>CM077111.1:16521240-16644726 GCA_039619505.1 Cimex hemipterus | reverse complement strand
CTGTTTTGGTGAATTTTTTTTCATATCGTCATAATTAATCAACTCTTTAATCTATGAAATAAATAATAATAATTAAATATAACCTGTCACTAAATTTTTTTCTCTGTTTTGGTGAATTTTTTTTCATATCGTCATAATTAATCAACTCTTTAATCTATGAAATAAATAATAATAATTAAATTTAACCTGTCACTAAATATTTTTTCCCTGTTTTGGTGATTTTTTTTTTCAAATCGTCATAATTAATCAACTCTAATCTATGAAATAAATAATAATAATTAAATTTAACCTGTCACTAATTTTTTTTCTCTGTTATGGTGAATTTTTTTTCATATCGTCATAATTAATCAACTCTTTAATCTATGAAATAAATAATAATAGTTAAATAAATGAACTGATAATTAAATTTAACCTGTCACTAAATGTTTTTTCGCTGTTTTGGTGAATTTTTTTCAAATCGTCGTCTTGTACTTTGTAAACCTAATTTTGCTTTTAATGCATAATTAAGAGCAAAAAAGATAAATGAATCGATAGTTAAATTTTTTTTTGCCTGTCCCTAAATTTTTTTCGCTGTTTTGGTGGATTTTTTTCAAATCATAATTAATCAACCCTTTAATCTAGTTTTGCTTTTAGTGGATTAAGAGGAAAACAGGTCATGAATCAATAGTTAAATTTAACCTGTCACTAAATGATTTTCCGGTGTTTTGGTGAATTTATTATTCAAATCATAGTAATTAGATACGTTTTTAACCTAGCTTTGCTCTTAATGCATAATGAAGAAAAAAACAGGTAAATAAATCGATAGTCAAATTTAACCTGTCACTAAATGTTTTTTCGCTGCTTGGATGATTGTTTTTAAATCATTGTAATTAAATACTTTTTTAACCTAGCTTTGCTCTTAATGCATAATTAAATTTAATTAAATTTAATCTGTCACTAATTGATTTTGGTGATTTTTTTTGTCAAATCATCATAAGTAAATATAAAATATGACTGGCCAGGTTTTTGTCTTTAATTATAAAATGTATGTACTGTTATTTCTTTTTATATTGTTTATGTGACTGTTGCAAAAGGTCTTCAACATAAAAAATTTGTCAGGTTAAGGAAAAGAGATTTGTTTTCGTTTCAGACAGCACAAGCATGGATACGGTGAAAAATGATCACGAGTTAAGCCCGGAGAAAAAGTCATCAAAGGTAATTCTAAACCCCATCTAAAATTAACTCGTATTATTATCATTTATGTAAAATAATTCGTTCTGTTACATTTAAAGAATTTAAAATACCCTAAGGCTGTCTTTTTTATAATATCCAATGAGTTTTGCGAAAGGTTTTCATACTATGGGATGCGCGGTGAGTACGTTTGTGACGGCAATTATTTACTTTTTTCATTATGGAAAATTTCAATTAAAAATTTGTGGACTTTTCAGCTATCTTGGCACTTTACCTGGCTTACCTGGGATTTACTGAAGATCAGTCGACAATGATTTACCATACGTTTGTTATGCTATGTTACTTTGCTCCACTCATCGGCGGTGTGGTTGCTGATGCATACCTAGGAAAATATAAGTAAAAATTTATTATATAATATATTAAAATAAGGAAAATTCTTTAGAAGATAACAAAATTAATGCTTGATCATCAAATTAAAATTTTCAATATTTGTTTTGTTTTTATAACGGAAAATTAAGATTTTTTTTAAAAGTACTTTAAGAATTTAGATAAAGAATGGAGGTGGAAAGAGATCTCGCTTGAATTTAACATATTGATAATTATTTTCACCCATCTAACGAAACTGGTAAAGTGGTATAAAATAGAGCTGAGAACTCGCAATTATTTCATAAAAGTGTATTCGAATATTATGGTCGTCTCCGAGTCGTTGAAGCGTCACCAACAATTAGGTCGTTACAGATCATCTGGCCGGCCTTTGTCGGTGGTTTCCCTTTGGTTTTTCAATGTTGAAATTTTTTTTCTTTTTTTTTAACGAGTGTTCGCAACAGCAGAGGTCATATCCTCATGGTGCCGGTGTAAGTATGCGGCGGGTTCGAATGCAGGGCCGCTGGATTCGAACCCGGGACCTTTACCTTACAGTGATCAGCGCCGTGTCAAAGACGGAACCTTGCGGCCACCGACGCCCCGTCCAAAATGTTCAAAAGCTTTCTAAATATACCAATTGAAAATCTAAAACGGGAAACAAATATGATTCAGTAGCATAAATGAATTTGTGGTGCGTTATCTTTCCCTATGATAAGTCCACTTCCAACTAGTAAGATACCACAAAGCGCTTAATACTAGAATGATATGATAAGGGGAAAATTAATCGAGAACAGACCGAGCCATTTATACACTAATCTTAATGCAGATAGGAAAATTTTATGCAATAATCTTTTATCAACATTTTATACAATAATAAACGCTGAATTTTAAAAGTGCTACTTCTATGGCGATAAAATTGTAGCATTATACTTCAAAGCATTTGTACAAATACTAAACGTCAAAATGAAGAATAAAAAATAACGACAAAAGATAGGCAGAGACTACACTAAAAGACATACTTGTCATCTTTGGCGACATTTGCATAAATAGAATAATACAAAACAAACATAAACCCACCACTGATGATGGGAAAAAAATTAAACTCAATTCAAATTTGAATTGACCAAATCTGAGAGAATAATCGGAAATGACCAAGTTACAGGTCCATCAGCCCACAGATTCAAGACGCTGAGCATACTCTTCATCATTATACTATATTTCATCCAGTTGACTATACTTTTCCCACATAAAAACTGCTTGAAGATTTTTTTTAACGCCTAAAAGCTTGCATTTACACACGATTCTCAACATTATAAAATTTCGTAGATTTTGATCTATTTAGTATTTTGTGGGACCGCACGACCAAAATAGCGAAAGTAGGCTGACTTGGATTGGAAACGTCCAAGCTGTAGGTTCACCACCACCGCAGGCCTCAGTAAGAAATCACGGTTTAACATTTTTCATTAATAATTTATTAAGGTTTTTAGTTGAGATGAAAAAGTCAATGGCACGAGCGGGATTCGAACCCACGATCTTCGGCTAGATAATCATATGGTGAGGTTGAGATGGGAAGTTGATGTCCGAGAGGATCGAGGTCACGATAGCTCAAGTGGTAGAGCAGCGGCGTATCTAGCCGAAGATCGTTGGTTCGAATCCCGCTCGTGCCAGAGGCTTTCTTTCATCTCAACTAAAAACCTTAATTAATTGTAATTCATCATTTGGTCAAGCGGACTGTAAAATGTGCAAATATTTATCTGACAGTCAAAACCGTGAGAAGACTAGAATGATCTGAACCAACTTTCTCATCGATGTGGTCTGTAGGCATATCGGCACTTTATGATCTCTTCATGGATCTGATCATAAAATTTCGCATCTTCAGTTATTGGTCTGTGTGTTGTTTTGTGGAACCTCACAATCCAAAATAGCGAGTTCTGGAAGATCAGGACGACCAAAATCGTCCAGTATAAAGTCCATCCGTAGACTTAAGAAGCAATTTTAAAGTTTCAAATTTTCGATTTAATTCATTTTTCATTCTCGGGTAATTTTCCTCATAGTAAAGATCGTAAAGTAATTGCTCATAATAAATATCATAAAGTTTCTAAGCGAGACTGACAAACCAAACCGGCCGGATCATGCAAATCTGTATGATCGGATCCAACACATCGCTAATTTGGTCTGTCGCCAATTCACGTTCGCCAGACAATCCCTAACTATTTTAAAATTTATTTAAAAATCTTGAGATGCGGTCTGGTGTGATGTAGGTTTCAGAAAAACGTTTTCTTTATCGTGCCGACGTTTCGATCTTTATTGAGATCATCTTCAGGGTACGAAGTGTTTGTCTTCGGTGCAATTGTGCCATTGTCGTGTCGAGAGTGCCTAATTTAAAATCTCGCATCTGCAGTTGATTCGTAGATTCGAATATTCCAAATATTTTTGAAGATGGTCAAGTGTAAAAATCTGCTCTTGTCGGATCAAAAAAGCGACAGGTAGGCCAGAATTACCGAAAACCGCCAAGCTACAGATCCATCACTCCGCTGTTCTTAAGACGAAATATGATAGTTTTAAATGTATATTTAATGCAGTTTTCCTTTTCCAATAATCGGAATTTTTTCATACATGTATGGAGTGCAACAATTAAATGTAGAAAGGCAGACTGGAATGACCGGAAACAACCTGTCGTTACTGGTTGTCTGTCGGGCGTATTTTATCATTTCACAATCTTTGCACGATTCTGACAATCAAAATCTCTTGAATACAATTTTTAGTATTTTTTGGATCTCAAAAATCAAAATAGCAAGGGCAGCATGAATGATCGTAAATTCTAAAGGTCATCATCACTATGCATCGTAAAAAGGTGATTTCCTCTAATATAAAATACACGATTAAATTAAATTTTCTTTCTCGAAAAACCAAAATTAAAAAAAGCCAATTAACTAAATTTTCAATTGCAGGACGATTCTTTATGTTTCGTTGTATTACGCTGTTGGAAACATCATGCTTTCTGCAGCTTCAGTGAAGTCTCTGGATATAAATCATGTGTAAGACTTTTAAAAAATATTTTAAAAGGAAGTCAAAACTTGGGATTCTGTACTAATCGGTTCATTTTATTTAGTATAGCCAGTTTGATAGGACTCTTCGTCATAGGAACGGGTACAGGTGGAATCAAACCGTGCGCCTCAGCATTCGGGGGTGACCAGTTCGTCCTGCCGGAGCAGGAACGCCAGCTCGAGGCGTTTTTTTCCGTTTTCTATTTTGCTATTAATGCAGGAAGCGTAATATCTTCTTTCTTGTCACCTGTGCTGAGGGAGAACGTGGCCTGTTTTGGTGATGACGTTTGCTACCCACTTGCTTTCGGAGTGCCAGCCTTTCTTATGTGTCTGTCCGTTGGTAAGAGGGACGAAATAAACAACTAAAATTTTTAAAAGAATGTAACACTAAATATATTTTAGTGATATTTGTTGGAGGGAAGTCGATGTACAAAATCAATCCGCCTTCTGACGGTAATGTCGCAGTGGACGTAGTCAAGTGTTGTAGTGTATGATTTTGTGTTTATATTTTTAAAAATTGATTATTAATTTTCATATTAATTCGAAATTTTTACAGTACGCGGTGACGAGAAAAGTCCAGACGATGAAACACGTGAAAAAAGGCCATTGGCTTGACTACGCCGATGATAAATTCAGCCGAACATTGATCGAAGACACGAAAATCGTTCTGAAGATGATCGCCCTACTCGGTCCGACTGTTGTTTTCTGGGCCCTTTTCGAACAACAAGGCTCTAGATGGACGTTCCAGGCGAAACACATGGACGGAGACATCGGATTTTTCGTCATACAGCCGGATCAGATGCAGACAATCAACCCCGTACTCTGTCTCACCTTTATACCGATTTTTGAGAGCTTAATCTACCCAGTTCTCTCCAAGCTGAAGATCGTCCGATCGCCACTGCAGAAAATGGTCTACGGCGGCATCCTCGCAGCTGTTGCTTTTATCATTTCTGGATTACTCGAGTTAAAAATCGAGGCATGCGTTAATAAAAGTTATAAATTCTTTAAAACAAAATACTTTTATTTATTTAATTTTTTTATAGGAAAATGATCCAGTACTTCCCTCGGAAGGAATTGGCCACTTAAGACTCTACAACTCACTGAATTGCCCTGTTTCCGTTCGGTCCGACAACTTGGGAATTAATAGTAACATCAGTAGCTTTGGTACAATCAGTTTCCCACAGATCCCGATAACTGAGTTTAAGAACTACACACTCGAAGCGAAATATGGTCCTAGTTGTAATGAAAAAGACGCAGTTTTAAACTTTGCGCTGGAAAGTAAGAAGGTAACACCATTACATAAGTACGTTAATACTGGTATTTAATTTTGTGACGAATGGTGATTTTTAAAAGTATTATTTATTTCAGCTCTATTAATTCATTACAATTAATTAAGGTTTTTAGTTGAGATAAAAAAGTCGATGGCACGAGAGGGATTCGAACCCACGATCGCCGCTGCTCTACCGTGAGCTTTCGTGACCTCGATCCACTCGGGCACTAACTTCCCATCTCAACACCACCTTTTGAATTTTGCCATTTTATTGTTCGAATCCCGCTCGTGCCATTGAATTTTTTATACCGACTAAAAACTTAATTAATTGTAATATATTAATTGGTCAAGCGGACCACGAAATTAGTGAATTTATTAATTCAGTAACGTTAATTATTACCAGATCTGGACTGATGTGACTGTAGGGAGTTGTGTTGACTTATGGACTTTTTTTCGATTTCGGGAACAAATGGGATACAAGCCTGCTTGAGCAATGGTTCCAAGCATTTAGTACTGGATTGATTAGATTCTTTAAAGGTTGACTCTTGATTGATTGGCTCAATTAAGTACTGGTTCGTATTCACAAACTGGTTTTTACATGTAGTAAAACCACTGTTTTCAATTTAACGTCCAACTACTCTTTGGGTGTCGCGGAAGACAGGATAATATATTATATAGAATATATTTTTCATACTATATTCAATTAAAAGGCCATGGGCTTTGCCAGGATTCGAACACAGAACCCAGTTTGACATATACGAGTCGAACGCCCTAACCACTCGGCCACCGCAGTTATTATTTCAAAATGGAGTTCCAAGTGTTTTGTCTATGTGGTAGGTTTTCGTTAAGAATGTCTACAGTATACTGAATAGATGATAAGAGTAAGCATTATGCCTTGTGGAACACCTTCTTTGGCATAGAGACAATCTGAAGGTATGTACGGATAGTAAGGCTGGACACGAAGAGGGGCTTGGGCAATGATTGAAAAGAATTGTTCGGGAAGTTTGGATATTGTGGAAGTTGGAACCCCACAGTAAAATCATGTACGTAACGTTTGGCTGTGCTAATCATGTATACATGAGAGGTTTGGGTTTTAGCGAAAGTTTCTTTTAGATCGAATGCGAGGGTTTCATGTCATCGATGTAAAGTCCCACATAGAGGACGAATGATGTGAGAGGAAGAAATTATAGGTGGATTCCGATTTTCCATTACATCGGAACTATTCTTCCAAACAGGAAGATGGTTCGAGGTTTCTGAAGGCTGCTATTGAATTTGTCTGTTGAAAGAATGATGGTCTCGTCTGCACATAGCATAGAAACATGTATTAGAAGACGGCATCAATGGTACTACCATGTGGAACTCTGCTTCGGCATGGTGGATGGGACAAAAGGTGTGGTGTACTTGAAAGTGACTGTCGGACAGATAGGTGTTTAGCATGGAAGAATTTTCAGAGCTTGACCGAGTTCAACATTCGATCGAGGGGTTGCCTAATGATGTAAAGCACCCCAACAGCATTTCTTCAAGGGAGGATTTAATGATATCTACCACCTTGTGTCATTGTTGAGTGGTTGAGTGAACCTGAGAACCCGAATTGCTGGAATAGAATGTTTCTAGAGCTTTCAAAAATTAGGTTAAATTGTTGTAGGAGTTTTTGGAGTAATGGCAGCAAACTATTAACCCGACTTGACGTAGGATACTGATGTTTTTGATGTTTGAAAATATGTTTTATGATGGATAATTTTCAACCGTAAACGGTGGCGAGGAAAATGGAATTTAAATATAATACTGAAAGAATATATTCAAACTGTCCAATCGAAATTTAACAATTTTGAATAGTCCTGTTTATTTCAAATCAGGTATCCACTTATATGTTCACGAAAAACGGGGGAGTCCATTTGATGCGACTTGGGGTTTACGATGAGCAGGACGTCGCTAGGTCAAAAGACGCTAGTCCTAAAATAAGGTCTGTTGATAAATATTTACATAGCTAGTATTTCATGTATAATGTTTTATGCTTTTTAGACTGGTCTATGGCGGAGGAAATGAGAAAGTTACCGTGCAGTTGCAAAATAATTTAGATACCAAAAATATTTCTATTTCCGATCACGAATCAAGCCAAGAAAAACTAAAAAGCTCCTCGGAGTAAGTCTTTGTTTTTGTGTTAAATTTGAATTAAACTTTTTTTTTTAATCTGGAAAAATGTTATAGTTATTCGCTAATCGTGAATGGGAAATTATCCAACAATACGATAAGATTGAAATCCGGAGGCGTTTACACATTACTTCTCAACGATCTTAAAGATATCGATGTATGTTCAAAAATAAACCTTTTTGGACATTTATTTACATAATTTTTTTTCCAGTTTTCCCTCTTGGTTTTGACGGAGCCGTACAAAGTGAGCATGCTTTGGCAGCTGCCCCAGTACGTAGTTATCACCGCAGCTGAAATCATGTTTTCCATCACTGGTCTTCAGTTCTGTTTTACACAGGTGCCACTTTTTATTCTGTTGTATTACAAAAATGTCCCTTTTTGTCATCTATTACTTAAGAAAAAAAGGTCATCCACTACTCGATTTAGTTGTAATGTATTTAAAAAATACAGAAATTTCATCCTGGCTTAAATCTTCCTTTTTTTTAACTAGGAAAATAATGTTTTAGTTTAAGTTAAAGTTGATTCTTTGCTTGTAAACATTTTAACAAATCTCAATACATTGTTGAAAAAAAATTGTTTCAGGCTCCGGTAAGCATGAAGTCCGTCATGTCATCTCTATGGTTATTAACCAATTCATTGGGAAACATCGTTATTCTTGTAATAGCTGGTGTAAAAATATTTGAGAAACAGGTATGAATTTCATATTTATTACATTAAATAATCGAACTATTTCGACATTGGATTTAGCTTATTTACCTAATCGTTTCTATAATTGCACAAGTTAACAGCAAGTCTGTCGTGTTTTGGGCGTACAAATGATCTTTGGGCGGTAAATGTTCTTGTCCGGACGGGGGGGTGGCGATGTTGCTGTGAAATCTCAGGTCGTTCCTTTCTAATAGCTGCTTCTCGATCCTTAAATCCTAGTTGAAGGTATCAGAAGACTGTCTTTTCCACAATCCCATTAACGCAGATGTAGCTCAGGGAAGCATCCATGGGCTCTTTCTGTTTGCAATATATGATAACCTTTGCTGACAACAGCCATCCTTTCGTCTGTTCATGGTCCTACTTTGTCTAATGGTAACACCCATCACCTCGTTTAGTCTTAGTTTCGCTCTGAAGCTTGTCTAAAAATCTATGATGCGTTTGTCAGGTGAATAGAAAAAGAGCACCTCTTCACATAGCGTGACACTGTGAGAGTACGTCTTTTTCAATGCACCTCAATTGGATATCCAATTCAACCTGCCATAGTGTGCACTACCGTGAACTGAGCAAAAGGCTAACATGGAATGGCTGAAAACATTACAAAGCATGTTGAACTTGATCAAAAGAACAAACTTACAACCTCGCTTGAAAAGCCACTATGGACAAATGTTAAACGATTTCCGATTGTAAATCTTCTAAAAGATCCCTCTCTGCTAAATTAAAGACCACATCCTCCCATGCCGCCTTGGTCTCATTAAATCCCCACATTATAATTCCTAAAAAACAGCTAACCCCTTATACTAGTTGGTTAGTCAAACTATTCCTTGAATTCAAACATGTCACGCGGATGTGACGGAGAGATTTTCTTTGAGATTACTCGACCTTATGAGATTTACCAGAGATTGCCATTGAGGGGTGTCACCAATAGTGACATGCTGTACTATGCTCGTTGTGGCTGTTATCTTGTTTACTAATAGTTTACAACAAGACGTAATACTATTCTAAATATTTTTTCAGTCCTCGGAGTTTTTCTTATTTGCCGGGCTGATGGCCCTCGTCATGTTACTCTTTATCTTCCTTGCGAAAAATTACAAGTACGTCGATTTTTCAAACCAGGAAAACCAGAGCGACCAACAAAACGCAACAACGGAGGTCTCAAAAATTTGACGAACTCATCACGTTCAATAATTTTATTTTATATATATATTTTTACTGTAAATAATAGTAATAATAAAAATAAGTCTAAAAAATTGTAAATAGTAGAAATAAACTGCTAAAACTATTAATTTTAATGTAATTTATTTATAATTAATAAAATAATGTACAAAAAACATGTCTTATCATTTAATACCCAGATTTATTATTCTGTAGGTGTTAAATTTATTTTTTTGATAAAATTACGACAATAGAGTGAGCTTTCAGATTGTAAGATATTAACTTTTTTGTAAAAGAGGTTTTTCTTTATCTTGATTGGAATCTCGATTTAATTTCAAAAATCTCTCCAAGAATTAAATGAACTTTCTAAATTGAAACGTAATGTGATAGATTTTGGATTTAATATAAACGAGGGGACGACCTCCATGGTAAATGTGACACAGTGAGTACCACGTACCTACATTAATTAAAATGGATCGACAGCGATATCTACCTGCCTGAAATAATTGTCGGGAGAAACCTAAACTTCTGGAACTTAAATTTTATATTAAATAGCTGTAAGCCATAAAAGACGGGAATTTAAAGCTTCCCTCGTTTACTAGCACAGCTCTGGCCAACGCTTCAATTCGATCGGTAAGAGCACATTACTAATTAAAAATAAAAAAGGGAAAGAGAAGGATTTAAGAATCTCGAACTGAAATGGACAGCTGTGTTGCCAGTTGGGATATATTAAAAGAGAATTCATCTCTTAACACCAGTTGGAGCAATGAGCTGAAGAATTTCCGAGGGTCTTTGCGATGCAGATATGAACGGAATAAACTAAGAAAGACTTTGGCCCAGAGATAGACTTAAATGAATGTACACTCAGACCATTCCAGTCCACCTCTGTTCAAAGGTATCTTCATCTTTTGCAAATTGAGCTGTACGCCGGTGGGCCTTAACTCATCAAGAAATTTGATTATTTGACCCAGTTGTGTCAAAAGTGCCAAAACACTTTCTCCTCCAGAAATGTAGCACCGCGTCCTGATATTAAGTGTGGTAGGGGTTTACTCTGCGTGTGCTTCTTCTGTTGATTGACGCCAGTCTTGCTCATATGCCCATTTAGACTGCAGTGAGCCGTCAAGAAACCCGTTGTGCCTTTCAATCTCTCTCCTTTTAACTCTCGAAAGAAGGTTTGCTTGTGCCAAGTGAGTGTGACTTTCACCTTATCTTTTTTTGACCTTATGTACTAGCATATTGGCCAAATCTTTAAACTTCAAGTTTGAAATGTATACTTTAGTTTTTCAGATTACTATATTATTTTGGGATAGGAGCTTACAGAGAGAGGAAATTACGGATAGTGAGGTAGGAAAAGGGATATTATTAGAAAGTAGTGTTGTAGAGGGACTCTCGGTCGATGGAGGTATTGGGACAGGCTAGTAAAATATGGTTGGAATCAGCTATGCACGAGGGGGTCACAGGAACAGTGAGGAGAGTCTAGGTTATTTATTTTACAAAGGTGGGAGGGAAGACAATTGTGGTTTAAGCTGAATTATAGAGGTGAGGGAATGGCGGGGACTATTGTAAGATCGGAACCAAGGGAAGGTAGGAATGATGAGATGGATGAATTTATAAAATTTTCCTTTTGTGCTGGCGGAGTATTCATTTTGCCAACGATCCCTGCAGTAACTGTTTATGTGGCCTCTAAGATCTCTAGGGGAGATAATAGAACAGGGAATGCCAGCGGAGGTCGCAGTCTTGGCGAGTCTGTCCGCTTCATCATTAAATTTGTTGTTGCTCTCGCCTTTAGTCCAAATTATGTGCACTTCGGTGCCTTTATTGGTTAGTTGAATGGTGGCGTTAAATATATGAGATATTAAAGGGTGGTTAGAATTAGAATAGCTTGACTGTCGGAAAAGATAATTAGATTATGGGGAATAATTTATTGGGCATATTTTAGCGATTCTAGGATTGTTTGAGCTTCAGCGGTGAAAATGGAGGCAATGCGGGAAAGTTTGAATTGTTTTGAGAAGGAACTAGCTGGGATGTGGAAGGCTGCAACCACTCCGTTGTCGGATTTGGAACCATCTGAATAAATGGCTAGACCTCATCGCAATAACCACTACCAGATGCCCTTCTCAATGCATGGAGGGAAGGAGGACCTGTTGGAAATAAAAAGTTGATCGGGAATAGCAAATTTGTTAGGAACCAGTAGTGGGAATTGATTGGTAAGGAACATCGGGTGGTTAGAAGTCGGAGGAACAGAGTAGTACAAGTGGGAAAGTATCAAAAAAAGAGTAGATAACAAGGGGGATTTCTTATTCCATCAGAAATTGCTGGTATTGGAGGCAGTAGCAAGTTGGCGGATTTGGAGGACAGTGGGGTGGTTTTTGATTAGCATACGAGAGGATAAAAATCTACAATAGGTGAGAGGCATCTCATTAGCTTCCACCTGATGAGCGTTAATTGGATGGATCTCATAGCTCCCAAACACACTCTTAGGGATTTATACTGGATTTTGTCTAATTTAACCAAATGAGTTTTTGCAACATCCTATACAATAATGATCCATAATCCAGTCTTGAGAGTTCCAGTGTTTTATAGAGAAGTAGTGAAATGCTAGGGTGTGAGCCATAGCGATCTTTAGTCACCCACCTGATTATGTTTGTAGCTTTTTCGCAAACATCAACCAGACAATTTATGCGATTTCTCTATAGGAGCCAAAATGACGCCAAGGAGCTTGAACCTGTCCACAATTTTGAAGTTATAAGGATCTAATTTTATATTATCTGCTAAAGGACTTGTACGTTTGCGAGAGAAAAAGTTATAGCGCTCTTAGATTCAGATAGGTTAAAGCCATGGTTAAAAATCCATTTCTTTAGCGAGGTCATAGCTTCTCTTCTGTAGCCTGATTGTAACTATAGCCGGGCACTTCGCTCTGTCTTCTCTGTCTCTTCTAGGCATAATTGACATTGGTCATAGTTGCTTTTTTTATGTTAGTACTTAACTTGTGTATGTTTTGCATGTCTTAAACCAGAGAGTTTTTAATTCTTTTCTGAATAATTTCCTCTTTCAACCATTAGGTTGTTTTTTCAAGTAGTCTTTTTGCTTGCCTCATGCCTGGTTTAAACGCCAAGTGTTATGCCACTTAGTGATTAAAGATTACTGGCTCTGCTTCCGAACTACCAAAAGTAGGGAATAGTATTCATGCTCGAAAGTCGAAAAATGTTTTGTCTTCAAAATCAAAATTTCCACTTGCATTTTGCGTTTCAGACCTTTTCTGGACAAATTTTGTTCCGTGCCTGCCTGCGGTCGATTCCTTGTGAAAACGGCAAAAGTCAGAAACTATGGGACAAATTTTTACGAAATTTTCGCAGATAGTGCGGTTCGGTTTCTACATAGTCCTCTATGATCTTCATCCCAATCGTATGAACAGTATCGCCTGCTCAAACGCACGCTCCCTGCCCTCATATCCTGGGGCCCAGATTAGCGCTAGACTATTTGCATCTCCGAGGTTTTCAGGGTATAAGCAGTTCCAGACAAGTTTTGAGTTGATGTGGACGGCATCGTAGAGCTGCTTGACTATCTCAAAATTATATCGTTACAGTTTTGAGATGTTTATTTTTTTTCACGTGCATATGTTTCTATGGCTACAAAGTCGGCTTGAAAGTTGGTTACAATGGGGCGAGGGCAAAGTTAGGAGATCTGCAATATGGGTACTCTTTTCCACCTTCCTTCCAGTCATCTGTCTGACATAGAAAAGCTCCATTTTTTTAACGTTCTATTTTTCCAACTAGCTTCCTTGTCAAACAGTCATGTTGTTCTCAATTCGCTTAATTATGTGGAATGGTTTTTCAAATTCTAGTATATTCTGCAGTCAGAGACAGTTTTACCTTGTTGGTATGGCAGTTGGATGCTATTTTCCCACTGTGCCATTGGGTTTACATTGGCTAAAATAGACCAATTTAATCAATTTTGTATGTACATTAATTGAATTTTAGTACATCTTCAATGACGTTGAACGTTGAGAATCAAAATCTTAACAACGGAATTCTTAATCTTGGATACAAGTAGAAAAACGTCAAGTACGATAAATCTCACCGTTATCAACAGGTTTATCAGGAGTATTCCTCGTTGATTTTAGCCAGTACGCTCTTTGCCATCCTCGCGATGAGTTCTAACGGACAGGAAACACCGCCCCCGCCACCGTACTCCGAAGCAGGTTCGATCAAGACAATTTCAATGCTTTGTGCTGGAGAAATTATTGTTTTCAATTTATTTTAAAAGGGGTTGAAAAAACCGTAAAATGGTCGTTTTTAAACTGTCGCGTACCGAAGAGGTCATTGTAGCGTAAGGAACTTTAAAAGTACGGCGTTGCGACCCAGGCGGTGAAAGCTGTTCCGGTTCTGAAAAAAATGTCATGGTTTAAAAAAATTTGCAGTGTAAAATTGTTAATGTAAATGTTTGAACGCTTGAGATTGTAAAAATTAAAATGAACAACTGGCCATTTGCCCTGCGGGAATATTTTTGCAAGTGAATCTTGGATAAATTTAGTCACATTTTGTCAATCTTTGCGAGAAAAAAATTTATTATTTTGTGTTATTTAATAAGCGAATAGATGAGATTTTGTTGCTTTTATATTCGGTTAAAAATATATCTGACTTTACCATGAATTTTTCTTTATTTTTTAAGATATTCACAATAATACGAAACGGAATTGAAGTCTTCAAGATGGCAAATCGTCTTTAAATTCTTTTAAAAATTCTGTTTCGTTTTGAGTTTTCTGTAATATTAAGTTTGTAAAAATCATATTTAATTTATGTAAAATTTTGATAAATGGTCTAATGTTTATGTCATCTTTCCTTCATACATTAGTTTTGTATTTTTTAATTTATTTATTAAATTGCTTCGATATATATTCCGTGTATAGTTTTAATAATGCAAACATTTTCTCTAGAAGTTCGTTAATCTTATCAAATTTCAATTTCGGCCGAATTCTTTCGGACTTAGTTATAAGACGTATTACCTAATCATGTTTAAAGTAAATCACAAGTTACATATTTTTTGCCCATACAAATACTTCAGATGAACAGCCAAACAATTTTTTTTGATCTTCCACCCTGCGATAAGATGATCGATGTATGTTTTATCACTATCATTTTTACTTATTATTGACATATTGTTTTACGCATTTTCATTTGAAGGGGACGGCAAGGGTGATAGAAGTTTATGCTAATTGGACATGAAAAGGTCGCAACACAAGTGTGTATAAACAAAAGATATTTCCTTGTAATAAAAAAAACTCGCGAAGTGTTTCATGTGATTTTGTCATTGGATAAGAAAAGCTTAGAAAAGCCAAACAGCTTATCGTCTGATTTTATTATCCGTCTCAAGTTTTAAATGATTAATTTTTAACTAAACAGGAGTCAGAAACATGGAAAACCGCAGTGGCAGCATCACGAGCATGGCTCTGACCAATTCGACCGTAAAAGAAAAGGAAGAAAAACTGAAATATCCCAAATCTGTCTTCTTCATTATATCGAACGAATTCTGCGAACGATTTTCTTACTATGGAATGAGAAGTAAATAATCAAACTTTCCATTTTTTATTGATACCATTCATGATTTATTTCTCTACCAAAGCTATCCTGGCGTTGTACCTGGCATATCTGGGATTCACAGAAAACCAATCGACTATGATTTATCATGTGTTCGTCATGCTTTGCTACTTCACACCGCTCATCGGAGGCATTATCGCCGACTCATATCTGGGAAAATACAAGTAATTTTAGTTTATTTTTCAAAACTAATGTAAATTATATTGATGATGTTATTTTCAGGACGATATTTTACGTATCTTTGCTGTACGCCTTCGGTAACGTCATTCTTTCCATAGGATCAATCAAATCTTTGGGTATTAATCATATGTAAGTATGAAACCTGTTTAGTTTGGTTTATTAACTTAACGGAACTTTCATTTGATCCAGAGCGATAAGCATGATGGGACTGATCCTGATCGGAGCTGGCACAGGTGGAATCAAACCCTGCGTTTCGTCATTTGGCGGTGACCAGTTCGTTTTACCTCAACAAGAGAAACAACTGCAAAAATTCTTTTCCATTTTCTATTTTTCTATCAACGCTGGGAGTGTCATCTCTTGTTTCATAACTCCTATGCTAAGAGAGAGCGTACCGTGCTTCGGGGATGATGTGTGCTACCCGCTGGCCTTTGGTCTTCCTGCTGTACTTATGTGTCTGTCAGTCGGTGAGGGCAATGATTGATTTTAATTGTATCCTATTGAATTTTTTCCTAAAAGAAAAATATGCTTTAGTCATTTTTGTATGCGGGAAGCCGATGTACAAAATTAAACCACCGACTAAAGGAAACGTCGCACTGGACGTCATAAAATGCTGGGGGGTGAGTGAATTTTAATCGAATTTAGGTTTAGTTTGTTAATCAATCGTGTCCGTAGCATGCGTTAGCGAGGAAGATAAAGATTCAAAAGAAAGAACCGAGAGACCACTGGCTTGATTACGCCGATGACAAGTTCAGCTTGAAGTTCATCGAGGAGACGAAGGTAGTGCTGAAGTTGTGTTATCTCTTCGCACCGACCATCATCTTCTGGGCACTGTACGAGCAACAAGGCTCGAGATGGACCTTCCAGGCGAGCCACATGGACGGTGACATAGGCTTCTACGTCCTCCAACCTGACCAAATGCAAACTATCAACGCAGTACTGTGCCTGGTGTTCATCCCAATTTTTGAAAGTGTATTCTACCCAGTTCTGGAAAAATTGAAAATAATAAGAACGCCCTTACAAAAACTCAGCTACGGCGGATTATTAGCTGCTTTGTCCTTTATTGTATCAGCGTTAATCCAATTAAAAATTGAGGTTTGTATGCTTTACTAAAAAGTAGTTAGCAATTATAAAGTTAAAATCAGCAAAAAAGAGTTTCTGAAATTTTCAATTTGCTTTCCCCCAGGCACTAGAACCCGTTTTGCCATCAACAGGAATCTCCAACTTGCGACTGTACAACACGCTCAACTGCCCTGTTTCGGTCAGTTCGACTGAATTCGGCATCAGGGGAGAAATAATGAGCTTTGACACGATGGATTTTCCCGCACTTTCTGTTGCACAATTGAAGGATTTTAATCTCGAAGCCAAATACGGAAAAGGATGCCCGGAGTCCTCTGGGTCGTTCAATGTTAAACTCGAAAGTGGAAAGGTGAATAAAAATATGAATACAAAACTCGCATATTCTCTCCGCTTCACGCTTTAATATGGAATAATGGATATGTAGCCTAATCCTAACCCTACCAATATCGCCAATTTAACCTAACCTGCTCCCAACTATGCATAACTTAACCTAACCCGTCCCAATCCTAACTCGGCTAACTCAACATAGCCCGTCCCAATCTTAGCCCTGCCTAACTCTAACCTTACCCAGCGAAATCAATGACGTGAACATAGAAAGGCGAATAAAAATATTTATTTGGTTGACAAAATTCGCACTTCGCATCCGCATATTTTTCGCTTCACGGAAAGACATTGAATAATGAAGCCTAACTCTAACCCTCTCAACTTAACCTAATCAGTCCGCAACTTTAACCTAACTCCGCGAAATCAACAATGGCTAAGCAAAAAATGTATGTTTACAGATTTCAAGCTATATGTTTACCAACGAGAAAAAAATCTCATTGGAAAAGCTCGACATTTCGGGTGGAGAAACGATAGAAAAGTCCAAGGATGGCAACGTAAAAATAAAGTAGGTACAACGTACCTTCCCACGGGTCGCATTTTACAAAATATTTTGTATTTCAGAGCGATATACGGTGGCGGCGACCAAGTGAATGTCACATTGCTTTCCCCTGAGAGTTCTAAAAACATGGTTTTCGATAAATACCAATCTTCTATGCTAGAAATGAAGAGCTATGTCTCGTAAGTGTACTTTTTTTCAAAAACCACTTTGTTTTGTTTTTTTAATTAGGGTTGTTTACTTTTTGCAGATACAAAGTACTTATCAATGGAAAATTATCCGATAATCCAATTTATCTCAAGTCAGGTGGCGTCTACACTTTGATGATAATAGCTCCCGATGCATCTGTATGTTTACATGTATTTTATGCCTTAAATTCCTATCCTTTAATTTTTAATGCGTATTTTGGGTTGGGAGAATGAATAAACTAAACTTTCTCCGTTGTCTTTCACAGATGACGGAAAGGAAGAGTAAACTTTTGACGATCACTGAGCCAAACAGCGTGAACATGCTGTGGCAACTGCCTCAATACGTTATAATCACTTTCGCTGAAATTATGTTCTCTATAACAGGGATAGAATTTTCTTTCACACAGGTGAGAATCAATTTCTCAAGCTACATTTATTTTTCTAATAATCTAACCGTCGTTCTAGAGTCCTGCGAGCATGAAATCGGTCGTGTCCTCGCTCTGGCTCGTCACGGATTCATTGGGCAACGTAATCATCCTGTTCATCGCTGGAATGAAAATGTTCGACAACCAGGTGATAACATTATTAATTCCATACTTCTCAAACGTTCAATTATACACTAGAAATTAATATTCGAAGTAGGGTCAATGAACCGCATTAAAACGTTTTATCGTTTGTAACTCGCTCGAGAAAGTTCATACAAGTGCCTGAGTATGTGTGTTCTGTGAGAGAGAGATAGAGACATGGAGATAGATAAAATCTTATTGTACAATGCTTAACGTCTATGGGTTTTTTTTTTCCAGTCATCCGAATTTTTCCTGTACGGCGGTCTTATGACAATTGTCATGGGGATGTTTATATTCTTGGCAAATAATTACGAATACGTCGACGCCAGTTTGTTATCAGAAGGAGCTGAATCTGAGAAAGATGAAGAATCGAAAAGTTGAACGGCTTTTGAGATAAATTCAAATTTTCATTAATACTGAGTTTAAATTTAAAAATATTAAATCTGGGAAAATATGTGATAGAATGTTTTTGAAGAGTTTTCACCACACTGACACGCGCAAAAATCTTAAAAACTATTGAAACGCTGACTATAAATTTACAAAATTTTCAACTATTGAAATATAACTTTTTTTTTAATTTGTAAAAATTGTAAATTTTTATTCAGTTTTATGCCTGTTTAAATAAATGCTGTAATTTTATTGTCGTTATATTTCAACTCAATACTCTTCTGTTGTTTATAATTTTCTCTTTTAGTTGTAAGGTTAAATATTTATTTGATTATTTATCTGTAAATATGTATTTATTTTATGTAGATGATTGTTGTTTATGAAAAAAAAAATTTGTTTGTAAAAAATGTAAATATTTACTTTTTTAAATGTGTGTAAATAAAGTTTAAACATTTTTTTAAAACCGTTCTTCAGCAATTGTCTAAAACCTATAAAACCTACTTTTTAAAGTGCTTAATTAAAACTTCGTGCTTTTCTAATAAGCTGAAATTAAAGCGGTCATACTGCTTCTTATCCGTATTCGGTCAGATCGTCTTTAATCCTTTTCATAATATGTAATTAACTTTAAATAATTATTAACAATTTCAACTATTAATGCCAAATCTACTCTTAATATCTTTATCTACAAAAAAAGCGGCGCACTTTGAATTTCGATATTTTTTATGCACTTGCCATTTCTGTAATATTATCAACGATTGATTAAAATATTTGGTTAGTCTCAAAAACAAAAATTTACTCTCGTGTATGAAGATAAAATATTATCAAACAAACTTAACAATCTTTATGTGACTGACTGTCCTCTTGCTCTCATTACACACTCTAAACTTCTCAGCATCCTCATAATTAACACCGTTAATCGATAATTATTCAGATATCGTGAGATGCGGTCTGGTGTGATGGACACTCTCAACAAGACACGCAAGAATGGCACAAGTACAAAGGAAACAATCACGTTCTGAAGATGATCTCAATAAAGATCGAAACGTTGGCAGGATAAAGAAAATGTTTTTCTGAAACCTACATCACATCCGCATCTCACGATATCTGAATAATTAAGCATATAACAACTTCTTGAGTAATTTCCTCCCAAATCTCCAAATCTCATCTAATGTAACTTTCAGCTCAACTAAGGCTGTAGGGGGTTATTCATCCTTTTGCCCAATGACTTAGCTCGTCCAAAAAGTACTCAATGAGGTTCAAATCAAGAATACGAGCTGGGAGTCTTAGGGTGTAAATGTTGACATCTCAAAGGCTCTGCATAACACTAAAAGCGACAGTTTATCTTGCATTATCATGTATTATCCCGAATAAACATAATTTGCTCGCCAATAAACGGAGCAAAAGACACGAGATATTGCTCAAAAATTTCTGCCGCGGAGATTTCTGTATTAAGTGATGTCCTATTAAAACTGTGCAATTCCTTTTTTTGCCTCCAAAGAAATTCCAAGCATACCATAGCTGAACCACATCTTCCGGCAAGGTTGCATTGCACCACCAATCAACTCGAAGATGTCCATCTGGTGAATGGAGAGAAAACTCGTCTGAAAACATAAAATTCCTTAATTATTTTACCGCTCAATGTCGGTGTCCGTGCAACCTCGCGGACACGACGAGTCTCTGGTAAGCTCTGAACGAGCACTCCTTACGGAATGTACTCACTTCTGCAAGCCTCCTTCTTACAGTTTCAGCGTTAATGGAGACATTCCTCACAGTTCAAATTCTTTGAGGCGTTTCAAAAAAAAAAAAAAAAAAGGAAAAGTATAGGCTATGTTTCAGAGTATGAAATCTGGTAAATCGTCAGCTGGTCCCTTGGCTCTTGGGCGTTCGTTCCTAGTCTCCGGGTACATAAGCAATCTTGTTTCACTGAATGCCCGACAACCGTCGTTTTAGCCATATCTAAAGCTCTTCCAGCACGCTGATTTCTTTCAACTTGCTCGCCGCTTATGAGCATTTTCGTAATCGTTTTGGTTTGTCCCACCAACACAATAGTAAATAAAGGCTTTTTTTTAAAGGATTAAATGTGTTGATGATTTACTTTTGTGCAGATTAAATCAAATTGTAAATTAAGCGGTATTGCCTCATTATCGGCGTCAAAAACAAGTACTTTCCGTCAGATTATCAGTTTTCAAGCAGTAAAACAAAAAATATGGCCAAAACATTGTCAAATGAAAAAAGAAATAAAAATCTCATAGTGCGCCACTTTTTCGGTGGAAATGAATTCTTATGTTTTGACAATCGTGCAACGCGGATAAACAAATCAATACCTCGTGGTAAATTGAGTTGGGAAATTTCCAAAAATTACTCTACTGTTTTCACCTAAAAAATAAACCAATGACACAGGCGTGTCAGCGCATTAGGGCAATGAACGGACTGTTTTAAAATTATGACGGATTGATTACAAAATCGAAATTTCCCAACAGGCATACTTCCTTATTAGATTTAGGACTCTAATCTCTATTCTTATAAATTATTTATTAATCCTTGATTAAATTAGCTACACTGAATCAGGCTTAAACGTAAATTTATTTCATTTGTATAAACATTACTAAAGACGCATGAAGCACGTTTTTCTTATTGGTGGACAGAGGTCCTCGGTCTTTTTCTCTCTGACGAAGAACGTCCTGCCATGCGTCATCGGAACTCCAGCCAATCTAAAAAGACACAATCTCTCAAAACAGAAAAAATATCGATTGGTCGACAACAAAACTCTTGGTTGAATGATTTAAGAAAATGGTTCAGGGTTCGTCGGTTAATCTGTTTCGGACGTTAGTTTTACAAGTCAATGTCACTTGGATCGCTAAGCTTCAAAAAGAGAAGATTTAAGAAGGAGAAGAGAAAACTCAGGGCCTTATATTATTGTATTAACTCCAAAATCCATCAAAATACTCAAAAAAGCAATAGTGTAGATTACAATTATTTTCAATGCAATGATTCTCATAACCTATTTCTACCAAACAGTCGAAACTATTTTTAATAACCGCAGTCCCAAAACACAAATACCTGCGACTTCCATTTTCTTATGACCAACTAGCTTTTACTCGCAACTTCATCCACGCGGTACTTATTGCTTCTGTCACGTTTCTCAAATTTTTCTCTTCTTCAGTTCACTTCGGTCTGGTAAAAATGGTCCTTTCGGGATGGTATTTCAAAAAATTCTTTCTTAGCAGTTATCCATGTCGGAATGCTTCCCCGATATCTCAGTCCTTTAGATTCAGCAGTTGTGTGTTTGCCAGAGTTTTGTATGTATTGATTGATAAGCTTCTTTCTTCTTTTATCCAAAATTCTTGATCATCTCCTTGAAAAAAATAATTTCTAGGCTGTAAGATCCATCACTTGAATTAGATTTAAGATCTTTCTCCAGTGTCCAGCAGGGCTTCAGAGTAGTCGATGCTATTTCTTTATTTCAGTATTTCTTGTCTTTATGGAAGTATTTGACTGAGTTCTGACACTTCTCCTTTTCGATAAAATCGAAAGTTGACAATCAAATATGACATTCCGCAATTATTCACATTTAAAGCTATTATGGATAAGGGTGATAAAGTGGGAAGTTTATCGGCCGACAAACATCTGAGATCATCAGGAAATATTTTTCTATACGATTTTCCATTCTTAAATTCAAGGATAATTTATTAATAAAAAAACATTTGACAAAGAGATTTGCTTGAATGGACGTTGATTTAATAATCTAGGTCTCAGAGCCATTTAGAGGAAATTGACTTTTCCGTCTGGCGACCGTTTCGATCGTTTGCCCTTAGCCTTCTTTCCGCACGACGTAGTTCTACTTCTAATGGAACTTCTTAAAATGTTAAAAACTGAAATGGAACATACATACTTAATATGCCTCGTAATGGATTAATTGGGCATGGCCGTAGAAAGACGTGAGGGAAAGAGACATAGACTTGGGGTTTAGCCAAACCACTTGTTTGTTTTTTCGCTTGTTTTTTTAATCAAAGGTGTTTTCACTATGCTGAATTTTAACAGAACAAGGCTAGTTTTACGTATGTCGATGATGAGAATGATACTAGTAAGCGGGGAGTTTAGTATTCCCCAAACAATGCAGTCTTTTGGCATTTACTTTTCCTAGTTCCACAGTTCAGATCAATTGACTCAATCCTTCTTTTCAGAAGTAATTGGTCCTTGCTGCTATTATTTTTCCCGAATTAACTACCTCCAAGGTTGTCTCCATCGAAGAATGTATGAGTGGCAGTTTCTTCTTCCTCATTGCATAACCTACAAATGGGGTCATCATTGAATGTGCCGTGTTGGCTGGGTGTTTTCTCTGATGCCAGTAGCCGGTATACCCTCTAACCAAATGGATTTTGCTTTGTCTAACTGTTACAATGTGTTTACTAATTGTGGTGAGGGCAGTTAACTATGAGGTTTGTATGTCTGGACCCTCTAGAGTTCGTCCATTTCTCCTTTTGTTTTGCCCAGACCCATTATGAGAAGTTGGGAAAAAAGTTGGTCTTGCAGATTCTTCTCAATGTTTTTGCCAGTTGTGGTGAGGAGTTTGCTTTATAAGTTCATAAGTTTGCTTTATCTGGAACGTCTATTTCTCCTTTTGCTTTGTACCAATTTGTGCCAATTCCGAGACTGTCTAATCTAGTTATCCCAGTTAGGAGTTTTAGTTTTTTCATTCCCCAGAATTTTTAAACAAAAAAGATACTGTCAGTTTGTTAACTTTTCCCAGGTTCTGGAGGCTTTGGACGCAGTCACAGTTTGTGTTACGTGTTAATGCCCTTAGGGTCGTTTGCCTGTCTGATTTTATTAGGATATTTTCGTCAATCTCTTGTAAAACTGTCTACGACCAAACAGCTTATATTTTAGCTTTAAAGTTCTTCCCTAATTGCTTGCTCGTCATGGGCAGAATAATACACTTGACCTGGCTTCTTCGCAGATTTTTGAGCCAAGTCTATACCATGTTCTATTTGATTTTCTCCTCATTTCTTCTTCGACTTTGTCACCCTTGTGGTTATTTCTTTATATACATAGGTAACACGCCATTTTTGTTTACCTAGGGTTCTGGTGGCTGTTAGTGATATTATACTTTTTTTATCATGAGTTGTAGGTGGGGGTTACAGGTAAATTTCTTGTCCATGATCCTAGGTATTTCATTTTTGAAGAGCAGCACTTCACTGTAGATACATGAATTTAGTATTTATATTCTCTATTTACGATCTGCTTTAGTACGATTACTGTGGTTATTCAGGGGTTTGATTTGAGGCCCCGTCGTGCACACAATTCCTCTACCATGTTGATGCTCTGTTAGATTTGTCCGTCTGATGCAAAAAGGTTTTCTTCTATCAAGTTTAGCTAGTAGTTAATAAACCATTATAATAACATGAGCAGTACACCGACATATCATCAGAATAACGTAAACCTAGGTTCGGAACTAAAAAACAATGTAGGAACAAAGATCGAGCCTTGATGGGCGCCTATTATTGAGAAACATCGAGACGTTAAGGCGGAACAAAAGAACTATTGAGTTAGGGAGGACTTACGAATGTGCATGGTGGGTCTATAAAAATAGTGTGATTCTAATTTTTTAAATGGATAACGTTTCGGTTCGTTGCTTGCTTGTAGTCTGGAGTTTGGTCCTTTAAGAACATTTTGGTCAGCTATTCACCATTTTTCAGATGTGTATCATTATTAATTGATGGATACTCATGGATAACTCATAAGTGAAGATGATGCGTTAGATAGCCCAAAACAACGTAGGAACAAAGATAGAGCCTTGATGGAAGCCAAATATTGAAAAAGGTCGAGAGAGATTTATGGTGGAGAGAACATAAAGATCTATTGAGTTATTGAAGACTTATGAATGTGCATGGTGGGTCTTAAAATTTCATATAATTATGAATTATTAGGCTAATCGCTCTTGTGCTAAGATGAAGAGAAACTTACGTCTTTTTCTTCTTGATTTCGGACAATAATATTTTCAGTAGTAGATTTTAGTTTCAGATCGGATGGAATATTTCCATATAACACTGAATATCTAATTTTGACCCGGCCGTGTGTAAGATTGTTTCGTAATTGTAACACCAATGGGTTTATAAATACGTCCTGAATTCAAATAGAGGACAGAATCCTTTTGGTGAGAATAGGGTCTCTCGGTGACACAACCGCCTTTGTCAAAAGAAACAATGAAGATGATCCTTTTATCAGTAAGTAACAATTAAAATATCTCGTGTGGGATCATTTATATTATTCGAACATAAATGAAGCAAGATATGTTGAATCGGCATTGGGGCACTTAGAGGAATCTTCATTAGCGATTTTGACTTACTCAAACGTGATTCGTTTTGCGCCATCTTCAGTGAGTAATTAGCCCAATGTGACCCAATGACGGTTCAGCATGAGTTCACCGATTCGCAGACATATACAATAAAAAATATTTAACCAGAGCAGGAGGATTGACTAGCATGATCTGACCATAAAATCACAGTTTCTTAGTGCAATTTTTGGAACGTTTTTTAACACTACGATATATCAGAATTTTCTGTGGAAAATAATAATTTGTTCCAGGTTGTTTTAATTCATCAAGTAGCATCAGTACCAATGGAAAAAATAAACACACTCGAGGGTAAACCGATCAAAGAGAACTACACGCCGATTGGACCAGGGAGTGACAGCGCCCTGTACAATGCTGAATATTTTGAAGGCGATATCTTCATAGAAGTTAGTTTAATTTTTTTTGACCATGGTTAATTATTTGTATAGAATATTTGTGAATATAAAAAAACACTGATCATCAGCCTGGTGAAAAGAATGCAGTCGTCGAGCCAACACTTCTCTGGCCGATGGGTGCCATAGTGTACAAAGTGGAAGACGACATCGGTAAGGAAGCGACTTAGAATGTTGAAATTCTATTTTAACGATCCATTTTCCCCAAGGCTGTCCGGAATCCCCGCAATGCGACATTTTAATGAAAGCTATGGACCACTACCATAAAAAGAGCTGCATCAAGTTCAAAGAGTGGTCCGGTGAAGACAACTACGTACAGATTTTCTTCAACCGAGGGGATAGCGGAGCGTGCTGGTCGCCGGTCGGACGTGTGGGCAAGGGACCACAACGGTTGTCCCTGGGACAGAGATGCTGGTACCTTGGGATAGTCATACACGAACTGGGTCACGCAGCCGGCTTCTGGCATGAAATGAACCGACCAGACCGCGATGATTGGATTTACATTTATTGGAACAACATAATACCAGTATGACAAAACTGACCTGAAGTGCCATTATGTAATGGACGATGCTAAAAATTTTCTTTTCAGAATTTCGCACATGCTTTTGCCAAACACGACTCACACACTGTAAATAATCTGGGAGAAACCTTTGATTACAAATCTATAATGATGTATGATGAATACGCCTTTTCGAAAGTAAGTGATACACTGAAAATTAATGTATTCAGTAAAGAATCAAAGCAGATAATAAAATACACTTTTAAAAATAAGTGTAGCAATACTCAACATTACTAGTTATCCAACCAAAGATATCACAGAACTTTGTATTTCGGCTAATATAAATATAATAGAAGAAATGTGTCTTGCCCTTGAGGTTGATGATGATGAGAAGGACGCTAGGAAGCCCTGGTTTTCGGTATTTGGGTATACCCCAGGTACAAGAGGCCTTTTGGTTGTTCCTTGTTCCATACTTCCTCAGTTCAATCCAATTGACTTGATCTTTCATGTAAGAAGTAGGTCATTGCTGCAATTATCCACGGGTTCTTGAAATAGGTTATGCCTTGCTCCATCGAGCAGTTGGTTCGCATTTGAATGTAATTTGCAAAGCAGCTTCTTCCTCCTCATTGTAAAATTTACAAACAGTGGCATCTTAGAATTCGCAGATGTTAGATGTTATCTCTGATGCCAGTGACTAGTGGTGACCTATCACCTCAGTTTTACCCTATGTAACTGTAGCTATGTGTATGCCAGCTTTGGTGAGAATTTTTCAACCATGAGTTTTGTATGATCTGAGTCTTGATCTAGTTATCCCAGTTATAGTTGGGGTTTATAATCGGTCTTCCTGATCCTTCTCAATGTGTTTGCCACTTATGGTGGCAGTTATTTAACTATGAGTTTACTATCTCTGGAACCTCTAGTGTTTGTGTTCTCTTTCTGCTTTGTGAGGACTCATTCTGAGAGAGTGTTTGACCTTGAACAGCCCAGCTTTTAATTCTGAGCCTATAGTTGGTCTTGCGAATTATGTTGAGTTCTTTAACTAGGTTTAGAACCTCTAGAGTTCATCCTTTTCTCCTTTTGTTTTGTGTAAACCCATTGTGAGATTGAGTTTATTGTTGTTATCCCAGTTAGGTTCTGGTTCAATAATTAGTCTTACAGATTACTTTAACGCCTTGGCACGCCAAAAGATATTGTCAAGTTGTAATGTTTTCTCAGGTTTTGAGAGTTTGGCTGCATTCACCGACCAGTTTAGATCCGACCTTTTTATGAGCTAATACTTTTACTGTCTGTTCCTATGAGGATTTCTTTTTTCAGTGAAATCCTTTTGATTTTCTTTGACACAAGCATATTTACATGAATTTCAGATTGAAAACACCAATGTGTTCTTTCTCAATATTTTTTCCTAATCCCCTTGCAGATAATACAATAATAAGTGACCCCAATTCCTTCATTGATTGTGGAGCTATCTGTGTACAATATTATACTTTATTCTCTTCTGATGTTTTCTTCTTCTCCTATGCCAACATTTGTATATTCTCATTAATAAGAGAGATAATAAGCTAGTTCACATACAAGAGTGTTAATAATTAACAAAGATTCCAGAAAATGTGCATATTTATTATATCAGCATAAATTAAACAATAATATAATTCCTGAATTACCCAATCTACTGATTCACCCTTATACATTTCATGTCTGTATGTTTTGATGGCTATTTCTTTTAATAGAACGGAGTATCTCCCACGCTTCAAGCAAAGACTGGATACGAAATTGGGCCTATCTGGAAAAAGCCTGGCCTTTCTAATTCCGATGTAAGGCGAATACACAAACTTTACTCGTGCAAAGGTAAATTAAATAGTTTTCAAGTTGTTTAATCATTGTGGAGTGATCATTGTCGTCTCCGGCCATTCTGGGACTGTTTACCGGAAGGCATCCCAATGTCAAATCTAGCAAGAATAGGCGAACCTGGATGATCAGCCGATAAGTCTTATTATTTTATTGTTCTTGTTTATTGTTACATGGAGAATGTGACAGACTTATAATAAATATAATCACTAGACTCAAAATTTAAATCAAAGAACAAAGTACATAAATGGAATTTATAACAAAAAATCCCAATTCTTGCAAATTCTTTTTGTATTTATTTTTTTCATGAATATGATCACAAGCTTGGATTATTTTTATATATATTTTATTGGTTCACATTTTTTTTGTAAAATAAAATTTCAGGAGCGAAGGCTAAGGACGGTTTTCCCTATGACACCATATGCACATTTAATAAGCATACTTGTGGGTTCAAAAATGGAGATTCGTCAATTTGGAACTGGCGTTCCGTGAATGAAACTGGTAGTGAATTAATTTTTAACTTATTTATTACTCGTTTTAAAAAAATGCGTTATTCTTCAGACGGGTATTTGTACAGTACTTTCGAAAGTGCTGGTACCACTCCGGGCTACCTTGTGTCGATTAATTTCCACAATGTGGCCAGACAGGACAAAATGAAAGGTCCGCTTGGCTGTGTGCGTTTCTGGTATATGATTCAGAGCGATTCCTCTGCTAGTCTCAAGGTTTGTAATTAAAAAAAAAAATAAATAAATAAAAATGTTTGAACATAAACAATTTACAGTTATCCCAAGCATTCTTGGAAAGAGTTACACAATTGAATAATGATCCTGAAACTACGTTCGAGCTTTGGAGTAATGATACAAGCACAGGGAACTGGATACACGTTGAAATCCCGCTTTACGTCACGAGGCCATTCAAGGCAAGATTGTCCTTAATATATTTCATACGTTCTGTCTTTTTAATTTGATCTGAAATGCTTTAGCTGATATTTGAAGCTCAGTTCGTCGAAGACAACACATACGGAACGATAGCGCTGGATGATTTTGAACTTTTATACACTGAATGTACAGGGGGCGAGGTCAATTCGCCCGTACCAGAAAATAGTGCTCTAGATAACGCAACGTCCCAAACACCCCTTGGTATGACTCTCTTATCAAAAATAATTACATAAAATCATTTTTTTTTTCTTTCAGTCACATCACCTATTGCAGTGACGAATACAATGCAGGATTTATTTGATACTAAGCATGCCATTGGTGTTAGCAAGGATACTGAACCATAATTACTTTGAGATCCACTGTAATAACAAGACATTTCCAGTATCTAGAATTATAATTTAAACCATCATTGATTTGTCTTCTTTGATTGACCTTTCTTTCAAATTTGAGATTTGCAACGGGGAAAAAAAATAGTAACGGGCGATATTGTCATAAGAATAAATTTACCACAAATACATCGGCATCAAAAATAGTTTATATTTTTCATTACTTTTAATGATGAATACAACAAATCGCTAGGCAAATTTTGATTATAATACAAAAATAAAACGACATTTTGTGAACCACGTGCATTGCAGTATCAACAAACATAAACATTTAATGAAAAACCATATTGTAAAATTTATGAAATTCACATGAGATAAATGTTACACATTTTTTCCCTTACAATTAAACTAGCATTTAGTGTTTTTCCTCTTCAACTATTAGAATAATGGTATAACATTAATTCTAATAAAGATATTAACCATGTTTGACAAAATTAGAGAATATTGTCGAAATCGGGAGTTCCTGCTCTGTGTGACTGGAGATATTTGGCGTGCTGCTCAGGTTTGACATAATGTTTCTTAACAGCATCATCTTCCAGCATCGCTTCAGACCACCGCCACTGAAACAAAGGAAATTTATAAAATTATGTAATAATGTATTAACTTTAATGTTTTTTTTTTGTTTTGTTTTTTTCAATAGCAACAACCATTTTAACTCTTATTTTAAAGTTATATTATTTTAAAAGTTCGATATGATATTACATACAAGCTTTGCAAATCTATCCTTAGGCACTTTGAAGCTATCACCTCCGATCACTTTTAGCATTTCGAGTCTTTCGCACCAGGGCCAAATCATGTAGTCAACCATGCCTGGTTTGCTTCCTACGGAATAACTTAATTACGCGAAGGGAAAAAAAACACACAGAGAGGTTTTATAATAAAATTTGCTACAAACCTGAATAGAACGGTGTCCCCCGTTTGCCAAGTTCCTTCTCAAAGTGGTCCATAGCATCGAACACGGGATGTAGCAATTGAACGTCCATATTTGGATTTAAATAGCACTGGTAAAGCAAACTGGTGACCTGTCGTATGAAAATTTTATTAGAATGAATCAGACATTAACAGAAGAACGGTTTACCTTGCTGAAACCTTCGATCAAAATGCGGTCTTTAGCTTTTTGGAGAGGATCCTTCGGATACATCGGGTTTTCCGGGTACTTCTCATCAAGGAAGTCGCAGATTATCAAACTTTCATAGATGGTATCGCCGTCGACACAAATAGCAGGCACTTTTCCAAGAGGGAACTGCTCGAGAAACCATTCCGGTTTATTTTTCAGATTGACATAAACGGTGTCATGGCTGGAAATGAATTTTTTTTAAATATTTCTAACACTCAATTTATCAAAGGAAAAACAAGCCAAAGCAAAAACATACAGCATTTCAGTGATTAATTTCATTGTAGTGGTGGGAAAGGTCCTATTGAAAAAGAGATTGTTAAGAAAGGGATAGTGAAACTGCGATGTGTACAACATATAAGCAGATAAAATTCGTTTGAGAGGCTGTACAAGGGATTGATCTCGGGCATAGAACAGGGGCCTGTTGAAATTTATGAAGAATTTACAATGGCAATATAGAAAAACCAAATCACCGGTTCCTATGTTTTTGTATGTTTTCATAGTATATAGAGACCAATCAAACGCCAGCCTCAGCCTCAAGGAAGGCCTAAAAAGTTCATAAGTGGCAACTAATTGCTGGCACTGGAGGAAGAGGAGAAATTAACTATAGCAGATTTAAAGAACATCGCACAGCCGTAGAAAAAATAATTTGACCTCTGGGGTATGTTGTGAAACTCAATTCAAGGGGAACCCAAGAACAAGGACTTCTTGACATACTTGGTCACTGGGAGAAGAAATGGGCCCTTTACACTAGGCACAAGAAAATACTTTATTCTAAGGCTAGAGTCCCCTAAGAATCTAAGAAAGAATAACAATAAGTTACAATTAAGGTTTTTAGTTGAGATGAAAAAAAGTCAATGGCATGAGCAGGATTCGAACCCACGACCTTTGGCTAGATACTACCTAAACTATCGTGACCTCGATCCACTCAGACACCAACTTCTTATCTCAACCCCCACCTTTTGAATTTTCCCTTCTTTTTTTTTGGGGGGGGGAATTTTTGCTCAGGAGAGCCCAAAAGGAAAATTCAAAACGTGGGGTTGATATGGAAGGTTGGTGTCGGAGTGGATCGAGGTCACGATAGCTCAAGTGGTAGAGCAGCAACATATCTAACAGAAGATCGTGGGTTCGTATCCTGCTCGTGCCATTGATTTTTTTTTTTTTTTCATCTAAACTAAAAACCTTAATTAATTCTAATATATTATTTGGTCAAATGGACCATGAAATTAGTGAATTTAATAACAATAAGGTGACTTTTTTAAACATCTGACACTTGAATTAATGAAGATTCGACATTAACTTAAAGTGAAATAAATAGACATAAAATACATAGTTGAAATAGTAATAGCAACAATAATTTTAGCAAAAATAGTAATAATAAAGAATACTGAGGGCATACTGAGTGGCTACAACAATTTAGGTACTGATACGACGTTCAAAATGATTGGTTCAATGTTCAAAAACACCAGCACCCTGAGCGTTTATATGGCTTTTGCTTTTGTGAATCCTCGTTTAAAAAAAAAATCCTATGTAAAAAGGACCTAATAATATTGTGGTATAAAAAAAGAAAAAAAAACAATGTAAAATGGTAAGGGTCCAATGAATTCCTCGATTGAACGTTTGCATGCAGGATAAACTTTGTTTATCTATGCAAAGATTTAAGAAAGGACAAACTTTATATTATTTATTATTATAATATGATATATTATATATTTTATATTGTAATTATGATTTGATTTGCTTTAAGTATAAAATTAAACGCATCATTTCTATTCCAGTCATAGTTCAATGTATCACAATTTTTATTTAATTCATAATTGAGTTCAATAAATTCACTAATTTCGTGGTCCGCTTGACCAATTCAGCTTGAATTGAGTTCGATCTTCAAAATGTGAAAAAAAAACTGCATTTATCCAATATTAATGCTTTTGAAATAAGTGACTTAAGTAACCAGAAAAGTTCGTATAGGTTTAAACGGTTTAATAAGTTCCACAATTAACATTAGTTTAGATTTTATTTGGTAAATAATCTCCATTGGCAAGACCTTTTTTCCGAGTTATTATACCAGTTATGCCATTTATAATATTTGGGTTCTTGGACATAAAATATAAATTCACCTCATTTTCCAGATGTTTTGCAATTATTGAATTCTCGATTGTCCATTGCTAAGAAGAGAAGAAAGTCAAGTACGGTCAGTTCTTGAGTGTATAGAGGGTATGGTAAGATTTTCCAACCAAACTTTGTTGTCATCTCTGTCAAGGAGGCTGGAATCTTTGCGATGAATGCAAAACTGATCTTACTCTAAAATTAGGTAAATACCTTACTGTTTTCCAATCTGACATAGCAAGTAAACTCTATGTTTGAGGGGGGGATAAAAAGAATACATTCTTGTATGATAGCCAACTTTTCTGACAGTCAGGCTAAATGCCCAGCCAGGAGGTGAAGGCAAAGAGTGTTTGGGAACTACATGGCTACCCAGGCTGAAATCGGCAACACCAATGACCCTGAGCATGCTGGGCATAGTCAATGAAAAGGTTTGGGTCAAAGAGTGGGTCAACATGGACTCTAGGTCCTGAACCCTCTTGAATCTGAAGCATCTTGCCACAAAAGAATATACATCTTAAAATGTATCCTTAACGAGTCCAAAATTTTGTGGTATAATACCCCAATATAAGGAACATGAGATTCATAGAAGAGCCAATCGAAAAACAAACAATTCTAGTTGGATTCCTGACAGATCACTGCCACCAAAGAAGGCACACATACCGACTAGGAGTACAGACAGAAGAAACACTGAACAGATACTGCCACGAAGAAGCTACAGAATATACGTATAACTTATTTATGTTCGTGTGAAGGTCTATGTAGGTGCAGATTCTTATAACTATAAGAGGAAAAGGTGCAAGTAAGATTGTACACTAAGAAGCCGATGGAAAGACTAGGGAGGTTAACAACCTGATGCTAGCCAGTGAGTTATAAAAAATAGAGGAGCACAATAGTTCTACTCAGATGGCTACCTTTTTTGCCATACAGGCTGGATGAGGTCTCCCATTGTTCTGATACAAAAATACCACTTTTCTGTTCACGAAGTTGGGCTAGGACAGAAGACACTCCTTGATATTGGAAGGAAAAAAAAAACTCATGCTCACATCCAATATTTAAAATGTACTAAGGCATATATTGCAGCGGCAAAAAGCTTTATTACATTATTAACAATTTTTTTATTGAAATTGTTGAACTGCAACTTTTTTCGATGTTGGGTGTTAGCCTGTGAGTAGGAGAACTCGTGTAGAAACTTTGCGTCATTACTATTTTTTGACAGTTCAACTCTCTACTAAGTTAAGTTGGTTCGTTAGAGAACTCAGTACTCCAAGGGATTTTGAACAAACATCAAGAAATACGTACGGAATGTTCTTCGCGTTGAGAATGAGGTGAGCTCGCTGGGCGTATGGGCAAAAGCGCATGGAATATAAACGTAGCTTTCCTTCTTGAAGAGGGACGGCTTTGGATCCTGGACAAAATATGTAAAAGAATATATAAAAATTCAACAAAACTAAATTCACAAATTGAGACCCACCTGCTGCGAGATGTTCGACGGTCATATTTGCTCAGTTTCGAAGTAGATAACTGAATGTGAAAATGTGAACGCGAATGACACCACCCGGACTGAGATAAACGATGTTTCCCGAGTCCAGCACCACGAGAAACAACGAAGTGCTTCAGAGTTCTGCCTAAAGTCTGAACCTTCAACTTCGAATTTCTAAATCCCTATTGGTCCCTTCGATCCAACGGCGCCACTTTATGACTCGCATATAAATGAAAACGTGCCTCTGCTTTAATATAAAAGAGGAAAAACCTCTTACATCAGTAATGATCAATTTAGTTACTATAACACCTACGGGAAACCGAACTATTGTCGGACAAACCACTTGCTTTACATTTTATTGTTTTCAATACAACAATAAAACTAAAGATTTTAGGGACTCTGAGGGTGTCCTTCAAGGAGAAAACCTCAGCCCTTTATTATTTTCCCTCTTCATAACCAAACCAGACGTGGTTGACTTCTTTAGGGATCATGGCACCATAGAAATATCTCTGAATCAAATTAATCACTAATTAAAAACTGATTTTCTTTCAGTATTTACTAAGATAATATTTAATTGTGTGGTAATTCACGTTGTATGCATGTTAACAGTTGATTGGCATTAAAAACAAATTTCTCATTGGAACAATACAACAATAAAACTAAGCATTTTAAAAATTCTGAGGGTGTCCTACAAGGGGAAAGCCTCAGCCCTGCATTATTTCCCCTCTTCATAACCAACCCAGACATGGTTGTCTTCTTTAGCGATCATGGCGCCATAGAAATATATCTGAATGGGTTAAAAGTCATTGCCATGCTCTTATAGGTTGATGATGTACAGTTAAAATGATGAATTTTGAAATAAAAAATATATATATAAATGCATGAATAATATAGATTTTAATTTACTTCCTATTTTAAAAATGTACCCACTAAATTTGACATAAAAATTAATCACTAATTTAAAAATGATTTTCTTTCAGTATTTACTTGTAGTACCAGTACCATCTTCTCATTGGAACAATACAACAATAAAACTAATGATTTTAGGGACTCTGAGGGTGTCCTTCAAGGAGAAAACCTTAGTCCTTTATTATTTTCTCTCTTCATAAGAGATATGGTGCACTTCTTTAAGGATTGTGACATATCTTAGTGAAGAAAAATATATTGACTATGTACCTGCATTTGACATATGAATTAATCACTAATTAATAACTGATTTTTCAGTATTTATTAAGATTAATTATTAATTGTGTGTTAATTCACATTTTTTGTATGTTAAAAGTCAAGCAACCAGTTTCTCATTGGAACAATAAAACTAAGGAATTCAGGGACTCTGAGGGTGTCCTACAAGGAGAAAACATCAGTCCTGTATTATTTTCCCCTCTTCATAAGACATTTGGTAGACTTTTTTAGGGATCATGGCACTGTAGGTTATAATTATATTTCTATAATAATAAGGAAATAGAAACAGTGCAATATTACGATTATCTTGGCTTGTCGTTTGCATCATGTTGTAAATTCACTGAAGCTGTTGAATAAGTCAAGGTGTGGCAAATCGTTTGCAGAGTCAACCCACATAACTGAACCCCATTTGTGGTGCTTTTCATTTCTTTAGTGAATGGCGTGCAACAATTTTATATCGCGGTGAAGTGTGAGCTTGAAACTGTGGAAAAACTGCAAATCGGATTTTATTACTTGCAATCGCTCAAAAGCAAACCCGATGATGTAGCTAGACATGAGAGTTAGAGGTCTAAATATTTAAAATAACCCTTAAATATTGGATAAATTTGTTTTTCTTGGAAAACAACAGGCTGCCAAAATTACATTGTCAAAAGTTAGATTTTCACAAGAAAACACCAAACAATCTACACAATTATTTGTTTAACAGTTTAAAAAATAATAATAAATAAAATATATTGTTATAAAAATAGCCTTAATATGATAAATAAATGGGGAAAAATCAATATCATGTGCAAGATCCATTAAGTTTATTTATCGATGCACCACACTCGAGGCAAAAAAAGTTTCCATCAAATTATAACAAAATAAATAAAAAAAGAACATTACAAGACATTGTTATTCTAATTACACGAACATATACTGTTCTAAATCTTCACTATTTAAAAAAATAATCCACCATTAAATTGTTAGCTATAAAATTATATGATTGTTTTTCTATATCCATTTGGTCCAAATGTTTGCTCTAGTCAAAGTGCTTACTTAAAAGTACTTAATCCACCAAACGTAAGTTTAAAAAATTTAAAACAATGACTAGCTAAATAATAAATTCACATCCAATTTTGCAACAAATAACGGACAAATTTAGGAAAATATAAATAACAAAGCAATATTTATGTGTTTGCTATCAAACAATTTAAGCACTAAAGCACACCAATTTTGAAGCATGATGTAAACGTAATCATTTTGAATTTGTAAACATACATTTAATGTCTACAAAACACAAAATTTTAAAGATGAAAATAGAAAAAAAATGAAAGCTCAAGCCTTAAAATTAATGTATGTATATACATAACACCATAACAGCACAATATCAAACAATAATTAACAAGTTTTACATTAATACAATAAGAAGTCAAATGTAAATTAGTACTAATTATATACTTTTGGTATACAAATGAGCACACAAAACTGTGAAATTTAAAACGCCAAAAACAAATTTGTTACTGTTGGGCCCATTTGTTCATTATTATAAATATAAATTTACTGAATTTTTATATTAATCGATAAAAGTGAATAGTATATGAAAAAAGTTTATCATACAAATGAATTGTTAAAACATACACTTTTTGCAACCATCTTTTGCTATGAATAAAATATGCTTTTTGCTGATGCTTGACGACTAATCGTACATTACATGATTGAATTCCAAAATGTAGTACGCCTGATGATTTTGTAACAAAGGTATGTTAAATTAAGGGAATCAGGAAGAGTTTTTGGTCTGTGCAAATTATTTTTCTATATGTGTGTTTCATTATTAATAAAACAGCATTTAAACGTTCAAAATTTTTAAATTACTATTCGACACCCTGGACAAAATTTGTTTCAAACGAAATGACTAGGCTATAGTTAATTGTTAATTAATAATCAATCATGCTTGGAGGTTCAATATAAGTGCAATAAAATTTTTTTAGTTCAAATCATAACAAGCAATAAAAATAAATTTGGGTGAATTAAGAAAAATGGATATATCCACATAAATTTTATTCACAAATATATAAAAAATGAGTTCATTTAATATTCTACTTTTTTCTACGAGTTACACCACAGGGGGATACATTTTTGTTTTCTACGATATGGGATCCCATTTACTTTCATGGATCAATTAATCACAATTCTCTGATTTTAAAAGATAAATGTTTAATCGGGAAACAAATCTTTCGAATTATTTTATAGTATTATTTAAAGTTATTTTGACCTCCTCAATTATTAAACAAAAACCCTTAATCTTTTTTTTTACTTCTTGGGCTACTCGTTTCTCCTGAATGTAACAAAATTCTGATTCAAAACATAACAAATGCAACAAACATTTTTTTTTTTTTTTTTAATGTTAAGTAATTAATTGCAACAGTCCATCAAGTTAGTTTATAAATAAAATTTATGGAATTGCTATGTTGAATCAATCTGAGAAATAATGAATAAATAATTATTTTGATCCATTAGCAATTATTACATGAAATCAATTTATAGCATACAGATGTATACACAGCCATATAGGAAATTTATATTTTCAGTCTCGCTCTTTTTTAGCACTTAATACCTTCAATAAATAATAATAATATTGTGGAAGTTTATATTTAACAGAGAAAGTTAATTAAAATATATCAAATGAGAAATTGGAATTTTGTTTAAATTCATATAATTATTTCTTCTTCTGGACTAATAAATTTAAAGTTTTTTTAATGACTGATTTAAAATATTGCGAATAAATAGTTCAGATTTATACAACGATGGAAATTTCAAATCAAATTAGAACTGCCCACCCTCCAATTTCCCAATTTAATATATGTTAAAGACCAAAATCAATATTGAAATTTTATCAAACCTGCAAAATTTTACCCAGTTTATATAAATTATCACAATAAAAAAAAAAAAATCATTTTAGGTAAAAACATACAGGACCTTGGCCAAGACCCATGTACTATCACAAAACCGCTTCGATTTATTCGATACCGTGTGCAAATATCATAACAAGACCGGGTTCCACCATCATGTCCTGACTGATATGAGGATTGTCGCAGTGCAATACGACGACGGCCTGCTTCCCTGGTATACGTTTGCATATGTAGCTGTCGTATTCTCTCCTGTTGTTCTGTCTTGTTTCAAGTGAGCTCAGCCCAGGCGGCCAACTCATCTCGTGACATTTTTCCATAAGGTTGTCGACAATATGAGCAGGACAGCCAGATTCAGCCAAAGACCTTTTAATCATTCTCTGTAATTAAAATAGATTTCCATATAAATGTACTGAAAAATAATATATATTTTTTAAAATTATGTTATATGACCCTCAGGACGCCAGTGTTGAAAAAAGTTATGTATGTTCGCCTTGTATACAATATACAGCGTATACGCTGAATGTGCGCCTGTTGCAGCCAACAATGCCTCTTCCTATTCATTACTATTTAGTTAAAAGTTTATATTCTTGAAGAATAGTAATTCTGTTTTAATGTTTGTTCACATAAATATTATGCAAGCTCTGGCCCAAAATAGATCATAATGAACCTCAAAAAATCCTCAATCAATAATCCCCGTCCACAAAACTACTAATTGACATTTTACATCACATCTTACAAAAATGTTTAGATTTGCTCGACAAATGTTGCAAATAATCACGCTGACAAGGCGACGACGAGGTTAGTGTGTCACAGATTTACACGAAACTTTTTTTTTTTGTGATAATACACGACAAAACGAAGGACACATATCTGCCAAATAAGCCCTGCTTTAGCAAAAAAAAATTTTTTTTTGATAGTTAAAATTTTCCATTTTTAATAGTTTTATTTTTCCTCTGTGCTCGCTCAAATCAACAATGTGAATATATCATTTTACACCATTTTTTTTTAATGCAGATTGCAATAAAAATACAGGGTGAATTGCTACTCGTGCTACAAACTTCTCCAGTAGATTCTTCACCCTAAAATGAACAAAAAAGTTCATATTGTCCATGGTCCGATTCTCAACCATTTCAGAGTAATTTCGCTTTTTATCGATTTTGAAAGATATCACGTCCTGGGGTCGGAAAATCGTGATATCTTTTAATCTAAACATTTCACTGAAAATCTAATAGCACCGTTGAAATTCCCGTTAATTTTTCAATAAGAAGATGACGGTGGCAAATTGTTTGGGCTAATTTTTTGTGTTTTATTTCAGCCAGAACTACAAAAAGAGTGGAAAATTGTGTAAATCGGAAAGTGTATAAAGTAATCCAGAGTTTCTAATTTTAGTCTCAGAAGGCAGCAAATTTGAGGAAAACTACCTGATTTAATAACGCTTCCAACGCACTCGTCATTTTCTTATTTAGTGGTTGTGAGACCAAGATGTTGATGACAAAAAGAGAAAAACTGTAAAAACCACAAAAAGTTTTTTCACTTTGTTTTTCTCTCAAAATCATAATTCCATTGAAATTTTTTAATTTAATTTAATGCCCATTTAGTATGTAATGCTTAAGAAGGATCTCCCAGTTCAAGGTGTGTGAAATTTTGAAAAAGGAAAAACTATATCCCTACCACGTTCAAAAGATTCAAGTATTGCATACTGGTGACAATTATCGTAGGAAGGAATTTTGTTGCTGGCTTGTACAATCTGACACTGAGGAACATCACTTCTTTCATCGAATTTTGTGGTCAGATGAATCAAATTTCACCCGAGACGGAGTATTTAACACCCATAATCTGCACCAATACTCCCATCAAAACCCACAAGTCGTCAGCAACATTCCCAAAGACGTTTTTCAATCAATGTTTGGGCGGGAGTTATTGGAAATGTCCTCATCGGTCCCTACTTAGATTTTCCGGCAAGATTAACTGGCCCAATTTATTTAAATTTTATCCAAAACATGCTGCCCACCTTGCTGGAGGACCTTCCTTTACAATTGAGACGAAACATAATTTTTCAGCATGATGGTGCGCCTCCACATTCCTCTAGATTAGTTCAGGCGTATTTGTATCGAACATTCGAAACATGGATCGGCCGTGGTGGGACAGTTCCATGGCCACCAAGATCTTAACCCCATGGATTACTTCGCCTGGGGATATCTCAAGGAACTAGTCTATCGCACTGAAGTGACAAACGTCGACGATTTGAGAGCAAGGATCTTCACCGCTGCTGAAAAACTTAGACGTGTTCTCAGTTTTGGTGTGACAGTTGGAAGTATGAGAAAACGGGCACGTTTGTGTATTTCGGAGAACGGTTTTCAATTTGAACAAAAACTAAAATGAATAAAAATAAATGAATTTTAAAAATTATTGGTGAGTTTCTATGTTTTTTCCAATCTAAAAAGTTGAACTCTCAAACATTAGCAATCCTTGAACCACCATTTTTTCTCTTTTTGTCATCAACATCTTGGTCGCACAACCACTAAATAAGAAAATGACGAGTGCGTTGGAAGCGTTATTAAATCAGGTAGTTTTCCTCAAATTTGCTGCCTTCTGAGACTAAAATTAGAAACTCTGGATTACTTTATACACTTTCCGATTTACACAATTTTCCACTCTTTTTGTAGTTCTGGCTGAAATAAAACACAAAAAATTAGCCCAAACAATTTGCCACCGTCATCTTCTTATTGAAAAATTAACGGGAATTTCAACGGTGTTATTAGATTTTCAGAGAAATGTTTAGATTAAAAGATATCACGATTTTCCGACCCCAGGACGTGATATCTTTCAAAATCGATAAAAAGCGAAATTACTCTGAAATGGTTGAGAATCGGACCATGGTCAATATGAACTTTTTTGTTCATTTTAGGGTGAAGAATCTACTGGAGAAGTTTGTAGCACGAGTAGCAATTCACCCTGTATAGTAAAAGCTACCAACCTATCAATTTTAAAAAATTCTAAAAATCAAATATTTTTCATGTAAACTGGTCATAAATTTTTTTTCATGAAACTAATATGAAATCGCACCTTTAGAGATCCCTAAATATGTATTAATTTTTATTTGAATTTAATTTTTTTTCTAAATCTCTAAATGAAGATTTATGATCATTTAATTAAATTAACTTTATTCTTATAATTTTTATTAATATTTTAATTTATTTGATATAAATTAATTAATCCGGTTAATGTTGTCTAATTTTAGTTGTAATTAGATGATCATAAATTGTTGTTGAGAGATTAAAGAAATATGATTGTTGGTGTTTGAACTTCATTTTTTGTAAACATAAAAACAAAAATATTCTACGACGCAGAATATGCTAATTTGGCATGATTTAAAAAGATAAATAAACAAATACTGCTTTTTTTTGCATATTTTAACACACTTTCTGAAAGCAAGAAAATGGTGAAAACTCGGATTTGACTTCATTGACGTGACTCTAGCATTATAAAACCGTTAGATACAGACTTTCAAAGAAATCGATGTAAATTAATTTTTTGACTGATAATTTTGAAAACCTTCTACTTGATTGAATTCTTAGGGCAAACTCTAACATCATTTTTCTCAAAAGCTATTGGACCAATTTTTATGGGTGATAATTCATTTTAAAGTGATTGTCAAGTGTATTTTATAACTGTATTACAATCGAACTATTATTTCTGTTAAAAATACTAGGTTAATTTCTGACAAATAATTTTATGTTCATAAAAAGCTTTGTTCCTTCTTCTTGGCATCTTTGATGCTAAAATCTTTTTAACCATTTATACGTTTAACCGTTTAAATCAGATTCTCAAAAACCTCACAATTTTATGGGTCAAAAGATTGATGAATTTAAATTAAAATGAAAATTTACATTTAGTGATCCCTAGAGATGCTAAAACAAAATTTCATGTTAGTTTCAACAGGAAAAAATGACTTAGTTTAATCGAAAATTATTTGGTTGTTAGAAATTTATTGGTCATTGATAAAGTTTTATATTTTTAATTAGTTAAGGTTGTTAGTTGAGAAAAAAGCCAATGGCATGAGGCTTCAATTCAAGGATTCGAACCCACGACCTTCGGCTAGATATGCCGCTACTCTACCACTTGAGCTATCATGACCTCGATCCACTCAGACACCAACTTCCCATCTCAACCGCACCTTATAAGTTTTCCCTCCTTTTTGCCATTTTTCAAGAGTTTTATACTCTTATTGCTTTCTAGACAAAAAAAAAAAAAAAAAAAAAAAAAAAAAAAAAAAAAAGTGCTGAAAAATGAAATATTCACAAAGTTGATTTGAGGAAGTAGAACAGCAAAATAAATATTAAAAAAACAGAAAATTTCAAGTTAAAAAAGAAAATTTAAACCAGGCCCTATTCACAAGAAACGGCGGATACACGTCTGACATTTTAGAGCGTAAAATCATTTAAAAAAAAAGTATGATCCAAATCTATGACCACTAACCTTGTAACATTTTTTTAAAACTATATTTCTTTGATGGTAATGAAAAGACTTGCCTGAAGAAGATCATCAGGAGTGGATATCATACCACCCCATCTGGTCACTCTTGCCCTGGTTAGAGTGTTGGACCATCTGACAACTTCGTCTCTTTCCATTTCATCGGCTAGTGCTCTCATCGTCGGATTTGACACTCTCATGGCTCTTACAAAATCCTGGGGAAAAAAAAAAAACATTCAAACACAATCGTTCAACCAATAAACAACATTTTCTCGTATTTACTTTCAATATAAAAAGTTCATTTTTTTGCTCATTAATTTGAAACCTCTGGTCGGCTATTTCCTGCTGGAAGTCTTGAATTTTTTGTTGCTGGGAGTGGATGAGCGCTCTCAGCTCACGGATGCAGTTGTGATCCTTGAGTTCGTCCATCGGTATGACAAGACCGCAACCTTGTTCACATGGCACTGGCTTCTTTGGATTGTGTTCGCACTCAGATACGTGACTCCTGAGCGCGTCTAGTTTTAAAACTGCTTGGCACCCATATACTGCATTGTCACAGGTTATACTTAGTCTGAAACCAATTTACATCAGTGACGTTCAAGGAGCCGTATAATAAAATGTACCTAGAAAGAAAGTTTCTCAAAATTCGAGGCACGGGTCGAAGCTGTGTTATAGCTTGTCTGTCGACAGGACACGTGGACTGTCTAGAGATCCATTTTCTAATGCAAGCGCTGCAGAATGCGTGCTCACAGGATGGCGCCTAAAGTAAATATTTAAATTTTAATTCCTGACAGTATAAGTTTGACTCTGAGTTTGATAATACGATGCTGATTTCATCATGGCTAATATATTTTTAAAAACAGTTCTCCATAAAATAACTGTCATAAAATCTTTTTAATTATTATTAACAATTGACATGATAAATTTTATATGGGTGATCTAGTATTCATAAAAGAACGTTCTTGTCTGGCTGCTGAGACCAAAGTACTTAACTCAAAAACAAAATATTACTGTGTTTGGTCAAGATTATCGTGAAATTGTTGAGAGAGGTCAATGCGGAAATAATTTGTTGTTTGTTTCTAAACATCCTCGCTGTTCTGTCATACACACTTAGGCATTGCATTTAGCCAACTACAGTGAGTATGTGCTACCATTTTGTCCATCTGGTTACATAATATAAATATATCAGGGACAGATTTTTTAAATAATCAATTGGGCGAACTATTGCTATATTTACAAATTTGTTCAAAAGATTTTCAGTTTTGGTCTTTTTTCAGGAATTTTTCTGTGAACTTTGGCTATTTGTTTGTTAATCCTGAGCTGGGTCAGATGAAGCATTTTACCATCTGCATTCACACTATAGGCCTCAGGATAAAAAAAAGGATAAAATTCCTTTCTGGTAACAAAATCATAATGCAGCAACTAGGCTGCATCATATGCAGACTTGATGGAAATGACAAAACTGAGTTCATCTTGCAGACAATACCTTTATGATTTGTAAATCATTCGATATTAATCTGCAAAAATATATTCAATCCATTAGATTTGATGGTCCAATTGACCAAATAAATTATTTCAATTAATTAATCTTTATGCGAGGTATGGGTTGAGATAAAAAAAAAACTGAATGTACAATCAAAGGATTGAAAGTGTGAGGTAATTCACACAAAATGTTGACCGTTGTCAAAATCAGATATTGTAAAAAAATCATGATACAGTATGGATATGACACTAGGATATGCAAACCCAACAGGAAATGACCAAACTTCGAGCATTCTGCAGACAATCACTACAATATTAATATACTAAAATATTGAATATAGAATCGAAGGACTGAAAATGTGTGATAATTCATCCAAAATGATGGCCACTGTCAAAATCAGACAATGTAAAAAAAATCATTACGCAGTATGGACTGTATAGCAGGAAACTAGGAAACTAGGAAGCTAGGATAGGCAGACCAAACTGGAAACGACTTAACTTCACCCTGCAGACCTCAATTAGAAAGCCCCCTCCCCGCCAATTCCTTTGCGGTTCGAAAGTTGTTCGACATCACTGTTAGTTTATTACACATACAATTGAAAGACTGAAAGTGTGAGATATTTGACCCAAAACGGCAAAGAAATCAGGCTGATTTGCCTGGAAGCAACTAAACTTCAGATTCATCTTGCAGGCCTCAATTAAAATTTCACATTTATTTTCTCTTTCATAAGCTATTCAACATTGCTGTTAGTTTATTGGACGTACAAGTAGAAGTACCGAAATAATGAGGCATTTCACCCAACACACTGAGTTTTTAAAGAAATCAGTCATACATATAAAAATAATAATAAAAACAAATTCATGACTGGCAGTAATCGCATCTCAGTAGAACTTCATTGATTGCGGTATTGCCAGAAAGCATTAGCCATGCCATTATGCTTTATGCACTGGTCAAAATGTAATTTGTATGAGTTCTCTTTTTAAAATAAAAATATTCCAATCAATTTAAAATGAGGCAGTGTAGGTGGTATGGAAGCCGACTGCAGTAAGGATAGACAGACTAATCTTAACACGATTAAACTTTAAGTAAATCCTACAGACCTCAATTAGAAAGTTCCAAATTCCTTTATGGTTTACCCTGACACTTTATTGCACAAGCAATTGAATAGCGAAAGAATGAGGTGTTTCACCCAAAATGCTGTTATTAAAGAAAGCAAACATGTTAAAAAAAAAAAAAAATCATTTTGCAATAAGTCAGACAGAGAAATTAAGCAAGGAAAAGCAGATCAAACTGGAAGCGACGAAACTTTCTGTTCACCATGTAGACCTCAATTAGAAAGAGGTACCAATTCCTTTATGATTCATAATTTGTTTCATATCACCCTAAAAGATTATTGCATATGCAAATAAAAAGCCATAAGAATGAGGTATTTAACCCACAACGCTGAGCTATTAAAGGTCCCTAAACTGAGGTATTAAAGAAATCAAGCATGTTTTTAAAAAAAAACGGTGCAGTATAGACTGTGTCATGGCAACTGCAGCAAGGATGGGCAGGCCAAACTGGAAATGACAAAACTTCAGGTTCACCATGCAGACCTCCATTAGAAAGGTCACAATTCTTTTATGGATCATAAATTGGCTAATATTGCTCAGCTAATGTATTGGAAATGCAATTAAGTGACTTAATGAATGAGGTATTCCACTCAAAACTCTTAGGCAAAGAAATCAAACATATAGATCATGAGCCAGACAGCATCTAGAATAGCTAGACGTGCCTGGAAGCAACCTAAAATTCAGATTTACCCTGCAGACCTCAATTAGAAAGGTCACGATTCTTTTATCGTTTGTAAATTGACTATCACACTGCTAATATTTTGGAAATACTATCGATTAGTTGAAAGAATATTTCACCTAAAAGGCTGAGCCGTTAAGGAAATCAGGCATATTTAAAAAAAATAAATTAGGATGCATATGGACGTATGACTCTGCAGCAAGAATACACAGGTAGGCCCTGGTTACGTTTGTAGATGGACAGGCAGGATCAGCAGAAGTGATCGGAAATGACCAAACTACAAAATGTTTTTCTATGAAAATGTTCCAATACCCGTGCCTTACTCAATATTTCGCGATTGTTGATAACTCCGAGGCTGTCCAGAGCTTTCACCAATACAAAATCCTACCCGATCTGGACAGGATGAAAAAATCAGAGTAAGATATACCTGTAGGGGATCTTCTAGGACTTCGGAGCAGATCGGGCAAAGTAGCTCGTCGTCTACTTCGCCGCTGAAACGATTGACTTCGAAGCCCATGCTCGGCGATGTCCTTTTGAGAAAAACGAGACCTCCGATCGTGAAAGGGAGCAGGCGACTCAACTCAAGACGGTACTGAGTCTCCTTCAGGAGATGCAGAGCATTTCAACCGAGAACAGAGAAGAAGTGTGATCTCGTCCGACGACGTCGATTTGAACGCCTGATATCCGTCCAGAACAGAAATAACAATTATTTCAAGCTTTGTTTCTTTCTCATGTCGAGCTGATGCTGACACACTGACAGCACAACCTAAATACCTATAGCACCAGTGCTGTCTAGATTCCGTTTTGTCATCTTTTCCTCCTTTGAGTTCCTCACTTTTCTAAATGCCGATATTTTTGCCAATACAATGATTTAAAACTATAGTCTTCTTGTTAATTTCTTTTGTTTCATCCGAGCCAGACATCGTTTGTGAAAATGTCATAATTTTTGATTGACAGTTGTCTGTTAGCTTTCCCACCAAATTTAAAAATCTAGGTAATGCTGTGTTATGTCAAGAGTAGCGTGGAGAAAACTAAAAAAAATACACTTTTCTAAAAAGCTAATTAAAGAAATTTTTCATGTCTCTACACTGGAAAGGACTACATTTTGACTAGTGTAAGAAAACAAGTTTAATATTTAAAATAAAACTCTTTTCTCTCAAGTGAAAGTGTGGCAAAAAATTGCACGACAAAAATGCCACTTGTTGCTTTTTTAAGGTATTGCAGGCACTATTGAAGATGAAGTGAAAGACAAACATTCAAGTTATGCTGTGTTATGTCCAAGAGTAGCACGGAGAAAACTAAAAAAATACATTTTTCTAAGAACTTAAAGAAATTTTCATGTGTTTACAATGGAAGGGACTAAATTTTTACCTTGAGATATTTTTAACTGAAATAATGAGTTTAATATTTCAAATAAAACACTTTCTCTCAAATAAAAGTGTGACTGTTGAAATTGCACAATAAAAATGTTATTGGTTGCTTTTTTTATGGTATCGCACACGACAATTGGCCAAGTAGGCAACCTTTTCAAATTAAACCCTTCTCTATCAAACTATTTTCCCTGATTTGAACTTGAATAATAAAGGTTTGGCATTTGCCAGTTTTCACATCCTTTGATGCAGAAGACCCAAAATCAACTCTCCTCCACCATAGGTCCGTTTTGTGTACCAATATACCAGGCACAATCAGGTATTTCGCTCAGCATCCTTATTCATTGGACATTTGCTGTCCATCTCAGCGCAGGCTATGGAGGGAGAGTGAGGACGTCAGCACTGTTAAGAATAGGGTGAGGAGCATTGTTGATTGATCCCAAGTTATCTAAGCTTCTTCTTACTGTGCACAGGTCTGTATCTTATTGCCACGACTACACTCATTGCTTAAAGAAATATTTGTGGTGTAGCTCCATGAGGGCTTCCCTCAATACCACATATTTTTGTGCTTTGAGGTTTATCACCCAATACAATGTGCTAGCAGTGTCATATGCCTCCGCAAGGTCAAGGGTCTCCTTATTCATTTGGCTATAGACATGTCCCATACAATGGGGTGTTTCAATGGTATCTTGAGTTAAAAAGATTGAGGATTAGGACCTGGATAGGTCCTTACAATCTTTAAGTGATTCTTTGGGCACTTCAAAAGGACACGGGAGAGCATCTCCATGCTACCATCTGATTTCCTACATTCAGGTAGCAAGTATAAGTTTGTCTTTCTAATCACCTTCCTCGACTATGGAATGGAATGGAATGGCAGCAAAGGTACTAGGAGGTGGGGTTTGTGTGCCCCAGTCACTGCAGCCTTCTGGCTTATTGTACCTTCCTAGTTCTTTAGTTTAGTCAATAGACTCGATCCTTTTTCTCAGGAGTTCAAGTCATTGACTGTTATTGCTTCAATGTGGTTCTCTGAGTCATTTTTGTGCGTCAGATTGAATCTCCATTGAGCTGTTGCTCCGCATTCGAAGATGATATGAGTGGCTGTTTCCTCCTCCTCATTGCTTAGTCTGCAAATTGGATCACTATTATATATGCCCATGTTTTGTAGATGTTTTCTCAGGTGCCAGTGGCCGGTTAGTAGTCCTACCACTCCTCTGAGATTTGCCCTCTCCAGTTGTATCAGTGGTTTTGCCAGTTTTGATGAGGGTTGTTTTATCATGAGTTTACTGTGTCTAGCACTGCTAGAGTTTATCCATTTTTCTCTTTGTTTTGTTTGGATCCATTCTGCGATGGAGGATTCTACGTTTGTTTTTGATATCCCAAGGATGGGCTCGGGGCCTGTGTATGGTCTTGCGGATCCTCCTCTGGCCAGTCTGTCTGCTTCTTCATTACCCAAAATTTCCCCTGTACCCTGGCACCCAGGATACCGTTACCTTGTTGTGTTCCCCCAGGTTTTGGAGATTTTGGATGCATTCACTGACTAATTTTGATGTGATCCTTGTACATGCCAGTGCTTTGATAGCTGCTTGGCTGTCTGATCTTATGAGGATTTTTTTGTCAGTGTAACCTCTTTTAAGATTTTCCAGAGCACAAGCATTGATAGCATGTATTTCTGCTTGAAAGACCGAGGTGTACTTCCCTAGTGAGTTTGATTGCTCATATTTTGGGCTTGTACAGAAAACACCTGATCCAGTTCCTTCAGTTGTTTGGAGCCATCCGTATACCATATCATTGTATCCGATGTTCTCCTGTGTTCTTCCTCTCCTTTATAGTCTGTTGAGATTTTGTAGGAGGTCGTGAAGATCGTTTCCAGGACCATATAGTCAATCCCCATCCCTAGTAATGGGTGTCTGATTTTGTTAACTATGGTTGTGTGCCCGAATTGTTTGGTTCCTTTCCAATTTAATTGTTTTTGGAGCCTGAATGAGCTTTTCCTAGCCTCTCCCTGTATGAATATTTCTAGTGGAGGTAGGTTTAGCAGGGTATCTAGTGCATTTGTACGGGTTGTTTTCATCGCCCCTGTGATACATAGGTTTGCTAGTCTTTGTAAGCTACCTAGTGTACGGGTAGCTACTTTTTGTTGAGCTTTGTTCCACCAGATTAATGATCCATAGGTTATTCCTCGACTATACCCAATTGTTTAGGTTTCATATGTCCAATTGTCAGTTAGTACATTTTTTGAAGTTAATTATGATTTTCCTCCTTTCTGATCTGAAAACTGTTATCTGACTTTGGGTCAGTTTTATCATTCTTGTGCTTCAAAATAAAACGACTAAAAGGAAAAGTTCATGCAGGCATTGATTTCTTCATCTATTTCTTCTTGCAGTAATTCAATGTATGGTTTTATTAATAACGATAACGTAATTTATAAGATCCATAATTCTGAATTAAAAGGATTTTTCAAAAAATATACTGGTTTCAAAATACCAAGTGAAAGAACCATTTGAAAAAATTCCCTTTCGGGCTTCACTACGAGACCATGGCAAGACTAAGCAACTTTTTCTATTTTGATCCTTCTGGATAAGCTGACTGATATTATTGTTGGATACTTGTCAGTAGAATTATTGGGTTGTCCGGAAAATAATGCAGGATTTTGGTATTAAACAAAAAAAAAAAGAAACTAGTTACTTTAAAGCAATGTTCTTTAATCAAAATAATTTCCCATACTCTCAATACATTTCTCCCAACGTGTTGGTAACTTATTAATTCCGTCTGAGTAGAATTCAGAATTTTTAGAATTGATAAAGTCAATAAATGCATTTTCCAGTTCCGTTTGATTTTTGAATATTATGTGTTGTAAGTAGTGGTCCAGGTGTCTAAAAAAATGGTAGTCAGTAGGCGAGAGGTCCGGAGAGTAGGGTGGGTGAGGCAAAGTTTCATAGCCAAGCTCCAATAATTTTTGTGACGTTACACGTGACACATGTGGTCGAGCGTTGTCATGCAACAAAATGGGCCCTTTCCGATTTCACTTTTCCAATCGCCTTGAGGTGGTCAGCGACGGTCGTTTTACTGACTTTGAGTTGCTCTGCAAGTTCTCGAACAGTTGTTTTGGGGTTTTCTTCCACCACTGATCGCAGAACATCATCATTAAGAGAGGAAGGCCTTCCACGACCTTCTTCATCTTCAAGGCTGAAATCTCCCTCCAGAAATTTTTTAAACCACCTTTGCACAGTGCACTCATTAACACAACCCTCGCCCCAGACTTGGTTAATGTTTCTAGCCGTTTGGGCTCCGCTTCGGCCGAGTTTAAACTCGTAAAAGAAAATCGTACGAAATTCTCGCTTTGACATTATAAGGATGACTGAATTATTTCCAAGTAGCGGAATGCTACAGAGGTAAACAAACAATATCATTTGGAAGAGGATTAATAAGTGTTGACATTCATACAAATGAGTAATCCTGTAAACGTAAACAGAATATTTTATATAGATTTTTTTTTAATGAAAACTTAAAATCCTGCATTATTTTCCGGACAACCCAATATCATTATTTTCTCTAAACGTTGTTGGATAAGTTGTGGTCCCTTTTGTTTTATACAAAGATAACATTATATGAAATATTTCAGTTTTTTTATTGCATTTAAATTCAGGCCCAATTTGAGAAATGAAAGGTGCCTCCAAAGCTAATTAAAGAAAAAAATTTTATATATTACGGTTTATGGAATGGCTAAAGTTAGTATTAAAACGTACTCAAAACAATCGGCAAGAAAAAGAAAAAGTACAACAAAAATTGCTTAAATGGACAGATTACATACTTTGATTCCTATTAATATTTAAATTTAAATAAATAACTAAGCAAACAATTAAATAAACGTAGCTGTTATTATGTATTTACATTTTACTATGTAGTAAAGCATTGAAAGACAGAATATTGTTCTAACAGTCAAAATTTTTTGTCTAGGTCCATGGGCTGATAGACATTAGTTAAGATTTCGGGTCACCTGCTCAGCTTATTTTTATGCTATTATCCGCTTATGCACTGCCTTGGTACGTTGGCCCTTTTTCTGTTTCTCTGACCTCTGAATATAATGAAAATTTGTTACTGATGGACAAAACCCCCAGAGTGAGGTATGCCAGGAAAAAATCTATGTACACAAACAAAATGTCAAAAGGGTGATGTATATTTGCAGTGTATTTTACGAGATAGAGAGTACGCGGAAAGATAGTAAAGAGAAAGAGAAGAAGTGGAATGAATATTTTAAATATTTTATTATTTAATCAAAGTTTTATGCTAAATTAAAAAAAAAATCTAAATTTCTATGTACATGGTTGAAAAAACAACATATTTTTAAATAAGTGGACAAACACTTGTTATCGCATTTCCAAAGGTAGCTTCTTTTGTAATGAACTGTATACCATCGTTTAGAGTTACATTCCTAATACAACCGACGTACGATGGCATAGTCATGTTAGGCATTCCTCCTAGGTACATTGGATCCTGTGTCATGATATCCCTTGATCTTCTGGGAGTGAGTATAACTTCGCTGTATTTACCATCTATTCCGATCAAAAATGAGTTAACCGACTTCATAACTGAAACAAATAATAAAAAAAAAATATAGTTATATTTTTATTATTTTTTTTTAATGTTAAATTATATAAACTTACCATGTATATCGTGCCATTTTCCATTACACATATAAGCTGGTCCTTCATTAGGCATTTTATATTCCACTGATATACTTTTACTTTTTGATGTCTTAATTTTAACCACTACAACACCATTTTCCAATGCAACAATTAAATAGTCCGATTTGCCTCTAACAGACAACAACACTCCCGAATAGACTCTAGGTCTTATTGACATCCTTAGATTAACGGCTTTACCGACATAGTATTTATCAGCTATAACAGTTAAATATATATTAATGGACATTCGGATTAATTTTTAACATTTTGTTCTTACATAATTTTATATAGCCTCCTTCAGGAGGGAAATAGGCACCATTTTCGTAATCTTCGGAGCATGGTATTACACCTACTTCACTTCTTGATTTAGGGACAGGCTGTTCGTTTACCATAAAGTTTTTAATACAGCCGTCAAAAGACTCCTTTACTCCCTGAAAAAATTTATAATGTATTTTTTTACCTTTTCATTTCATACCATCAATATATTTTGCAAGTGCTATTTACCTTAACGATATTTACGGGGATTTCTTGCGCTGTAGCAGGATCGAGCCCGCCTATGAAATATGGTGGTGTTACGTTGAGCGTTTTCGTCGAGCCTTCTGACATTCCCTCGATTGCGTCTTGATTGTCGATAATTAAGCTGCCGGATTCGTGCGTTCTCTTAAAAGTGATTGTATGCCATTCATTGTCATTTATTGGGAAAGTGCTGTGTATATACGCTTCCCCAGATCCACAGTTGAAAATGTAAGCAATCTGCGTAAAATAATTTCAAAGATAAATGGATTTTATTAACCGAGAGAGATTTAAACAGATTTACCATTCAACAACTTTCAACTCTCACAATGATACTTATTAATAAAAATAATTGTAGCAAGACACTGTCTTCATCTTGGTCTGCCTATTATTGCACATTATTAAAAGTTCAATTAATTAAAGTTTTTAGTTGAGGTAAAAAGTCTGTGTCATAAGCGGGATTCGAACCCACGACCTTTGGCTAGATACGCCGCTACTCTACCACTTGAGCTATCATTACCTCGATCCACTCAGACACCAACTTCCCATCTCAACCGCACCTTTGAATTTTCCGCAATTTCTCAAAGGTCGTGTAATCTATTTGGTTCTCCGTGACAAGTGAAATGGCCATGGAGAGATTTAATGAAGAACAGTTCATTTTAATTCATTAAATTCACTAATTTTGTGTCCACTTGAGCAATTAATATATTACAATTAAGTAAGGTTTTTAGTTGAGATAGAAAAAGTCAGTGACATGAGTGGGATTTGAACCCATGACCTACAGCTTGATACACCACTTGAGCTATGGTGACTTCAATCCACACGAGCACAAACTTCTCATCTCAACCCCTCCTTTTTGCCATTTTTCAAAGAAGTTAGTGCCCGAGAGGATCGAAGTCACAATAGCTCAAGTGGTAGAGTAGCGGCATATCTAGCTGAAGATCATTGGTTCGAATCATGCTCATGACACTGATTTTTTTTATCCCAACTACAAACCATAATTAATTGAATTAAATTACTTAGTCAAGCAGACCACGAAAAACAGGGAATTATTAAAAGTGTTTAATATTTATAAAAGGTATTGATTGAGGTAAAAAACTCAGTGTCACGAGTTGGTTTCGAACCAACGATCTTGACAGCTAGATATGCCGCTATTCTGCCACTTGAGCTATTATTTTTAGGCAAAGGTCCTGGGTTCGAATCCCACTCATGACACTGACTTTTTTCTCTCAACCTATACCTGTCATAAATATTAATTAATTGAAAAATGTTAATTGGCCAATCGGACCACGAACTGTAATGTGTTGAAATGACAAAATATGACAGCGATGATCATCAGGTCTCACAATAATATCTCACACTAAAATAAATCTTACCATTCCATCCAGAAGTAGAAGAGATATATAATCCGTGAAATGCTTGTTGCTAGCAAAGAATATAATGCCATAATGTGCTGTAGTTTTTATATCAACTGTAAATTCATATTTCGCTCTCAGTTTGCCAGGTAGTGACATATATTCTAATCGGCTGTTTGGTTTGGTACCTGTTTATAGTTAAATGATTAGTTTGTATCTACGCCCACATGCACATTCAACATTACCAAATCTATAGTTTTTCCCGGTCGATTTTATATTAGAGTAAAGAGGGAGGGCACACGACTCAGAATCTTCTCTTGTAATCGGAGCTGAAGTTGTGGATGCTGAAATTAAAGAAAATGGTATATTGTGTACAGTTTACGTGTTCACAGAAGTAATAAGTGAACGGTAATCTTACAAGGTTCTGGCTCAGGCGTTTGCGGAGGTTTTTCAGTCTCAAATGTAATCGGCGGCTCTGGAGGGCCTAAAATATTTTTGAATATAAATACACAGCCAAGAATATGAGAATAATCTAACTAATGATTTATACAAAATTTAATACCAGTTTTATTAGGGTTAAAAAATTAGTTAAGCTTTATAGAACTGTTTACTTACGTGGCTTGTGCAAGGGTGGATGCGGAGATAAAACCAAAGGTTTTTCATGTAAAACACAATTTCCAATCAAAGCTTGTGGAGCTTCGGACGAATTAGCAAAATTAATTATAACATTGTTCAATGTCGCATCACTGATGCAGCCAACAAATTTATCAGAAAATGCTACTTGAGCGTCCACACTGGATGGAACCCCTCCGAAATAAATTTGACCGTGTAACATCCTTATAAGGTTCGGGGGTTCCTCTGACCTGAAATAAGTGACACAAATGGGTAATGTTTGTAAATTAAAAAAAAAAAAATTAATTAACCAACATATAGGATTGATAATCATCGACGTGAAGTTCCATCTTCTCTCGGTTGAAATTTGCCATAACAACATGCCATTTTGTGTCATTGTACGGCTTTGGAGAATCCGACTTCAATTCATCTTTTCCGCTCTTAAATACTAACTGTCCATCTCTAAGTGTTAACGAAATACTTGCAGGCCCGTAAGTCGCATAAGCGAGCAAACCGTTGGGCGATGATGTTTTAAAACGCATGAGCAGTTCTAATGAATTGTCTCCAGCGGTTATAACTGGTCCTAGAAGATATCCAGGAGCACCGTATTCAAAGGATACGACATTGGCAAACTGCAAAATTTAACTTGGTGAACATTTGTTTCTTCAATTTTAAAAGAAAATTATGAAAAGTACACATACCTTTTCAGGACAGCCTGCGATAGTTCCAACCGATTCTAGGTTCTTCTTTAAGTCGACAACACTGTCTAATTGCACATTATCTATACAACCTTCAAAATCTATATTCGTAACATAATTAAGCATATGATTGCCTGGATAACCACCAAAATAAAATTTACGTGGTTTCTGAAATCATAACAGATATAATTGTTATATATTAATTTGTAACAAAGATAAATGGAATTATAACATTATAAAAACATACAGTAAATTTCCGCCTTTCATCTCGATAGATTGATGATCCTTCCAGCAGATGGCCATCCATCGCTAAAGTTGCATTTTTATAAAATCTACTCGTTTCAACTCTATGCCATTGATTATCATTATAAAGTTTTTCCGAATTCAAACTTATAATTCCATCACCGAGATCGAACTTGAAAATAATAATAACAATAAACATAAAACATTTAAATTTTAGTGTCGTACACTTTATGGAGCTTGTGCACTAGTTTCACTGACGCGTCGGTTCTTACCTGATGCCAAACTTTTCCATCTTTAAGCTCAATTGATATAAAGGTGTTGTCTTCATTCACGGCCAAGAAGAGTAATCCATCTTTAGCAGTCGTCTTAAAGCTCATAGACACTTCAGATTTAGAACCCATGCGGTATGTTTCACTATCGACAGCCACGTAACCATGGCCATCAAACCTGCATCCGATAGTATTGCTAACATTCGACAGTTCACTTCTATTTAAAGGAGAAAAAAAATTAATTCCAAACTTCCATTTTTAAAAAGTTGAATAAATAAGTACCGTCCACCACTAGGTCTAAGATTTTCTTCGCGTATGAAATTCCACAGGCTAGCTGGCGAATTTCCGATGGTGAGATCTTCAATTCGCCCTTCGAAAAAGTTGTTGTTGTGCTCGAAATACGACGGCGCACTGAAGTCTGCGGGTATTCCGCCAATGAATATTTTCGACCTTGTTTTGTCCAAATTGAGGATGGAGGAAGTCCCTGAAAGAACCGCCTCTTCGACCATCTGCTTCTTATCTGGTGTTATGACAGTCAGGCGAATTATTTTTCCAGTTCTGAAAATGACATGGAATTTTTTTTTTAACCTTTAGATAACTATTGTATTAATATAACAAAAATTCCATTTTGAGAAATGTATGAGACATCAAATCATAGCAACTTATTTTATTTGTTGTTTATCTGACTAACATATAGAAATATTCTGTTTGACAGAGAATTTAAGGTTAAGGTTAAGGTTAGGTGAACAGAAGCCAGCATCTTCACGACCTTGCACTAGGACCAATATTGGTCTATTGTGCAATATCCATTATTATTTAGATTGTTTTGTAATGAAATTCCAAAGTTATGTTAAGGGCTCTTGTATCCTTCATTACAGAACTTGGCCAAAGGCGCTACCTTGCACAGTGTGATAGGTATGCTAGATCCAGATTTGAAATCTTTCAAGGAGCATCATCAAATCACTCCCCAACATAAAATGGTCCAAAATCTTGGGGTTTGTGAACAAGCACATGAGATTTATGCAGGACATGTCAGCCGATCAAGTCCTGGACCTTTTAGGTCTTGGTCGCCCACCCTGTATAATACAAATACATCCTTCACTCCATATCCCAGGAGCAGGAATCTCAGCTAACCAATGGAAGATAGGCAGTTTCTTTTTCATCCTGATTGTCTGAGCTGCTTAGGCAATGAAGACCCCCTCCCCACAGCTGTCCTAGAAGCCCTTCTGAATCTACCATCTAGGGAGAGGCCAGAGCCATAATTCATAGGCTAATTCAAGGGCAGGCTTCAATAGCCTACTCACGTATCAAGGAGTATTTAAATTTTTGAGGGAAGCTTCAGTTTGAAAGAACTCTGGAGATGCCTGTTGAACCTAAGACCCCTAAATTCTTTGAAATTTGAAAAAATTTCAAATCAAATTCTTTGTAGAGCAGTCTGGGAGAAAGAGATTCTAGTTAATGCCAACCGTATCTGGCTTACAGATGGCTCCAAAACCGAATATGGGTCAGGAGCTGGCATTTATGGAAATAAACCAAGGATTAAAATTCATATACTCCTTGGACAATATGCCACTGCCTTTCATGTGGAAACTGTACATTGTACACTACGCTAGGGAGATTGTCAGAGTCCGAGCATCAAGGAAAATAAAAAAAATTACCCTTGTACAAAGGCACAAAAGGCAGAGCGGCAAGAAAGAGGCTGACAAATTAGCCAAGGAAAGTTCAATGAGTTCACCTATTGGCCCTGAACCCTTTTGTGGTATACCAAACTGCCTAACACATTAGACAATGGATTAAACCTAAGTCCTCTGCTCAATGGGAATGTAGCCCAGGCCAGAGGCATGCAAAAAAATTTATTAAAGGATAATCTCAGAAACTAATGGTTGAACTAATAAATCGGGCTTGTGCTAAGACTAGAATAATAATTGAACTGCTGATTGGACACTATCAACATGTAGACTTGTTAACAGAAACAAGCCATTACTTCTTAGCAATCTAAAACAAAGAAGAAAAAATGAAAAAAATAGTACAAGTCCTCGGCTGGTGTGAAGATCTATGTAGGAAGAGGAAAAGCCCAGACCTGAAGGATAACAGGGAAGCCCTTGAAAAATCATTGGGATCTGTAAAAATCCTTAATGTGTGGTGATTAGTGACGGTTAATTGATAATTATTCAGAAATCGTGAGATGCAGACTGGTGTGATAACATGTTAACACATTTCTTAAGCTTAACTTAAGCTTAATGAGAAGCTGTAGATTAAAAAAATGGATGCGGACAATAGACAAATACTTGTTGCAGTGATCAAGAGGTCTGCTCTTGTACAATCTAATCTAATCTTCATCCTATCACAGGCTTGCTCCTACTGCACCTGGAGTATGCAGTTTCCCCAAGGTCCTAACCAATAACTTAAGATGACAAAATGCTGAAAACGACCAGAAACAGAGATGACCAAGACAGGTTCATCACCTCACATTCAAGATATTGCCTGATACAATTAATTTTGTCTAAATTGTTAAAACTTAAATGATTAAGCTGGATTATTTAAATTTTAAAAATCAATAAAAAATGAAATGTTTTTATGAAGTATAGTACCTTTCCATTATAGCTTTATGCCAATGACCTGTATCCACATTTTTAGACGTGGAAACACTCTTGGGACCACTTCCAAGATCAACGCTGTATTTGAGAAATCCGTTTTGAACTTCCAGAGCCATAAACTCTTCCTAAAAAAGATACTGACAAATGTAGAAACTATCTTTTGAATAATATTAGTAAAGTAAAAGTAATAATACAGATGAGTGTTTGCTTCTTGTTTTGATACGCTTTCCTTGATTGCCCATATAAAATAATAAAGAGTTGGGAGACAAAGTTGCAAAGTAAAGTGAAACGTGGTTGTTTATCGCCTGCTCTGGAATTTCATCTGACTGCCATAATTCCAGACTCGTGTTAGAAAGGAACTCTCCTCCTAGTGTTACTCTACAAAACAGTTATAAATAATAACTAATCGATGAGTTTTCAGTTATAAACTTACCTGTTGGCAGATTCGCGGGCAAGACGAATTTGTTCATTCAAGAACTCAATTTTTTTTTGCAGTGTATCCATGGTATCTTCTGTTTCCTTAATTTTGCTTTTTAGTATCGTATCAAGATTGTTGACATCAGGCATAATTTTTTTAATATCTTCAACTTGAAACAAAACAAACAGAACAAATTTTAATTTTAAGTTTTTTTTTTTTTTTTTTTTTTTTTTTTTTTTTTTTTTTTTTTTTTTTAAAGGAATATTATTCAACTCTTAACAATAAACACATAATTTGATCATCACTGATCATTTTGGACTATCCTACAGTAATGACTGGTATTGACCAAATTACAAGTTCTTCACCCTGCAAACCACAGGAGGAAATCTCGTGAAATATCAAACATAATAATTATATAAAAATTTTGTATAAACAGAAATTCCTTATATAAATTATTTAATATTTTAAAATCGAAATGAACAATACATTATTGAAACAAGCATCTTAATTTTCAGAAAGTTTATTTTACTTACGAGCTCTTCCAGTTTCTGAAATTTTGCTCACTACATCTCGCTTTTTTACGATAACTCCCTTTACAGAATCGTGAAGTTTGGGTAACTCTTGTAAAATTGTACCTATACCGTTAATAAACAGTGTGGCTTCCTGGTTGGCCGACTCCATATCGGAGATTAATTCACCTTTTTCAGTTGTTAATACTGTCCCTTCAAGTTTACTGTAAATATGAGAAATAAATTAATATAAACGATCATTACCGAGGGGAGGAATTGGGATATTACTTTCCAATAGCATCAAGTTCTTTCAAAATGCTGTCCTTTTCATTTTTAAGTTTTTCAACCTCGCTTAGAGTAAGATTAACATTGTTCAGCAATACGTCATCAGTTTTATTTAAAATTTCTTTTCCATCGGCCAAAAGTTTATTTGACATCTCTAGAGATTCAGGAGCATTTTGTAATATTTGTTGACTCTGGAAATTCAATAAATTTTTTAACAAATTAGACAGATAATGTTTTAAAGCTTTTAAGATATGAATTTCTTGTTCCTAATTAGCCGAACTAACCAAAAGTTTAGCATTTTCCGCATCCGTTTTTGCCTTTTCCGCTGTGATTAATGCTGATCTAAGAGCACTAATAATTTGATTGTAAACATTATATTCATTTGCATCTGAGAGCTGTTGCTTCCCTATACTTTCGAGCACTTTGGCCTAAAAAATAAATCAAGTTGTCTTTTCTTAATCCATCCCATGTGATTTACCTCACCGAACTCACATCATTTAACAAATTATCGGCCCACTTTTCAGCACTTTCTACCATAATTGCTGAGTTTTCTATTGAGTCATTTGTGAGAATGCCGCTAGTGAGCCTCTTCATTTCCGTATCATGAGCGCGCCAGTCATTCCTGTCGTCTGAAAATTTATTTAAATGAATGTGAAACCTTTTCGATAGTAATAAGAATACGGGTGTTGTGAAAACATACCAGCATGAATGCTGAGCAAAAAGAAAAAATTGTCCATAAACATGGATATTTCATCTAATAATGCTTCTGTTTTTTCAGTAGTGCTTTTAGCTTCTTCGTTTAGTTTACTTATTTCTTTGAACAGCGAAGGCAAGTTTATTTTCCTATGACATCACAAATCAACATTTAAATTTTCAATCCATTTATGTTTAATTGTCTAATTGACCATTTTAATTATTTCAATTAATTTTCTTATTTATGTAAGGTCTTGGTTGGGATGAAAAAGTTAGTGTTACGAGTAGGATTCGAACTAACAACATTCAGCTGAATATGGCTCTAATCATTTGAGCTATCAAAGCTTCGATCCATTTGGACACTAACTCCCCATCACAACCTACAAGCCGAAGGTCGTGGGTTCAAATCCCACTTGGGACACTAACTTTTTCATCTCGACCTAAAACCTTACACAGAAAAGATAATTGAAATATTTAATTTTTTTTTTCAAGCATAACCCCTAACAGAATGCTTACATGTTTTCTTTTAAAGCCTCCGAAAGTTTCTTAGACGATTTCAACGCATCAGTAGACAGTTTAGATGCCTCTTTGGTTCTTTTTCTTATGTCTTCTATCCTTTTTTTAAGCATTTGCAAGGCCTTTTCTTTCTCATCAACAGGCTTTTTAAACATTTTCATATTTTCCAATGCCTTGTTTGCCCTTTCCACATAACTTTTGTTCACGTCTTCTTTTGACAGATGTTTACCGTTGTTAGGCGAGAACATTTCTTGAAGAGAATTTAAAATGTCATTCGCTTCATCAAGGGCTTCAGCTTGTGTGATGTCCAAATCCACATCTGTAATAAAAATGTAATTAAATAATGGTTCGAGTTTCTTCATCAATAAATGCTTAGTACCATAATGATGAAAGCTTTCTCCGACGTTTTTAACATTTTGAACTGTCGTCTTGGCTGCTTGAATTGCTTCTTTAGCCAATTTGTCCATGGTTTTTGTGTTTTTGTCAAGCTTTGACGACAAATTGGACAAACTGTCGTTAGATGTCCCATTCACTTTCTCCAATGTATACGAGTTCTGAAAATAATATCGTATTCATCTTACACGTTATACAATGCCAGTTAAAAATTAATTGAACATTACCTCTCGACTAATATGATCTACGTTTTTCTGAAAATGGTCTAATTCTTCTTTGAATGGGTTCAACTCAACCATTACATTTTGTAACTGATTTACTTTCGGTTGGAGCAAAGCTGCAGTTTCATTGAGGTACTGCAGCCGCCTCTGAATAAAGTACGATTTTGCAACCGACTAATAATAATATTGAAAAAAAAAATAAAATAAAATGTTAAAACATAAATATTTTCAATAGTCTTCAAAATAATTTAAAGAATATTCAGTACCCCAAATTCATTACTGATCGGTTCCAGTCTACTCTGCATTTCATCAACCGAGTCTAACAAATCGTGTACGCATTTTCCACATTCAAAGCAGCCTTCTTTTTCCACAAATACCCAACGCTCTCGGCAGCCATCGCACTTTTCTCCTATGACATCTTTAAGGCATTCACATTGCCCTTTCTCATTACACCCAACTTTGACCGAATTTTGAAGGTTGCAGGAACATCCTAAACATACGGTGCAATGAGCGTCACAAATTTTAATCCCGATTGTCAGTAAGAGTAAAACATACTAGTGCATCCTTCGGAAGTGTAATTCCAGTAGCCTTGATCACATTTTTCACAGGATCTTCCAGCGACGCCGGGTTTACATCTGCACTGGCCACTCGAATCATCGCATTGTTTACTATAAGATGCTTCCTTGCAGTTGCAAGGTATACAACCCTAGAAATTTGCAAGGAAAATGGTCTGATGTAAAGTTTACTAATAAAATTTTATGTAAAGTTTTTTTAATCGAACACACTTGACTTGATTCAAAGAGATAATGATTCTCTGCGCATCGATCGCATTTCTCCCCTTCGACATTCGGATGACACTCACAGGCACCGGTCACATCATCGCATCTGAACGTTCCATGTTTATGACAAGAACAACCTGTTTTGTAACAAATAGTATTTGACCTTAGCTACCAACATGATTGGACTTGATTTAAAAATCGCTTACTCTGGCAGTTTTTAAGCGTGACCGCATCACCGAAGTAACCCGGTTTACAATAATTGCACGCTGCTCCAGCAGTGTTGTTAAGGCATTTAAGGCATTTACCAGAAACAGAATCACAAGAGCCCGCTTCATTTAAGTTAATGTTTCCTGAGCACTCGCAAGGTTTGCAAAAATCGCCTGAAATATTGAAAAATTTAATGTGCTTTTTCAAAATTAAGTCATTTACAAAATATTACCTGAAATTTCAGGATTTCCAAAATACCCATCAGCACAAGATTGACATCGATGGCCGTAGTATCCTTTTTTACAATTGCAACTAATCATAGTCCCGTCATCACTGATTTCGCAGCTTTTTGCAAAACTAAAAAAACAATATATTATAAATTTTATTGATTTAAAAAAAAATTGCATAACAAAATTTTATATTTTACAAATTTTCACACACTTGTTACTTGGGTATGGTAAAGGACAAGCACAAATAAAACAGTCCTGTGGGGTGCCGTAAGTTGCATCTCCGTGATATCCTTCAGCACACTGTTCACAATGATCACCAGTAGTATCATGCTGGCAATCCTATGAATGTACGAGTTTATGAGTAACTTGTTAAAAAAAAAAAAAAAAAATCTGTAAATTGCAATCTCCTACCTTGCAAACGCCGGTGACTTTATCGCAAGTGTTAGCATGGCCGTTGCACTGGCATGGAATACAAAAACCACCGTATGGCCCAGTAGAAGAACGGTAGTAACCATCCGCACATTCCTCACACGACATTCCCGTGTATTGAGGAGGACAAGCACACTGCTCAACTGACAGGGCAATCCCGTTTGATGTATACTTTTCAGTTGCGACATCCATGGTTAAATTTTGTATTCTTCAAAAGGAACATTTTAAAGTTTTAACTTTGCGATACTATGAATTTGTGATTGAATATGAACATTATTCACCTTGTGGTAGCATCATTTTTCCAGTAGCTCGCTTTTAAGTAAATCGCTTGTAAATTTTCTAAAACTCGCATTAAATGATCTCTCGAAGCAGGGCGTTTGTTAACCAGAGTGAAACTGTGTTCAGTTAAGGTCAATTCCATGTCAAATTGTACGGAAGGCGATGGCAATTCGACAGCAGAATAAAAAAGTTCGATACCTCCTCCACTCAATATAATATCCGGGCCGTGCACAAAGCTTTCTGAAATATTAAACAAATTTTATGGTTTATTTTGTCGATTGATACAATTATCAGTACTCTACCTTTGTCTCCTACAGTGCAAACGAGCGAATATTTTAATTTTCCTCCATAAGAGCCTAGCTTATTTCCTAAAAACATGTCAGAAGTTGAAAAGTACACTTCTTGCTCTCCGAATTCCTCTCCTGATAAGTTCACACTAATTCCATGGGGTACGTTGTCTGGAGGGGTTTGAAGTTCAGTCACATAAACACCATTCTTTACCGTTACTGTCACCAGAACCCAATCCTCTAGATCACTGACCTAAAATGTTATTATAACATTACAATGTTTATTTATTTATTTTTTTTTTTCAATATGTAAAAATAAAATTACAGAGTCCCAATAAAATCGAGAGCTGGAGCATTCCTGTGTGCGATTAGAACAGAAACATTCCGTGCACCCATCTTCATTTTCCTGATTGAGATTAAATGTGCCTGGAGCGCATAAATCACAGACAACTCCTTCGACGTTCTTTTTACATTTGCATTCGCCGTATCGTTCCTAAAAGTATATTATACATTGGCAATTAGTGAGACCAATTATTTTAAGTAATTAAACAAGCAAATCGATCGATTTGAATCGTTTTGCAAGAATGGTTTTCTGGTATCAAGTCTTAAAATTATAATGTATACTCACAGCATCACAAATTTCATAAGTTGTTCCTCGGAGATCACATTCACACTCTTCGCAATACGGAAATGAATAATAACCAGGCTTGCAGCTGTCGCAGCGATTTCCGCCTATATTTTCCTTACACCTAAAAATTTTGTCATATTTTTTAAAATATATTTTGTAAAACAAAGCTTTGATAGACTTTTTTTTTTTTTTTTTTTTTAACGAGGGTTCGCAACAGCAGAGGTCATATAAACCCTCAGGGTGCCGGTGTTTTTAAAAAAAAAGCCCATTTGTAAGTATGTCGGGTTCAAATGCAGGGCCGCTGGATTCGAACCCGGGACCTTGACCTTACAGTGATGAGCGCCATATCGAAGACGAAACCTTGCGGCCACCGACGCCCCTTTTGATAGACTGTGCAAGGATGAAAGACATCCTGTTCTATTTTATTAATAACAAAAATAATTTATAAGTTAAAGAGAATGACTTACGCGCAGGCTCCGCTGTACATGTCACATTGCAAATTACCGTTTACAACCCCTTGAGGGTGGCAGTCACAATCTGTACATCCAATCGGTAACTGGTAGTTGTAAGTGTTTGGCTTGCATCTTTCACATTTTTCCCCCTCCATATTTTTTGGACAGCTACAGTGACCTTGAAAAATACTGAAACTTTAAAAAAATGTTTCAACTTATCTACTAAGAGCATTACCAGTCTCTTTGTCGCAATGAGCCCATTCTTGGCATTTACAAGGTTTACAGTTTGGAAATCCGTAATAGCCAGCTTTGCACTCCTCGCACCTTCGTCCGATGACAAAGTCCCTACACTCGCACTGTCCCCCGAAAGGCGCGCAATAATGGTGTTTACTACCTTCAGGATTACATCCGCACTTCAAAGCACCACCGTTGTAATTTGTAGTCAAGGAAAATATAGATCGTTTACAAAATTCTGAAAATGAAGTTTTTTTTTTTTGCGATAAATTTTTATGTTTGTACTATGTAACATACCAGTAACATTTTTGGTGTCGACGTGGAAATGATCTGCGCCACATTCTAATTTAAACCTTTCGGCGTTGTTAAGATTTGCTTCTTCAAGAAGGATATCTTTATATTGGCTTTCAGGCACAACCAGAACATAATCAAGCCACAGTGGTTTTTGATTACCCTGTCGGAATAAGAATTATTTATTTAAAAAAAAAAAAAATTGTTTTTTTAGATACTTACTTGAATCATGATTTTAAAGTTGTTGGTGACAGGAAATTTACTGTTATGCATTGGATCTAAAATTAATGCTCTACATCCAATTCGTGACGGGCAATGTTGAAACTTTAATGATGCATTGAATGCCTTATCAGCCTGGACAACCACAGGCAACATAAACGCTACAAATAATTTTACCATTAACGTTTTAGTAAGGAGTGTAAGTACTTAAAAATATTTCAAGTTTTAACATTAATGCTGAACCAGCGAGGGGTCTGTCTTCACTTGCGGGTTTGTTGGATTACTCAAACCCGTGAATGAAGACATACTCAATAATTGACCCATCGGTTCAACATGAGTTCACCGACTGGCAAACCGACACCCATCATCAACTATTAAAAATAAATAAAAAATTTCATTTGTATAATAAATTCAGATAAAAATTATTCTCAAAATAAAAATAAAGGGCGAAATATTTTTTGTTTCACCTGGTGATTTTGGTTGATAATAATGGACTATAAACATGTGGTTTCCAGGCACAAGAACTTTCCCGTTAAGTGTAATTTCAGGCGCTTCGTCAGTTCTGACAAGAACTACTGATTGATCTAAAACTTGTGGATAATTTGATGTTTTATTTATATCACTATCTTTTTCAAATTCAATCTGAAAATATAATTAATAATAGTAACTAGGAAATAAATAAATGAAGGATTAAATTGTATAAAGTTACCTTTTTTGTTCCAGTTAGAAGTGGATAATCAATTTTGGCACATTTCGAGTCCTGCATGGTGCAAACGACAGTTGGTATAATGTAATCAAAAGTCCAATCTTTAGCTGGAATGGCTACAACTTCATACAATGCTGTTTCCGGTTGCAATTCGTTCTAAATAAGTGTCAAAGCAGGCAATTTAACACTAGTGTTTTTACATAGGATAAAATATTTCTTTTAATACAAATACCAAAAATGTGACTGTCATTGGAGTGACGTCATCTTCGGTGAAAAATGTAGCGACCCTTCCTTCTTTATCCAAGATGACTTGCCGGCACAACCAGGCGTAGTGGCACGGGGCTAAGTTGACGAATCCATGCTCCTCCATATTGCTGCTTTGAGCATTCACATTAATCTTGGAACTTTGGTCCACCCCTTTTGGCGAAGCGTACGACACTACGAGAACTTTCGGATCTTTATTGCCTTCTTTGAAATCAAAAGTGACGGACATTTGAGGCTGAGAGCCTGAGAGTAATGGTATTGAGCGATTTTCCTAGAAAAATATCAATTTCAATAAAATAAATTATGTATAAATGTGAACAGTATTATTACCAAAAACTGGTTCAATCCAACAAACTTTTCGCTGGTGAAATCATCCAGACTCGGATATTCGTATAACTGGCAATGGGATTTTTCACCATATTTACAGGGAGTTTGTATGTGCTCATCAAGGATAGTTCCTTCATAATATTGTTCTGGCAAGAGCACTACATAATCCTTAAATGATTTCATATTTTTTAAATTGCTTTATTTTTTTATAAAATATGATTACTTACAAGAAAAATTGATGGGGCTTCTTGAGGGATTTTAATGAATGTTTCCAAAACTGTATTGGTTTCTGATAAATAGAGATCGAGCTGTCCCTGCGGTACAGCGGTGACAAAACCGGGTTTAGACGATGGTTTAAAAACTACTTTATGCACATGTACATTATCCGTGGATGTTTCTTTCATTATAATCTCTCCAGTAACCGGTTCGCTGTTCTTGTTTACGTATCTCACTATAATTTTATAAATCCCAATCTGTTCTACATGTATCAGGTTTTTTATCACCGGCTACAAAAGAATACATCAGTGGTTTTGTATATTGCTTCTTAAATGCAAATAATTACCTTGTGACTTGAAAATACGACATAACCTTTCCAGGAAAAGTTCGGAAATATGGTTTCGTTGAAATTATAAGGGACATGATTGTTTTCTACAGTCGTCCAATCTTCAACTTCATACTTCAATTGGTGTAAAGTTGGGAAATAATGCAGTTCAAGGGGCTTGTTGCAAGTCTGGCCGCCGATTCTGTTTTTACAAACGCACTGACCGGTTGTCTTGTTGCAAGCGATTGGCAGTGCACCACCGACATCACAGCCGCAATCTTTTACAAACAATTTTTCCTTGTTGGTATATTTTTATTCTATTGAATAAAGAACAAAAAAATTACCTGTACAGCCGAAGACATTGTTTTCTTCCAAGTTGTAACTTCCATCTGCACACTGATCGCACTTCCTTGATACAACTGATTTTTTACAATAACACTGTCCTCCATTGACACTGTCACACTCTGCTATACCTCCCTGAACACCGGGCAAGTGACATTCACAATCTAAAAACAATATACAACTTAAAATATGGTATATACATATTAATTATTAAATTAAATTGAATATATTAAAGCTTATAAAAAAATGAAAACTGTTTATAAAATTCAATGAATATTGAACAGACATTTCTTTCTAAACAATACATAAAAGTATTTATATTATTATAAATTTAATTCATATTTATTCACCTGAGCATCCATGAGGATTGTAAACTTGCAAATTCCAATAGAGTGGTTTACAGCGGTCACATGTTCGGCCTTCGACCCTCGGCTTACATTCACAAAGTTCACCTTTGATCTGTCCACATCCAGTGAAATTGGCAGTAATACCAGCAGGATGGCAATCACAAGCTGTAATTAACACAACAATAAACAATAATTTGAATTATTAGGAAAAATTGTACAAGTAAAAATAAATTTTTGTCATATACATAATTTGCGATATATACGGATATATAAAAAATACAACTGAGTTAAATTCTTGTTATTCTGTTTATTAATGACATTGAGAATGAATATGCAGATGGCCTGGCTTTAGAAATCAAATATAAACCTCCTTAAAGTGTGTAACACTGGACGTACGTCTTGAAGGAAATCAAAATTGTCAAAGGAGGACACCTATTTTGGGACAGTGCTCACTTTTAGGCTAATTTTTGCCATTCATGCAATGAAATGAGCAGACGTGGAAAAGATGACAGTAAATTATGTTTAGAAGTTTGTAACATTGGAATGCCATGGAGACCGTATTCGGGGTCATTTAGGTGGTTTTCCAGGAAATTACAACCATTTCAAAATATCCTTTTATCAATATCGATATAATAAAAATAATTGGTTGTAAGTTCCTGGAAAAGCACCTAAAAAGATATTAAAACAAACAACCAAGAAAAAAGAAGAGAAGCATATTTTAAGCAGCTATTTTATGCTATGCAGCTGGGGGTATGGTGTTATGAGGAGTAAGCGGCCATATTACGCACCAAATTACATTCTTAAACTTGAGACTGAGCTAGGGATATACCTACATGTTATCTTAATTACTTTACATATCTGGCAATGCTTTTCAAAAATGTTGGTTTCATGTACGAATAGAAAGGTTCTGGAATTTTTTTTTTTTGTTGTTAATTCGCCGAGAAACTACAAATTTCAAGATTCTCACCCAACTGAAGAACAGATTTAAGCTGTACAAAAAAAAATTTACAGGTGCCCAATCATTAATGAATTGAAATAAATTTAGAAAGTAAAGACAGGAGAAAAACACAATTGGAAAATTGTCTTATTTTCCTTTATCTGATTTTTACAGGAGAAACCAGTAATTTTTGGTTGGAGAATTCAAGAATTGAGTTTAATTGTGCTCCAAAAGTACTTTTAATTTATTTGACAGGTATAAAAAAATAAAAAAGTGGCAAGACACATTATTTTTGGCTAAACAATCCCACTCTAACCACCTTAATAATATTTGATTTTTTCTTCTTCTTCTGAATAACATATATTATAGAATTTATACTTTATCTTTTACCTTCACATGCTGGATAGTTGAACAGGCCTTCTTTGCACTTGTCACAGTGTTTGCCACGAAATGAATCTAAGCATTTACAGTTTCCTTCGTCATCGCACGATTTCCCAACGGTTCCAGAAGGATCACATCCGCAAGCTTTAAAATAGAGATGACTTTAATTTAATCTTACAAGCACGATCAAATATATTTGATATGTTCTACTGACGCAAGCAATGTGGAAAATTATAATAGCCAGGAGAGCATTGATCGCACGTTTGCCCGGAAAATCTATCTAAACAGGGGCATTTCCCTTTACTGTCGCAATGCGTTAATGATCCTATTTCACTGCATCCGCAGGGTACACAGTTGGGGAAACCTTTGTAACCCAGAGCACATTCACCGCAGTGTTCTCCTGCGTACCCTTCCTTGCATATACATTTTCCTGAATATTTATCGCATACTTCGTCAATTGTTCCATACAAATTGCAATTGCATACTGAAAAATTAATTCATTTAATACATTTCAAAATATGCCAACTTTTGAGCTTTCTTACAATCGCAGTGAGGGAAAGAATAGTATCCGTTGGTACATTCATTGCATTTCGGTGGAGCGTAATTGTTTTTACACACACAATTTCCAGTTTCATAATCGCAAAAATCGTTCAGAGAACCAATCTTATTGCATTCACAAGCTAAAAATGTAAAAATTAGCAGAATTTAAAATAATAATTTGATGAACAAGGAAATGTAGAATTACGTTTGCAGTTTGGAAAATCGTACGATCCTTTTCTACAAGAGTCACATTGAGGTCCATCGAAATTTGGTTTGCACGGGCACACGCTGTGTTCCGGGTCGCATAAGCCATTAACTGTTCCGTTTACATTGCATCGGCAACGTTCGCATTCATCGTAGTTTGTATATCCGAACGCACAGGAATCGCAAAGCGGGGAAACGTAATTTGACTTGCATTCACATCGTCCATCTCCAAACTGACAATTTCCAGTGTATTTTTTCCCAGTGCAGTTGCAAGCTGAGGAATTAAGTTTAAATACAAGAACGTGACAAAAGAAAATTCATAAACTTACGGACACAGGCGTTCGGATCACGGATGTCAACTCCGAAAGGCTGGTAATAGCCGAGTTTACATCTCTCACAATTAATACCTTCTGTATTATCAGCACAATTTTGACAAACGCCACCACCTTCATAATTGCCGTGAATATCAAGTGACAAATGCAATCTGTCGATGGTTTCATTATACTGACACTGTTCACTATGCCCATGGCAGTTACATCCTAAAAAGCAAATGTAAATGGTTCACAGATTATTAAAAAAAAACACTTCTCTTGAGCTAAGTTTACCTTCGCAAACAAATAATTTGTTAGGTTTGGATTGTCGCCAAGGTTTTTGCACTTTGTTAGGGCAACATTTATCACAGTTGGTACCGCAGGTATCATGCTGACACACACATTGGAGTTTGTATTTGTCTTCTTTTGTTTCAGCACAAACGTCAGCATGGCCATTACAACGACATCTGCCACCGATACTTATATCTTTTATTGAGTAGAAGTACTAAAATATTTTATAAATTATGTATTTGTTTAATAAATTATGTGTAAAGTTTTTACTAACCCTTCTTGAAACAGTAGGATCTAGTCTTTCCACTGACATTAAATGACCGTATAAGGTTTGTGTACTAAGCAGTCGCAGCCTCACGTTTGTAGCTCTCGTCCATTCTTGTAAAACAGGAGAATTGAAAAAATCATTAGCAGATGGGCGATCATTCAAAAGAGAGACTATAATCTGTAAAGTAATTAAAAAAACTGATTGCACGTAAAAGAATATTTTTAACATCATTTTTCCCCCACCTCTCCATGTTCTATAGGTATAAGTTTGGAAAATTGAGTAGTACAGATGACAGAATCGTCTGACATGATGGGATTCAAGCTTTCAATCCCAAAATGATGTTCGCAATCACTGAATAGGACATAGATTTATTAGATATGAAAATTAACCAAGCCGAGACTTATTTATGGAACATCACTCACGAAGTCGATTCTGCAAAATATTGCCAAGGCTTGTACGTCTGCCCGTTGTCCGCTGATCTTTCCAAAACCCAAAGTCCAGGACGAGGTGATATGCCCATTTTAATTAAAACATAAGCCACGTGAAACTCCTATAACAAAAATGATTGATAAATAATGAAAACACATAACCTTAAAACAGGAGATCTAGTCCTACCTAAAAATTATTAGGTTATTAGTTGGTAATAAATTAATTACATGAAAAATACGGATGAAGTGAATCGATTTTTTCTAAAATGTGGTGTTATTTTTCAACACATAAACACCATAGAGCATAATTGTAAGTTATTGCCCCTACAAATCAACCAATAAATTCTAAATGGTTTAAAGTAAATGCTTTGTACAATAGGTATATATAAGTAAATGGTTTAAATTTTACGTTCAAAAATTTATTCATTTGCCCTTAAAGTTGAAAGACTATCCACATCATTCCAGAATTGTTTCATTCTTAAAGATGTGGGGAAAAAGATAGTGAGATTTTTTGAATTTTTATATTTTTATTGTACCTGGAATGGAACTGAATCGTAACTGGAATTAGTATATCATTCAATTTATGCCTATTTTCGCAATTCGATAGTCTTTGTATGTTTTTTTGAAGCAGTAAAGTTTGAAGTAATTAGCTTTACAAATTTACTCTGAACATTTTCATGTTCAACAACATTCTGTTATATTTTTTTAAAAATTCGGTGGACAGATGGAGGGAGAAAAAATCCGGATGAGGCCTAAATCAAGAACAGTAAGTATATTTGGTGAATTAATATCCCAGAATTCTCTAGTATTATTACAGATGAATCTAAACATCCTTTTGGCCTTTGACATGTAACTTAAGCAGCCATCAAAAGAAATTTTATCAACTATAACTCACAAATCTTGGGTAGATGAACCCTATGTATTTATATTTTGTGAAGTTAATGTTAATAAAAAAAAATCATATTTAATGAAATTTAAATACTGCTTTAAATGAAAGAACATTTTGATATATTTACTCTAATGAGATTTGTTTTACACCAACTTTCTAGGTTATGTACATTTTGTTGTAACAATAGAAAAGCATAAAAACTATGAATTCAATAAAATTGTCAAACTGTCTGCAAACATTGTTCGCTCGTCATGACAAATGTAAGATATATCATTAATACAGATTAAAAATATGAGAGGGCGTAGGTGGGAACCTTGTGGTAGCCCAGAGAAATTTGTCTGATTCATAAAATTCGTACAACTTTTCTGACAAACTTTCGTCTCTTTGGGCTTGTATTTTTATAGGTCCATTTCAAAAATTATCCAGGTAAAATGACGAGGTACGGTAATAAAATGGCAATACCTAGATTAAGATTTAATACAGTTTAAAATTATAAATATTGACCTGTAAAATTAGAATGTTCGACTTGGTGAAAAATGTTTGGCCCAAATGTAAATTTAAATCTGAAATTCAGGCTATTGTTTCACAAGCGTTTTACTCATTTGAGGAGTACGCATGTTGCCCATTTTTCACTTGCATTTTAATTGCTTTTTGTGTATGTGTGTGCATTTGGATTTGGTAATAAATAATATGAATAGGTGGATTACAAAAACCGAAATAAAACTAGACCCTAGTGTTTCGGGTAACTTTTGTAATTTATCGTAAAATTGCCTTGGGATCTTTTTAACTGCCCTCACATGTATTTATTTGTATTTTTTTTTTTTTTTATCAAAACCAAGACGAAGAGAACGACTATCTATAGCGTGGGCAACGGGTAGATAAGATTACTTTATCCGTCAGACTCCCAGTTGAATACTATAGAAATTTTATAACGATATTCATATTCATAAAAAATTGAAACTATTGCTTAATTATGTCATTGATTCTTTAGGAATCTTGCAAATGCGGGGACAAAGGAGAGAAAGTTTTATTTCCGGTCGAAAAAGTCCGCCGACAAAAAGGCGAAAAAATCCCGGGATTCCAGCATGAATATTACTATTATTGTAGAATTATTCGTTTTGCCTAGAAATTGTCTAGCTTACCCAGGATTGTTAGCGTCCGGGCTGAAACGGTTGGGGGAAAATGTATGGTCAACACATGTTGCGGTACAAAAAAGGGCCTCGCTAAGATCCCAAGTTTAAGAAGTTTAAAAATAAAGGAATCTTTCCTAAGTTCATAAGTACCAAGTTTCAAGTCACCCAACTGCCGTCTTGTTTGTGCGTTTTATGGAAATAACAAAAATAAACAAAAGTTGAGAAAAAAAAATTGAACTTTTCTAACTCAAACTCAATAACTTTGACCCATTTTACTTTTTATAATTTAATCAAAATTTATATATTATATTCAATGAACTGACATAATATCTTCGCTGTATACGATTACTTTTTTTTTATCTGATAAGCTCTTTCTGGAAATCATCAATCTTCAGCATAACTTTTAAAATCTATTTACAGAGACCAACTATTAACAATTAATATGTAAATAATCACATTATTATAATATATCGTCTAATTTTATACTAGTTTGTCATCAACGTATTTTTATTGAAGGTCAAAAAGAAAAGAAGAAAAAGTAAAAAATGTTTAAAAGTTTAAAAAAATGTACTCTGTCCTATGATCATTTTTTACCATAATTATTTTAAAAATAATTGTAACGCACAATCTCATCACTGAAGATAGAGAATCGTCGAATCTACTAGAAATGTTTTAATTGAGAATGATTGAGTGATTTACATTGATTTTATAACTTAAACGATGAAAGAGATGAGATGGCCTAGCTTTAGATAGTACCAGAGCTTAACATGGTTTAAGTTGGTCTTTAACGACTCGTCCGCCTAGTTGTTTCGGTCATTTGGTTGAAATGCGGTTAGAGTGTGAAGTTTTCCCAAGAGAGAATTGAAATAGGTCAAAAAAATTACCAAATTTATTGTGGGATTTGTCGAGGTCTGTCACGTTCCGTCAGACGAATATGGTGGTTAGGACGTAAGAAAATCAGAATTGAAAATACAATTACCCTCGCCCCTAGTACGACCTTAATAACAACAAATTGTATTTGGTATGTATAAATACCAACCGACAGGAGTCAAACAAGGCCAAAACTGAAGCGGGTTTGTCAGACCAAAGCAGCAAGGATATGCAGACCAGGATTGATCGACGACCGACCAACCATCGAGAAAGAGTATTGGTATATGGCCAGCGAGGACGGGTAGATCGTAAAAAACTTAAGAAGATGCTCCAATTCCTAAATAAGCGTAATGACAAGAAATGTAACGAGTCCACAGTAGGTCCGCCTAAGGCGCAGTGAACACAAAATTGCATTTTTTATGGCTAAATCCCAGCCTTCAGGGGTGTACAAATCTACAAGTGAAGTCGATGGACCAAAGCTGTGAGGTTAGGCAGACCAGGATTGATCAGGTCCAATCAACCATCGAGAAAGGTCAGAGCAGGACTAAAAGGCCACACCACTTAGAAAAGTTGTAGGTTTTTTTCTTTAAATTTCCATAGTGAAGAACCTGCAGTTAACACTTTCCTATCCTCTGCCTTTTAGCCGCGGTATTTGGCCAGCGAGGATGGGTAGATCAGAAAAAACTTAAGAAGATGCTCCAATTCCTAAATAAGCGTACACTTTTCAGGATAATGACAAGAAATGCAACGAATCCACGGTAGGTCCGGTAAAGCGCAATGAACTCAAATTGTTAAACCAAAAATTGTATTTTTTATGTCTAAATCCCAGCCTTCAGTGGTATACAAACCTACAACTGAAGAGGGTTCGATAGACCAAAGCTGTGAGGTTAGCCAGACCAGGGTAGATCGGTAACGATCAAAATTACAAGATCACCCCACTGATTTCCCCCCCCCCCCAAAAAAAAACCACAATCACAACATTGAAATTAGGAAAGTTGGACCACCAATATTCAAATGTTTATAGCATAAAATGACTATAAAAGACATAAAACATAAAAAAATTAGCGTGAGATTTCATGATGGTTTCTTCAAGGTGTTGAATATCTGTAGTTATGGTTGTTTCCGATCATCCCGGTCTGCCAAATGATTTGCTAGGCAAAACTTCGTCCGACAGACTCGTTTCAGCGACCGAGAAGTCAATTAACAATTAACCATGGTTTTTTATTCAATAAGGGTGAGAATATTGATAACTTTTTGTCCGGTTCTTGGTTTCCTGCGCTTAACTGGACCTACTTTGGATTGATTCCACTCGATGTAGGAAAAACATTTCCTTTATGGTGCCAACGTTTCGATCTTTATTGAGATCATCTTCAGGGTCTGGGATGTACAAATATTATTTAAAATTAACAAATACATGTCGGAAGTGGAAAAAAGTGAATTTATACAATTCAAAAATATTTTTTTAATATTCAATCAAAGTATTTCTACTTATGTAGAAAGCAAACACTTTGAGTAAGCAGAAATACTTTGAATATAAAAAAAAAATATGTTTTGCATTGTATAAATCAACTTTTTTCTACATCCTACATGTATTTGTTAATTTTAATTAATGTTTGTAAATCCCAGCCCCTGAAGATGATCTCAGTAAAGGTCGAAACGTTGGCACGATAAAGAAAATGTTTTTCTGAAACATCACACCAGATCGCATCTCACAATTTCCGAATAATCATCGACTAACGATCACTAATCACCACACATTTTTGTAATTATTTGATATTTTTATTGTACGCGGGCTTAATTTATTCCAAGGGTTTGAATGAACTACCGCGCCGAAGGGGAACAGTATAGCCTAGCATATTTCAGGATTTTAATTAATTTATTTTTCGCCGTTTTCTTTTGTTTTCCGGTCAATCTTCGGGAGCGAATTTTTCAGACTCAACTTCATACGAGCATCTGGTTTCATTGGATCATGGAGGAATCGCGTTCATTTTCAAAAATAGCTTCGATAACTTAAAATAAAATATCCACGGAGGGAGGAATTGTTTTTTTAAAAAATTTACGCTGGATATTCGTTCAATAATAGGAAAAGTCAAGTGAATTATTTGCTGAGGCGACGAAAACCGGGATAGCTCCGTTCGCAGGAAGTTAGCAAAATGAAAACCGGCCGATTTAACTACAGCAACACCAGTGCGCAATTTTACAGATAAATATAGGAATGTGATTTTATTATTCAACGCCAATTACTGTGTAATTACTATATTTTGCATTCAGTAAATGACTGACTCACGGCTGAAAATAATCATGGCTGTATGTAAATGTATATGCCGTTTTTATTACCTGGAATTTATTTTTATTGTCTTTCATAATGAAAGGAAACGAGACAATATTTGTGTAGAAAGAAAATTCCTTTTTACTACTAATTTAGGACGATAGTTAGTCTTGTATGAATGGGCTATTTTAATTTATGAACTATGTCATTGAACTGATACAAGATTCTACCCCCTTGACATATAATCTGACCCTTGATAACTGGGGAGATAAAATATATGACCGTCACAGAAAGCTAAATTTCTTTTCAACATTTTCTTTCAATGATTGTTTTGTTCGCTATAATACAAAAGAAAAAGATTCGACGGGAAAATTTATTTACAAAACGAACGGTACGAGCTTAATTGAAAAATATTTGAGACCTGTAAAAGCTTACAAGGGCATCATGTATGCCATCGTGAGCGTTGATAAAAAATTATGTAACGTTGGATTTTTTTTTCGTGAATTTCTATCTCGGTTTGCTGTAAAATAAAGTCACCTGGCCTAGATAGATGGTAAAGTTGATTTTGTTGAAATCCGTACCCCTAGAAAGGGGCGGAGATATCCAGTAATTTTCAGTCCCATCGACAGCGTAATTTGGAGGATGAGACTTCTCCGGCTGACTGCTGTCGCAGTAATCACACACCTGAAACAAACGCAAAAACAAAAACTTAGACTCATTTATAATTAGCCTACAAAAATCTCGAGCATTTTATTAAATTGTATGATGGGGTCCTTGCCTATTAGAACACATTTTTAACGCGCCATACATTTAATAAAAAATAAAGTTTAGAGTCCACTCTAATTATAAAAAAGAACTTTCCTACTTATAGTCTGTACATATTAAATATGTGGATATTTGTTGTTTTTTTCTCGGTCACAACATGACATTATGACCAACATTGCACCAGGAGGTACCAACCATTAGGTTATGAGAAACCGGACGACAAACAATATGAGCAATTAAGGGGCGAGTACTTCTCGAGGTCATCGTCGTTTAAGGCGAAGTGTTCTCAGGATAGGAAAGTGTATGTCAGGGGGTGTGTAGGCTTGGACAGTAGGTTATGATGGATTATGAGCTTGGTGTGGAACGAACGAAGTTTGAAAGTGGTATGAGAACAATTGGCAAAAGAAAGGACGAAGTTGGGGTTAGTAAAGGGTTAGTAAAGGTTAGTAAAGTAGCAAGGACTCTGGACTCAAGGACAAGGAGTCTGAGGACGTTTGATGGCTTGGTGTAATCCCACGGTTCCGCTCCATATGCCCAAAGTGGTCGCAGTAAAGTCTTAAGGATAGTGTATGGTATGGTGGGAAAGAATACCAGGAGACGGGGTATTTGTACCCCAGGCACTGCAGCCTTCTGGCTTATGGCACCTTCCTAGTTCCTTGGTTTAGTCAATAGACTCGATCATTTTTCTCAGAAGTATCAAGTCATTGACTGTTATTGCTTCAATGTGGTTCTCTGAGTCGTTTGTATGCGTTAGATTGAACCTCCATTGGGCCGTTGCTTAGCATTCGAAGATGATATGAGTGGCTGTTTCCAACCCATTACATAGTCTGCAAATGATATCATCATTGTACATACTCATGTTGTGCAGATGTTTTCTTAGATGCCAGTGGCCGGTTAATAGTCCCACCACTCCTCTGAGTTTTGCTCTCTCCAATTGTAGTAGTGTTTATGCTAGATTTGGTGAGGGTTGTTTTATCATAAGTTTACTGTGTCTAGCAGTGCTAGAGTTTATCCACTTTTCTCTTTGTATTGTTTGGATCCATTCTGCGATAGAGGATTCTATGTTTGTTTTTGATATCCCAAGGATAGGTTCGGGACCTATGTATGGTCTTGCGGATCCTCCTCTGGCCAGTCTGTCTGCTTCTTCATTTCCCAAAATTCCCCGGTGCCCTGGCACCCAGGATACCATTACCTTGTTGTGTTTTCCCAGGTTTTGGAAATTTTGGATGCATCCACTGACTAATTTTGATGTACTCCTTGTACATGCCAGTGCTTTGATAGCTGCTTGGCTGTCTGATCTTATGAGGATTTTTTTGTCAGTGTAACCTCTTTTAAGATTTTCCAGAGCACAAGCATTGATAGCATGTATTTCTGCTTGAAAGACCGAGGTGTACTTCCCTAGTGAGTTTGATTGCTCATATTTTGGGCTTGTACAGAAAACACCTGATCCGATCTCTTCGTTTGTTTTGGAGCCATCCGTATACCATATCATTGTATCCGATGTTCTCCTGTGTTCTTCCTCTCCTTTATAGTCTGGTGAGATTTTGTAGGAGGTTGTGAAGATTGTTTCCGGGACCACGGTAGATACCATACCATACCATAAGAATAGTGTAGTTTTGACGGACAAGTAAGACTTCGTAGTTATCCAAGTCTTCGTTGAGCTGTTGTCTTTTAAGCATTGTGTGGGAATTCCAATTCAGTCTGCTTGTATAGATCTAAGTTCCTGGCTTGAATGAAAGTCTGTAGGTCTTTGTTAATGTACAATGGAGGGAAAGACTGCTTACATTTTTCCTTAGTCAGTCTTGTCCTCCATGTTTTGCACAAATCTTTGTTCAATTCGAGGTGTTCGTTGGATAGGATTGAAATTATGTCAGCAGTGTTAATAGTATATAGGATGTGATCAAGAAAGTCACCTCGTGGGCGCAGGCTTGTGTGTCTGATAGGTGCCATATTCTGAAGCAGCGGACAGTTTAATAGTATTCCCGGACAAGGCAATTAGGGGTAGAAAGCGTTCAAGTATATAAAAGAAACCTAGGTGCCAGACCGTACCAGAAGCCTAGACGACATTCCCTAGACGTTCCTCAACGCAAGCATTGGGTTTTCTTTTGTTGTTGAGATGTAGATTATTAATCGGGGTGTAATATACTGCTCTTTAAGAGCTAACCCCCATTCTGTGCCTAAGCACAACGGTGAGTCCTATTTCATCAAGGAACGTAAATAGTAGGCCCTGTTTCAGCTGTTGAATTTTTTCTAAAGGCAGATCGTACATCCGAAAACACTTCCTCCTTCGAGCAAGTGTAGCACCACGGTTTGTAAATAGGTGTGTTGGTGCCTCCTCTGCATCTTTGCAGAATCTGTCCCGTATTTGGTTATACCAATCTTCTTTAAATGTCCATTCAGTTTGCAGTTAAGAATGTTTGTTTCCTGCTGTACAGCGGTTTTTTCCTGCTTCCTTTGATACATTCTGTCATTTCTGTCCTTCCGAAATTTGTTAGGAGTTCTTGGCTTCTTTGTGTCCAATGAGAGAATTCCATTGTTTCCATATTTTCTTTTTATCTTTCTGTCTGAGGTACTCACTGATGGTGTGACACAAAAGGTCATGTCAGTGGTGTACCAGCTCTTTTTCCTGTAAGGCTGTCAGCTTTCTCGTTGCCTTACATATGACCTGGGAGCCAGCAGAGCTGACTTTGTTCTGATAATATATTTAATTTGGTTTAGCAGTTCAACACCATCTTTGAACTAACGTTTGGTGACGGTTATGAAAACTTGTTAGATCGTGGAATCATCGGGATAAAAGCCGAATCGATGAGAAGGAGTGATTTTATGTGAGTCTACGTTAAACATTTTAAAATGGGACTTTAAGGATTTTGAACGTTACAGGAAGAATGGTAAGGTCCGTAGGATAATGGGAAGTTTCTGAGCTTTAGGATTGAGATTACCCAACTGTAAGACAGGTCAATGAGTAGTTCTGAAGAAAGTTTCGAAGTATAGTATTTCTTAGGTATAAAATAGTAATTAGGGCATGTGCAGGAGATTTTTCTACAGGGGGGATTTGTGTATGTACTTGACGAAAGGATGGAAGGTTTGGAGAAGTGTCTTGGTATGTATGTTAAGTTCTTGCCGTTTCAACACCGTTAATGGCGTAAAGAAGAAACTCATTTGAGTGAAAAGTAGTTGATGTGTTCACCGACTCGAAGTCAAACAACCAAAGGATAACATTTTACACGATGATATAATTTAAAAACTCATTAACCCCGGGTGACTAAGAAAAACGTCTGGAGGAGTAGATAAACTTAAATCTCTCCTGATTAGCCTGTCCGCATGTTCTGACTCCATATCTCCTCGAGTCTTTTATGCGTTGAAAGAAAGTAAATCACTAAAAATTATCACAAAAGTCTCTGTAAGACAAAAAAGGCTGTAAATAATAATTTAGAGGGGGGTTATTTGAATATTATTAAATTTTATAATTGCACCCAGGGCAAGTTAATAAGCTAAGCATTTAAAACTAGAACGATGCACTTTTATATGAAATTTAAGTAAATTGTAGAATATTAATACAAAGCTATTAAACAGCTAAAACAGTTGAGCCCAGATAACCCGAACTGAGGGAAAATTTGTTTGCTTGCAGCATACAGTTTTCTTGTGATCTTTCCCTCTTGAGGTCTGCTGGGTAATAATGGTCACCTATCATTTCGGTCGCCTACCGTCGCTGATTTCTGTTGGTTCAGACGCGTGTTGGCATTTCGCAATTTTGAATCATTCCATAAAAATCACTCATGTACTGAAGATGGTTAAATGCCGAAATGCGTCTGAACCAACAAAAATCAGCGGGGTTTGGCGGACCTAGACGATAGGATGGACGAACTGCACTTTCACACATCAAACTATCAAGCTGCAAGGAAAACCTCTAGTTGGGTCCTTTGCCAACATTTCTTCCCTTTTCTTTCAGCGGTGTGTTTTAACCAAAATTATTATTACAAATCTGAAGATGACGAGAAGCGGAAAAAGGATCAAAACAAGTCATAAGCGAACTATAAACTATACAGCAAATCATAAGCCCAAAATGCATGATAATCTTGGCCTGATTTTTCAAAACAGATTTAGCTTAATTAGCTTAATTTTCAATGTACACATACACACACACTTTTCTGCTTGCTTGTTCATTATTCCAGTTTCAGCTATCCGGATAGTGCAGCTCGGTCTCAGTCATGCAGTTCGTACCAGTATGACTCTACTATATTTTCAAAAATAGTTGAATTTCAAACTCGACAACTACTCAGTTTTTGTCTATTCCTGCTTACTGGGAGGATGCGGATCATCTCCCGATCGAGTACCAAATAGAAAAGACTTGAATAGGTGGTTTACCTCAAATAAAGGGGCCCCACGACCGTTTTCAAAAAGGGTAGGTCTGAGAGTTTGACCTGCCTGCTAATTTGACAAGGAGAAAACACCATTTCCAGAAACTGGTTATTTGTTATTATTAAAGGACATCTGTTCTGCACGTGAACATCCCGCCCTTTGAAAATGCTTTTACGGTCTAACAAATTTATTTCGCCACTGAAATTAAACTCGTCTTCTATTTGTACAAACGGAATGGTCTCGGTAATTAAAGTTGCATCGTAAGGTTTGCTTTATTGTCCATTTAACTTCTCAATTTGAAGACGATGAAAATAGGCAAAGAAGAAAACTGAAAAAAATTAATTAAAAGAGTAAAGAAAAAAAGATAAAAATATGAAGTCCTATAAATATCCAACACTCAAGCATTTTGTTTTTCTTGTGGTGACTTAAGTACAAATTATATACAGGGAGTGAGTGAGTGAGTGTGTAAGTATGTGTGTGTGTGTGTGTGTGTGTACCTAAAAGAGAACAATCTTGAGAAAAATCACACAAATCCTACCACGGAAATGGTTCAATCCGCGATGTCGGAGTTGGTAAGGCTTCCGACTCGTAATTCCCATGGTAGAGGTTCTGTGTTCGAATACAGGCCTTGCCAATGAATTTTTAATTGAGAAGAGTATGAAAAAAGTTATTGTTAAATAGTATGACGCCTCACCCGCGAGACCCAACGAATAAGGACGTTAAATCTTCCTGGCACTTTTTTATCATTAGTGTATGCAGTTAAATAACATATTTATTCCAAACATTATGAACTACTTTAAGCAAAAATACACCCAATAATCGTAGTTTAAACGAAGGGTATCTTTTGACCGGGAAGATCAACCTTCACGTCCATCACCTCGTTGACAATACTATATGGCCAAAAATCGCATATATCGTAACCAGGATGGTTCAGGTACTGCTGCTTCTTGCTGCTAGCAGATACTGCTGATGCTTGCAGATATTGATAAATACTTAATTTAAAAACAACTTTGCATTTAGAAACTATAGATTAGTTTCAAAGCAACCAATATCCCACATGGGATTTCTTTCAAATCAGAAAAGGACTGACTCGGAATTACATTCGTCATTTACTCTTATAACACGTTGTTTTTGTCACGCACTTTCGTCTTTTCGCAATCATCAGTGAGTTTTGGGTAATTTAATCGGGTCCATTCTTGTTCGGACATGTTTCGATGTTGTGTTCTATTGTTCTGGGCTTAGTATGAGCATTTTTGTAATCACTTTATAAAAGATTCTTTGAGTTCTGTTTGACAAGAAACAAACCACTGATGAAGGCGTAAAGTCGATACAATGATGGGCGATGAACTAAGCTGTTTGGTTCTGACAGAAGCGTTTTAAGGATAAAAATACTCCTGTCTAAAAGAAAAATTGCCCAAAACTACCACGTCGATGGGCAAAAATCCGAAAGGCGTCTGACAGACGAATAGGCGGAAACGACCAAGCTAGTTCATCACCTACAGTCATTTACGCTGGTTCTCAAACTCCGAAACACAAGAGGAAGCTGTCTATATGAAAACCACTCAAAACTACCACTGATGATGTGTGATGAACTAGCTCGGTCATTTCCATTCATTTGATCTGTCAGACATGTTTTGAGAATTGAAAATACAATGTCACCCAATACTGCCACTGATGATGGCAAAAAGCAGAAACACGTCTGACGGACGGAAATGATCGAGCTACAGGTTCTAGCACCCGTCATCAGTGGTTTGTGAGCTGTCAAACACCGAAACACTATGTCTGAACACACAAAAAGGAACCCGACTAAACGAAAAACACCCAAAACTTCCACTGATGATGGTGCAAAGCCGAAACGCTGACAGAATGTATCATCAGGCTAGAGACCCCAGGATGAAATTTTACGATTTATGGTTTGCAAATATTTTTTCTTTGCCCAAAATAATAAGCAATCATTCGAAAGGCATGATACTTTGTATGAACTTGCAATATTGTACAAGCGTTACTAAATTTAATGGAAATTAACCGAATCAGAACGGGTCGTTCAGTAGCAGATAGATTATAGAAATTTTTGGACAATGCAGAAAATTGATGGATCTACGCTTTGGATAGATTTGTATTGAAATTAGACACTACTGAGATTGCTTCGTTTTTGAAAAATAAGGTAAAGAATGTAAAAGTAAGGAATTATGGTGCTATAAGCACTTTTTTCATGAAGAAAAACTTCAAAACGAGAGTATTTAATATTGTAAATAAATCACGACTTAAGTAAAATGCTCCAATCTTAATTAATTTTATTTTTACCTGTCCAGCGATGACTGACTTGTCTTTGTCATGTGAGTCTTGTACTGCACCGACCAATTTGCAGTAGAGCTCCGGTTCATCGATGTCCTCGCCACAGGTGTAGGAAGCGTCGACTCTCTTGTTCGCAGCGATGTTGAAGTAGGGCGGTGCCAGGACTTCGGCCGCGGTCCTGACAGCGGACATGCCCAGTACCATCACCAGGAATGGTACCATCTCAATTATTCGGATCGGCGTCGCCGTTCCCTCGACCTCTCGTTGCTGGTGCCTCACTGGCTCACCGGCTCTTTTCTGGAGAAGCCCGAGCCCGTCGTCTCCAGAAATCAGAGCCCCCCCACTCTCACTTCCAGCTTCAAAGGGAGTTTTGCTGACATCTGCGGAATTTTTCGCGCCGTTCGCGTCTGTTAAAATTAGCCGGCAAATAATAACTTCCCGATCCTCTGTAGTGTGTAAGTGTCAATTTTGTGGAACTCCATAATTTTTGACATACGTGGGCGATTTAAGCACTTACATTCCATAACTCAATTTTTACTATGTACTATATATATGTTTTTATTTTTAAAAGAAAAATATATTCATATATGTAAACAGGAATTTTACACCAAATTGTAGTGTAATTATCGTGAATTATATAGTGGTTCTATATAATAATATAATATATTACATGCAGGGTGTCAACAGGTGTCCCGCTATTGTTCTCAAAATCTTGATCCTGGAAAAAATATTTAAACTCGAATTGTTTTAGCCATAAACTCTACTTTCAAAATTGGAATAGTTACTGTTTTTAAATTCCTTAAAAAAAAATCCAAAGGTGGTTTTTTTTTGCAAACCGTAACATGCATTTTCATTTACGGACTCATTAAGCCAATTGGATATAATGAAAAATGGTGAAAATCATTTAAAAATTTCAGCCTAGAGAAAAATATCTTTTTTAGGGTAAACACTGCTTTCCAAATTTGAATAAATACGATTTTTTCAATGTCTTAAAAAAGTTATTTTTTTTCTTTCGTAAATCTTAACATACATTTTCATTTGCAGATTCATCAAGTCCATTGGATTTTACGAAAAATGGCGAAAACCATTTAAAATCGGTTCTTAAAAACATTAGATGTACAGTTTTTCAATTTACTCCTCCCTTGGTTTTTTATTAATTACTCAACCTAGAAAAAAAAAAAAAAAAAAAAAAAAAAAAAAAAATTTTTTTTAAAAAAAAAAAAACTTTCTTGCATAAACTATACTTTCAAACATTGCAATAATTATTTTGTTCAATTTCTTTAAAAAAAAAAAAAAAAAAAAAAAAATTAAAAATCGTTATTTTTTCAAATGTTAATCTACACTTTCAATTGTGCATTAATTAACCTTTTAAGATTTTATGAAAATTAGTGAAAACCGTTTGAAAATCGGTTCATAAAAACATTAGTTATATAGCATTTCAACTTACTAGTGTCCCCCTTAGGTTTTTCAAAAACTCAACCTAGAAAAAAAATATCTTTTTTGCGTAACTATTGCAATACAGTTTTCAATTTCTTAATTAAAAAATGGTATTTTGTCAAATGGTAAACCACACTTACAATTGCAGATTCATCGAGTCATTTGGATGTTTGGAAAAATGGTGAAAACCATTTGGAAATTGGTTCATAAAAATATTCAATATACAGTATTCAGTTCCTTTTTTATTTTCTCAAAAACCACTAAGCCTAGAAAAATGATCTTTTTTTTAGCATAAAATACACTTTCAAACATTGCAATTAGTTTTTCAAGTTTAAAAAAATTTTCAAATGGTTTTTTAACAATGAATTAACATTGATGTTTTTTGCAAGAATTTTCCTCTTTTTGATTATCTGAATTTGTGTAACTCAAAAACAACTTTCCCAGGTTACCGTTTTCCTAGCCATTGTGGGGTAGTTGCATAGGATATGTTATTTTTCTCTCCTGGCATTTCCTGTAAACACACCAATTTTTATTTTATTTCCCATTTGGTTGTTTTTTCAAGTAGTATTTTGATTGTCTCATACCTGGTTTGGGATCCCAATATTTATGTTCTTTTACATACCCAAGATTCCAGTGGCTATGCCAAATTGGAACTGCTACATCTGTCTGCCATTGAACTGCCTCACCAATAATTGATCAATGTAGTCTTTGAAACCAGCGTTGGAATCAATCAATGAGATTAAAGATCTGGGTATCATCTTTGACCTTGAATTTAATTTTTTTTTAAATTTCTTCCAACGCTCTTTATTATAAAGCTTCCTTATTAGAAAATGTAAATTTTTCAACATCTCAACTATAAAAATTGTTTTCTGTGCAATGTTTAGGTCTGGCCTCCATAGGCCTCTGTCATCCACATAACTTAAAAGTACCAAATAAATAAAGCTTTATGTTTTGAGGCAGCCAGTCCACGTTTCAGCATGCAATATTTCTTCACAGTACTTTAGATGAGCCTAATAAAAATACTCTGTAATTCGTGGCTTTTAAGGGTGACATAAATTTCATTAGTCACAGAAGAAAAACTGAAAATACACAATTAGGAAAATAAAAAGTTCAGTTATTAAACCGCCACCATTTTTTTAAAGTGTACAAATACACTCAATCTATCTGGAAATATAGGTTAACTCATACCACATTAATATTTTTACCTTTTTATTTTTACTTTAAGAAATTTAATTTTATAAAATTAGATTATGTAATTTTTTTAAATGTAAATTTAAATAGATTTTTTACTCAGTATCAAGTTTATTACATATTTTTTATTGCTTTCATTTTTCCCATAAATTTAGCCTTAGAATCAAAACAAATAAACTATTGACAAAATTTGCTCAACAGATGTCCGTCATTTATTAACAGTTTAAATTAAATTTAACAACCCAACACTGAAATTGTCTGAAACACAGAAGTTCTGAATTTAGAATACTCAAAAAGTAAAGTTAAAAAAAAAAAAAAAAAAAAAAAAAAAAAAAAAAAAAAAGAGTCGAGTGAGAAAATAACTGTAATGTAATATTTATTTATATGACATTTGTAAGAAATTAAAATTTTAATAATTACACAAGTGTTTATTGTTGAAAATATTTTCTACAATTGCCCGGGGGGGGGGGGAAGAAAAAGTATATAATGTAGTTCAAACAATTTCATAAACTGATAAAAAATAACTTAATATTCAAAAATTGAAAATTTAATGAATATCACATCTATTGCATTAACAGAGCGTTACAGGTCAAATCAAGAAAATCAAATTATAAACACAAAAGTATTTCAAGGAAAACGTTTGATGTGAATTGTGGGCTCCTGGGAGAAAATCAACTTTTCTTTGTCGGACGGTTCTCACCTTCATCCGAGTCTTCGGTGTGTTTTCTGAAAGCGAAACAAGACCAAAATTTCTTTATTCTCTTTTGATAAAAAGATGGCAAAATTAATATCTTAAATTTCGAGGGATGTTTGGCTCGGGTGTTGTGTTAATATTTTGCAATCAAATTAATACACAGGCAATTTACACTTGACACATATATTAACTGTGTAAAATATCAATAAAGGTTGTTCACAATAATATTGTATACAAACTGAGAGTAGTACAAAACTAATTTAATTATTTTTATAGAAAGTTGTTTCAAATATTTTATATACGCATGACACTGTCATCATTATTGTTATCAATTAAATAATAATAATATTGGTAGCAATATTATCATTATTAGCAGTAATATTAAGAGTTACATAAAATATCCTCGACAGATGCGTTTTTACATTAACTCAACAAAATTGACCCAGTTTTCGTAATGATATTCATTAAAAAATATCACAATTTCAGGTATTTCACATTTCTATTAATCTAAAACACAAAAAGGATAATAAAAATATGCAGGTTTTGATTATTTTTCCACAGCACACTGCGATAAATTCTTTGAAAATTTAATTTCAATTCCAAAATGTTCATTGTGAAGACTACAACTTATAACAAATACATTCACTGAATGGTGTGCCTTCTATAATGAAGAAAAAGTAATTTTTGAAGATCCATCTCATTCCCCTAACCTAGCTAATTTTTTTTCCTTAAAAAAATACATATTTTTGTTTTACCAAAAGGATAGGACTGTTCGATACAAGATACGTTACTTTCAAATTGCTCTAACATCAGCAAAATACCACCATAATCACACATTTTCAGTCTAATTGTCCATTCAATGTACATTAATATTAAAAATTCAATAGAAATTCATCAAGTGATAAAATGACACATTAAATAGCCTAAGAATTTATTGCACAGCGAGTTTGTTGTTGAACAAAAAAATAAAAATAAAGTGAAAATGTTTGGAATATGTCTACACGCCTAGACAATTATTAAACCATGTTTCAATTCATTATCGCACCCACTCGACTCAGAAATGGCAAAACGTTTTAATACATCCTCTCACCCTCCCATTCGCAGATGATAATTGATTATTTAACCGCAGTCGGTTTATAATTTACAAGCGTATCAAATATCGCAATTTGTGTCATTTTGAGAAGCGTTGTTGCCCTTTATACAATGTTTCTTAGGCCCACATATGAACGTTTTTGATTTAAAAAAAAAAATAAAATAAAATAAAAAATTAGAGGATGCCATGATAAAATAATAAAATACAGGGTTTTTTTTTTTAACTAAAAAAATCCTCGATTAAACTTTAATCAAGACAGTAGGATTTTTTAAATCCATACATAAAAACATAATTGGCCTCGCAGTCATCCTCTAAATAATCCTGCCTTAAGCCTTACGTTCAGTACTAGGCTTATATATTTAAAAAAGAAAAAAGAAAATTGATTGTTTACCATCGAGCTTCTGTATTGTATTTTACAATTACATATGACAAAAAATTTACTTATACATAATATATTATTTCATTTTGTTATTATATAAAAAATCTACAAATTGTAAAATATAAAAAAATATCCATCACAGAAAGTCTAAATTGAGATAAAAACTGGACGAATCCATAAAATTCTTTGAACACTTTGTTTTAGAACAAAAAGAAGACACTAGGAAATAAAGACAAATGCAAATATATAATTTTTTTTTAGTTTAATTTCATTAGAAATAGATTGGAAACATAATCCATTCCCATTTTTTTTAAAAGAATATTATTATGCGATTGGTCACTTGGATTTAAAATAAGCTCTTTACTTTGACTGACATTTTCGCGACTCTTTTTTACTCTTTTTGTCAAAACAAGATGTTTTGAGCAATATAATTAGTAAATAGAAAAATTTGGTGGAGTTTTTAATAGCAATAACAATTAAATTAATACTGTACACTTCCATAGCAAATACACTTTTTTTCTCATGAAAAATAGGAAAAAAACGGAAACAAGGGATAACAAAAAGAGATATTATGGCACAGACAAACATTGATATTTTCCAACAGGAGACTCGTCGAGAAAATTTTCCTTTTGAAATATATAGAAACAATAAATTTACGGTACTTACTTCAAAAAGTTTTCATAAATACCATGACGAATCTACATACTAAAGAAATTTGTATCAAACGTGAAAATGTAAACACCTCCTTTTACTTTGAAAATAAATCATTCAGATACTAAAAGAGGAAAAGGTTATTATGTACATGTACGTTTGTTTGTGTGTTTACACAGGCACACCTTTGTGGTTGTTGTTTGTTTGTGTATGCATTATGTGTGTATAATCAAGGGCTGAAAAAGTCCATTATTATTTATGTATTTACATGATTTCTTTCATATTGACTTTTCATTTATGAGCATTATGATTCTCGACTAATGTACAAATAAATGGCAATGACACCGCCTCCAATGAGGCAAGCACCAAGACCAAGGTTGAAGGGTTTCAATAAAGACCTCTTAACTCTCTGCCAACTCTCGGCCGCTTCCTGCTTCCTTTTCATTTCCGATATAATGTCAGATGTCTTCTTGTTCGCTTCAACCCGCTTTCTCTCCCTGAGACCCTCGCCCCTGGAACAGAAGAAATTTATTGCTACGGCTCGACGACGAAGACTAAAATGAAGAAAGAAACTTACAAATCGTTATAATGCATTGTGGCATCGTTGTTAGAAAGTTCGTTTTCAGGTGTGGGCGTTTCAGGCGTCGGCGGTTCACTCGGGAGTGGCCTGTCTGGAGGTAAAGGTAAGTCGTGAGGTGGTGACGGAGGTATATCCCTTTTGCTGTCGCTTCGCGGCGGTGGCAAAGGAGGCGGTTCATCATCTGATTCTGAATCAGACTCCGATATTGTGTTCTTCCATGCAGACTCCTCTTCAGGTAGACATTCAAACTAATGATAAACATTAAAAGTAAAATAAAATACAATGCATAAAACACTTGGAAACATTACTAAAAACCATTCTAATTTATACAAATAATAAATACATGTACTAATAGGGCGTTTTATGTGTTTTTGTTTCTTTAATTAACAAACAACCCATTGAGGTAAAGTTAGGTTGCACAAAGAGAATGATATTTAATTATCTCAAATAATAACCAATAAAAATTACACAAGTTTTAATAAATAGATTCATCTCAAAAAGCATTAAAAAAAAATAGAACATCGTATATAAAAAGGTCTAACTTCTTTCTGTGATTCCCAATCCATTGTCAGTTCTTCGATTACGGCTAAGTAAGAGAATCGAAGTTGCCCCGGGGTCTGAATCAGGCCCATTCTATCCGATCTCATCTCCAGTAGAAGCTCTTTAATGTTTACATCCTTCTGGCCCAATTTTTTCATCTAGGAACAAATGAAATGTTTAAGTTAAAACGGAAAAAAAAAGAGTTCAAAATTCTTAGTGCAGGCTTACAAGAATGAGACACGAATCGACAAGGCAGAAAGTACCCGACCTTCCGATCCCGGCCGAACAATGGACAACAGGCGGACCTCCGCTATCCTCTTCTAGGATTCCGCTCCTCCTGACAAGGCACAAGAACCGTACGAAGCATCGTGCACTTTCGGGAACACCAAAGTCAGGCCACATGGTGTACTGAAAATGTATGACCTCCCTACTTTCCCCTGACTCTAAGTCAGTGAGCCTAATAATAAAATAAAAAAAATTGTTTACAAAAATTATATTCTTGTTGTATTTTTTCTAACATACTAACCTCAGTGTAGTTTTAGGATAAGCATTTTTATCATCAAACGAGACGAATGTTACCGAAAGACCGACATCTGTTAGTGTTAGTACATTTTCTCCGTGCGCCTTCTCACCTCTGGGCCAATAAAGGTGGCATTTTTTCTTTTCAAGGATTAAAAAAAAAGAAAATACATTTAAAAAAATCATTATCCACTGAGTAACGATTAACACAATACTAACAACAAACCTGATTATTTTCTAATATTCTATTTAACATAACAATCCCACGGCTTTTTTGCTCCCATACCATAAGCCAAAAATGGCCAACGGTTCGTTGTAAGGGACCCTGAGTTAAAATGTATTTTCTATTTGCTTTTGGAACCTGGAAATCAAACAATACAAATCATTATAAATTTCAAAAAAAAAAGAAGGTAAATGGTAAATGTAGAATTTCAAATAAAACTGTTATAAAAGAGAAGGGACCACGGTGGCCGACTGGTTAGGTTGTCTGATGATAATCTTCAAGAAAGGTAGTGGAAAACGAACCAAGCGTCAGAAATGATTTTATGGCCAAAAGAATTTGTTTATTGTACTACAAGAGGGGGCGATGTCAGGAACTTCTCATTACAATTTCAAACATAATTTGAATTCAAGATCTTCTTAACATTTTAAAAAACAAAAATATATAAATAAGTGCAAGCAAACAAAATAAATTGGATTTGAACAGATATGTAATTATTACTTTTAAATACTTCCAATAAATACAAGTATCTGTTCAGTTACTGCAGCAATAGTAACAACTTCGTTCTGATAATGCGAAGGTTCTTAAAACCCAAGAAAAAAATAGAAATAAATCATTGGCTCTTAGTTTTCATCAAAGCATACTATATTCTCTAGTTTTATTATTCTGTTGTGTTCAGTGACCGTTAATTAATGATTATTTGGAGATCGTGAGCTTTTACAAAAACATTTTCTTTATCGTGCTGTTTCGATCTTTATTGAGATCATCTTCAGGGCTTAAAGTTTGTTTTCTGTGTAGATGTGCCATGTGTTGGGCCCTGAAGATGATCTCAATAAAGTTTGAAACATGTGTGGTGATTAGTGACTGTTAATCGCATCTCATGATCTCTAAATAATTAAAGATCGAAACGTTGGCATGATATAGAAAATGTTTTTCTAAAACCTACGTTACACTAGATTGCATCTCACGATTTTATTTTTTAAACGAGGGTATACGGACCCTCGGGGTGCCAGTGTTTTTGATAAAGAAAAGCCCATTTGTAAATATGTCGTATTAGGCCCTGGGTTTGAACCTAAGATTTTACTTTACAGTGATAAGCGTCATGTCTATGCCTAAACTGTTGTGCCCACTGATAGCCCCCCTCAAGATTTATAATTAAACTGTGCAAATTTATGAATGAAACCGCTTCTCAGAGAGTTGTATATTGTACAATCAAAAATAATATGGTGCAACGAAAACTAAACAAATGTTATTTGTATTGATTTTTATATAATAATTTCCATTGTAGAATATTTTTAATGTTTCAAAATTAGCTCTTCTTAACTGAACCAGGAACCGTATTTTCTTAATGGCTAAACTTAAAAAAAATAAATAAATAAATAAATAAAAAAAAAAAAATTAGTGTTCAACAACTATAACATTCTGATCCCAGGGTTAAATCATGATTTTAAGGCATTAATGTCTTTTGATTATTTATCTTTCTTCCACCTCCCAACTAAATTCTTTTCTATTTAAAAGGAATTTTGAATTTGTATTGTAGTAAACGAGCTGAAGAGCAAAGACTTAGTCAGGTCGTCAAACCAATCACCACTGATGGACCAGCAGGAATTTATTTTTTTAGAGAATATTCAAAACAGCATTTCAGAAGAGTATTTCTATTACATTTGAATATTTTCTCCCACGAGTCAGCGGTTTGTTACCATTTGGGTGCTTGGTGGAGTTCAATTCAATTCTGATGGCGATGTAATTGTTTAAAGAAGCGCACTAGAAGTTTGTCAATTTTTCTAGACAACTCAATGCCCACAGTAGAAGGCGGTAGGGATCACTGCAATACAATAAAAAGCCGGATTTCCATTGCATGAAAATCACTCGCGCAACTGTTTTGTGAAACCCGTCTCATATTGTGGATACCTACAGCTGGGAAAGTTTTGGCATGTTGATGTTTTGGGGTGAGCCAAATAGCTGTCAGTTTTTATATCAAGTATTAGAATGAACCATGAGTCCTACATTAGACTTATACAAATGTATCAGTTACTGACTTTTGTGGGATGCTAAAGATAACTTATCATAACAAGAACTAAAGAGAGAGAATGAATGAATGGAAATGAGCATTAAAATGGGACAAATACCAAAAATTAAATTATATTTGAAAAAAGTATCGCCAAGATAGCAAACACTGATGCAACAATTGGTGTAGTTATAAACGGCATGTTTGTCTTGGCAAACTGATGGCTTGTTTTACCTCTAGGCTGTGAAATGTTTTGCCTCAAGGAAATGATTAACCAGAGATGGTGTTTCTAAGGATTCTCCTTGTTTAGTTGGGCGAGTGATTTTTTCGTGCAATGGAAATCCAGGTGAAGAGTTCAACTTTAGTTTTCAACAATTTGCATTTTTCTTGAATGCAATTCCTTTGTTTTTCCCCAGAAGCTTTCTTGCCGTCTCATAACAACATTTTTCGTGGCTAGGGCAAAAGTGACTAGGCATCTACACAATGGCCTCAAACCTCCGGGTGAATTTCTGAACACTGTTACCTTAATTACTTTTGAAATTTGCCGAAGAGTTCATTGACTTGATCTCCTGGATTATTTTTCCGCTAAAACCACAATTGTGTGGCCTTGACAAGAGAAAATCACGATAGATAAGTATCAAACGCTTTCCTGAAAGTGTTTAGCTATAAATTTCAAATTTTATTTAGATTTTATTTTTAACATATTAGAGAGGATCGAGAGCTAAATGCGGAATTTTTGGTGGTGGTTCAGACCAAAATACTCATTCAGTATCCTAATATTTGTTGCCAGAGATAAAGTTTAAATAAAAATATATAATCAAAACATAGAAGTAAAAACGCCACAAAGAGGTAATAAACAATTGAATTATTGCCACCAAAAAGGGGTACATAATTTTTAAAAAGATTTTTAGAAATAAAAATGTTTTTTGAGGGAAAAACTGGATATTGTAATTGTCTGAAAATTTCAAAATTCAGACTAAAATATTTTGGCCACTACACAAAACCAAATAAAATTTAAAAAAAAAATATTACTTTAATAATGATCTCCCTCTCCCCCCCCCCAAAAAAAAAACCAACTAAAAAACAACAACATTAAATGATTTTTGAAGTTGATTACACCATGCTGGTTTTCAAAATTTAATTTAATTTTTTTTAAATACATTATGTGCACAATGTAGGTAGTTACACAGTATCATCAAAGTTGGCTTTTTTAATGTGTAATGCATGGTAAAAGTAATCATACTTCTTTGTTTCCTCTTATGTATTACTCAACATGTTTATAGATATTTGAACCCACACTGTACAATAAGAAAGATAAATATTAGTGATAAAAAAAAAAATCTTCCTGTTATCAATGCAATGACGCATTCTTCAGAGATGTCAGTATTATTTTGTGCAGTTCATTAGACCATTAGAGTTTACCTATTGATCTTCGAACGATTTCACTTGCAATAAATTCCCACGGAAGTATCTGACGAAAAGGGAGTAGTGTGGTAAAATTTAACTGTTGAAATAATTACTCTCTTTTTCACGGTATTGGCCGATATGAAAAAGTTAACATCACAAGTGCGATACTTTTTCATTTCAACCAAGACTTTACATAAAAATAATAATTAATTGAAAGAATTAAATTAGTCAATTGAACCACTAAACATAAAGGTGTTAAAATAATATAAATTAAATATGAGATTGTTGAAATTATCATATGCCCTATCTAAATATACACAGTATTGATAAAAAATATAATCTGGTTTTGTATGGCTCCTCAACATGGGAAAAATGTTATGTATTTAAAAAAATCAGGGTTAAGGTGAATATGAAAGAAATATGAAAACTCAGCGCATACAGATAGAAAATTTCTTCCAACAGGATTAAAAAAAAAATGTTTCAAAAAAAATTTACACGCTTAATAAATATAAACTTCTCCTTAGAATAACTATAATGTATAATAAAAGAAATTATGGCTCATTGACAATTGGATGAGAATTGTAATGTAGAATGGACGATTGGCATAGTTATACATTACATGAATACGCATGAAGCCTTATTTTTTCAAATATTATAAGTAGATGTTTATATTCGTTATAATAATTACACAGAGGGGGAAAAAATTATCCACCCGCAAAAATAACGATTCATAAATTATTACACTACACATTGACTGACACCTGAAACCTAACACAGTGTAGAATGCAACGTATTTTTCAAGGGAATAAAAATGAATTTATTTTTCGCCTGATGTGACTTTGTGTTTGAAAAATGCACTAATCACAAGTCGACAATTGAAACAAAAGCAATTAGTCATGTTCGAACTATCATTACACGATGTAAATTCTCACAGAATTAGATTACATCACTCCTGGGCAAATACGATAAGTAATTATTTAGAAAAGTCTTTTTGGTGCATGGTACTGAATGCACAAGTGGGCAAAGCATTGTTATATTCTAAGTAAAATTGCTATTAAATAAACTAAGTTTGTGGAATTTAATGTAAATATCTAAAAATATAACTGCACGATGTCAAATTTAAAAAAAAAAAAAAAAAAAAAAAAAAAATTAAAGCAAAATGTATTGCATTGTAACAGTAATCACACTTGAATCAATTCTCAGATATTACTCAACGCATTAAAAGATATCTGACCCAGTTAATGATTTAAAAAAAAAATGTGTTATGAAATATTAACAGGATGAAAATACTCCCAAGTACTTATTGCTTACTCTAAATTATCACAAAAATCAATGACACGGTGTCTGATTGAAAATCAAAGCGATTATTTTGAAAATTATCTATGGCGCTTAGCTAAAGGGTTGGAGTTTATTTGCTGTGTACAGGGAGCGAAACAAGTTCTCAATCAAAGTAGTAAAAAATGCACTACACCCGTGGAATATCTAAACTTATATCTGCATGGTACAAAAGTGAATAAATTAATTAAAAAAAAAAAAAAGAATAAATAAAAGCTAGTGTTTTTTATGCAACAAGTATTGTGCTTAAAAAAAAAACCATGTTTGACTTATTCCTCAGATATTACTCAACACGTGAAAGGATATTTGAACCCAACGCACTCTGCATGTAATAAATACAATGATAAAAAAATCTATTATGAATGCCAATGGATTTCGATATTGAATTCTAAAGCTATTTATAAACTTTCCAATGATTAGAGCTTGAGGTAATTTCTCGTGAAAGTCGATTACTTCATGTTTGACAAGGGGACAACCAGCATGTTGGTGGGTTACCGTTTTGAACCAAACTTTTTTTCTGATTCTACATTCTACATTCCAAAATGATACACGTATATTCCATTGTTAATAGGCCCCGGTTTTGCCAAAAAAAAGTTGACTATTTAAAAAAATATCTTATTTATTCTTTCAACTTCTTCAAAACAACTATGTGAATATATTATTTTACAGCACTGTTTATATATGGTGCAATAAAAAATAGTAAAAACGTCAAAGTTTAATAGTAACCAAAAAATATTCTAAAAAACGAATATTTTTCAAGTAAACTAGGTTTTTTTTTTTTTTTTTTTTTTTTTTTTTGTGAGACTGATATGAAATTTTGTTTTAGCACCACCTCTAGAGAACCCCTCAATTTTTTGATCCCTAAAATTTTTGAGAAGTTTTTTTTTGAATAACTAAATGAAACGACTATAATTCAGAAGCAATGCAACTAATTTAATACAATTTAAAAAATTCAATTTTTTTGGCAGAATCTATTTACAAAAAGTGGAGAATTCGTGTCTGATATTTTGAAGTGTAAAATCATTGAAAAATGTTTGGTCCAAAGTTGGGACACTCCAACCTGGCCGTCCCCTTACGAGTGACAATCAAAATAATAATTTTGAAAATCCTTTTTGCCAGTTGGCCGTTGACAAATGTATCGTGCTTATTGGATAAGTACAGATAGAAAAGCGGTATGCTCACAGTCAAGTGCTATAAAATAAATAAGACATACAAAATTTATTAGATAACATGCACTATCTAAAAACATACAAACAAGAGATCAGGAAAAAAAAGCATTTTAGAATGCCATTTACTCAAGACAAAAAGATATTTGAACCCAACGCACACTGCATGTTATAAAGATAAATGAGAATGATAAAATAATCTATTCTATGATTGCAAATATTCGATTCAATAGAGATTATTTTGAAAATTCTCTTTGCCAGTTGGCAGTTGACAAATGTTTCGTATTTGTTGCGTACAGTTCGAAAATTGCTTCTAAAATCTAAAAATATATATATACAAAGGTATCAGTAAAAAAAAAACTGTTTTAAGATTTATAGCGTGCTTTTTGATGCTACATGCGTTGCACTTTGGAAGTAATCACAGTTGAATAATTCCTCAGCTATTAGTCAACACATGAAAAGATATTTGAACCCAACCCACACTGCTCGTTATAAAGATAAGCTTTAATGATCAAAAAAATTTATATTACGGATGTCAATATTCAGTTTGAAAACAATTAGTATGAAAATTCTCTTTACCAGTTGGCAAAATTAAAATTACAGTTGAATAATTCCTCAGCTAATAGTCAACAAATGAAAAGACATTTAAACCCAGCCTACACTGCTCGTTATAAAGATAAGTTTGAATGATAAAAAATTTTATGTTATGAATGGCAATTTTCAGTTTGAAAGCGATTATTTTGAAAATCCCTTTGTCAGTTGGAAGTTGACAAATGTGTCATGCTTACAAAGTGCTATAAACTAAATACGATCCTCGGAATTTATTAAATTACGAGCACTATAAAGAAAAAGTTTTTTGAAGCAATAAGTATGCTATTTAGTCAATACACGAAAAGATATTTGAATCCAACCCGCACTGCATGTTATAAACGTTAATGATTACTTAAAGGTTGTGAGATGCAGTCTGGTGTGATGTAGGTTTAGAAAATATCGTGCCAAAGTTTTGATCTTAATTGAGATCATCATCAGGGCCTGGGATTAATAAAAATTGTTTAAATTACACAAACACAGGTAAGACGTGAATATGAATTATACAATGGTGTACACAAATATAGGAATTTTGGTTTGATCAAATATTTGTACTCGGTGTTTGTTTTCCGTGTAGATGTGTCACAGTTGTGAGTCATGTTGAGAGTGTTTGTGAGATATTAATGTTTTTTGTTTATGTACGTTTGAATTTGAAGGAGTGGGGAAAGACGAAGGGATAGAAATACATTTTTCTATGAACAGTTGGCTTCTTCGAGGTGAAAGGTACCGATAATAGAAAAAAAAAATGGTAATGGTTTGTTGTTCGGACACAGTTAACCCTTTAGAATTATTATAAATGGGATTATTACGGAAAGGAGAGATGAATTGTTGGGGATTTGGACTAAGTGAAATTGTTTGATGTGTGGAGTTTTATATGTTGTATTATGTTATTGACAAAGAATTTAATTTATGATATAAGCATAGCTGTGGCCGAGTTTACGTGTGTCTATTCTGAAATTGATACTGTTTTTATCTCTGTATGATGTAAACCATTTTTAAAAATGATTATTTGGAGATCATGAGATTCGGTCTGGTATGTAGGTTTAGAAAAACATTTTCTTTATTGTATCAATGTCTCGATCTTTATCGAGATCATCTTCAGAGCCTGGGATTTAATATAGATTGTTTAAATTATACTATAATGTTTGTAAATCCCAGGACCTGAAGATGATCTCAATAAAGATTGAAACGTTGGCACGATAAAGAAAATGTTTTTCTGAAACCTACATCCAAACCGCATCTAACGATCTCCAAATAATCATTAATTAACGTCATTAAACACCACACGTTTCAGAAAAGTTACATTTATGTTTGTTTTGTGTTTAATATTTTTGGATTGTTGAAATTGAAATTGTGTTGGTGTTCAAAATGGTGGGTACACAGTGCTGCAGGATTTTATTTGGGTTCCAAGACAATTAATACAATGGATTTTGTAAAGTAAATCAATTAAAAAAAAAAAAAAAATCTGTAGTCAATAATGATGGATGTCAATATTCAGTTCAAAATCGGTTAGTCTGAAAATTTTCTTTACCAGTGTTTCGTGTTTATAATTAGAAAAGTGTTACAAAACAAATAAGATCGACAAAATTTATTAAATGGCCTGCACTATGTAAGGTATCAGTAAAAAAAAATTGTTTTATGATTTATGCTTTTAGTTAAAGTGCAAAAAATTGCAGTAAATCCATGAAGTTTAATGTAGCATTTAAAAATATAACTGCATGGCGTAAAATTTACAAAAACACACGAACAAATAAAGCAAAATAATAATAATAAAATATAATATAAATAAAAAATAATAATATATGAAAAGATATTTGAACCCAATCCATACTGTATGTTATAAAGATAGATGTTAATGATTATAAAAATTAAAAAAATAAAATCTATATAATAAACGATAATGGGCACCAATATTCAGTTCGAAAGCGATTATAAGCGATTATTAGCGATAATCCAGTTGGCAGTTGAGAAATGTGTCGTGTTTATTTGTCATGTACAGGTGGAAAAGTGTTCAGTTTAGAGGTTATGCTCTATAAAATAAATAATAAGAGTTTAATGTAAAATCTAAAAATAGAATAAAACTGCACAGTATAAAATTGAAAAACAAATAAAAAATGAATAACCAAATGTGTGTTTTTTGATGCGAATGCATTGCACTTTAGAAGTAATCGCAGTTGAATGATTCCTCAGCTATTAGTCAACGCAAGAAAATATATTTAAAACCATTCCGCATTGTCTCTTATAGATATATGTAAATGATAAAAGAAAAAAAAAACCTAAGTAATGAATGCCAATGTTCAGTTTGAAAGAGATTATTCTGAAAATAATCCAGTTGGCAGTTGACAAATGTGTCATGTTTATTTGTCACGTACAGGTGGAAAAGTGTCATGTTTAAAGTTTAACCGCTATAAAATAAATAAGATCTGTGAAATTAAATACAGAAAGTCCATGGAGTTTAATACAAAATCTAAAAATACAACTGCATGGTATAAAATTAAAAATGAATAACTAAAGGTGCTTCACAATCAAATTTTTTTTTCTAAATTCACTTTGTCAATTGGCGGTTGGCAAATGTGTCATGTTTATTTGTCGCGTACAAATGGAAAAGTGCTACGTTTACAAAGTGCATAATGATCTACAAAATTTATTAAATGGCGTGCACTATGTAAAAATTGAATGAAAGTTATCAATAAAAAAAAAATTGTTTTATGATGTTCTCAATCAAAGAGCAAAAAAATGAAGAAGTCCATGGAGTTTAAATTTAACATCTAAAACTATAACTGCATGGCCTAGAATTTCAAAAAAAAAAAAAAAAAAAGGCGTGGGTTTTTTGATGCAACGTGCACTTAGGAAGTAATCACAGTTGAATAATTCCTCAGCTATTAGTCAACACATGAAAAGATATTTGAACCCAACCCACATTGCATGTTATAATGATAAATGTAAATGATTTTTAAAAAAATTTTTAAAAATTATGTTTCCGTGTCAATATTCAATTTAAAATTGATTATTTTGAAAATACTCTTTGCCAACCACTTGACAGTTGTCGAATGTGTCGAGTTTGTCTCGACGAGGCGGAAGTGGCGTTGTTATAAGATTCCATTGTCATAAGTTGAGAATGTCCGCGATCGACGATGACATCGGACGACAGATATCGGAAGATTTTTTTTTTAATAGTTTGTTTTTATCTGGGCGGGCCTGACGTTAAGAAAATTCCTGGGAGCGCGCGATAACATTGAGGATCGATCAGATTTACGGCCTTAGTCGGCCGACGCCGTCCCTCTCTCTTAAATGTCAAAAGCCTTCGACCAAATCAAATCGAACGTCGGCCTGGATCGTCGGCGGAATGTGCGGGCGGTACTCACTTTAACTAAATTGGCGTTGATATAATCGCATGTCCCCCTCTGCAAAACGATCCTCGAGTGGTCGTACGGATTGACGTCCCGGTATCTGTTGAACGCCGCATTCTTTTTCTTTATCGCCGCAGACGTGGAAAAGTCGTACTTAGAGCTTTCCGTTTTTATCTCCTACAAAAACGGGCAATTTCCCTTATGAGACACAAGACAAAAATTGATTTGTAAGAATAAGACAAAAAAGCAGAACTGCTGTTCTTTATTGTGGAATGCGGAAAGTCAAATGATACGGCCACCCGACGGAATTCCGGGAAAGGCGCAATGAGTCAAATAAATACCAGATACAACTGAATCCATCCATCGCTTCGGTCGATTTCGTTAAACTCGTTTTCCACGTTTGTCTTCGGATTGTCAGTTCCCATTTAAATCGAATCGTTTCCCTGGAAAAGTGCACGACACTCCACGTGTTGGGGGCGATCGCGTCGTCTCGGCTCCTCAGAGGCAACGGTCACTGGGCGGAATACAAAACGGGATCGACTTCGAAGAAAGTAAACGACAAACAAAACAGCGCGACTGGCAGACGATCCGAGTCTCTAGACTCTGGCTCTGGGCAGGGGCGACGGGGGATCGACGACTGGTTGACTCCGACTGGAGAGAGGTCGGCACTGGCGGCGATACATCGATCGGCCCACACTCGATTTTCGCCGATCCGCCAACCTCGACGGTCGAAAACTCAAAATCAAAACTATCTGGATGGCCGAACTAACGGAGTATTAGCGGCCAACACGAAAAAATTACTTTCAGAACTAACATCGAAAACTATTTTCTATAATAATCGATTGAATTGACAGGATAGGTGATTACGTCGAACTTCTGACAAGCGTCCACCTCAAATGTCACAGACAAATTCGGACAATTCGTCCCGAAATTAAATGAAAAATAATTTCAAATTAATAAAAGTTTCCTACGTCCAATTCCTCAAGCCACTCACCTCTAAACGCCCAGGGATATTGTTTGATAATTAATTCATCTAGACCCCTCACCGCCATCACTTAATAAACCCAGTAATAGACCACAAGAAGAACTCTAGAAAAAAAATCTGGGAGACTAGAATTAGAAAATGGCTCCTTGGCTGTATATGACAGTACAAGACCCCAAAAAATCACATCGCTCACTAATCACGCGCTTTAAGACCTGAATAATTTGCTTGAATGTTTCTTCTCGAATAAAAACGTCTGATGATCTGTTGACCCCATAGAAATGTGGTTCGAGGATCCATTGATGTGATTATACAGAATAATTATTCAAATATCGTGAGATGCGGTCTGGTGTGATGTAGGTATCAGAAAAACATTTTCTTTATCGTGCCAACGTTTCGATTTTTTATTGAGATCATCTTCACAATTACACAGAAGACAAACACTTTGAGCCCTGAAGATGATCTCAATAAAAGATCGAAACGTTGGCAAGATAAAGAAATTGTTTTTCTGATACCTACATCACACCAGACCGCATCTCACGATATTTGAATAATTATCCGTTAACGGTCACTAATCTCTACACATTTCTATACAGAATAATCAGGACATTTTTTGAAGTTGACAAGTTAATCTATTTTTATTTGTGATTACAGTTGTGGCATCAGGCAGGTCCAGCCATCTTAAGATGGATAAAGATAGAAATTTAGATAAAGATTTAGATGATTTGAAGCGTTTATCGACCTTTAAGGTGTTTTATGGCATGTAATATTTGGGTAGGAAATATGTTAATTTAAGCCGCCAATAATGTTGGTTGATTGTTTCTTTTTGCACAGAGAAGAATCTTCGTAAATACATTATTTGTAGAATGAGGTTTTTCTTAAATTTATTACATCTTTACTGATGGTTAGGATAGGTTAGGTTAGGTTAGGTGGCAAAGTTACTAGGAGGTGGGGTTTGTGTGCCCCAGGCACTGCAGCCTTTTGGCTTATTGTACCTTCCTAGTTCCTTAGTTTAGTCAATATACTCGATCCTTTTACTTAGGATTATCAAGTCATTGACTGTTATTGCTTCAATGTGGTTCTCTGAGTCATTTCTGTGCGTCAGATTGAATCTCCATTGAGCCGTTGCTCCGCATTCGAAGATGATATGAGTGGCTGTTTCCTCCTCCTCATTACATAGTCTGCAAATTGGATCACTATTATAAATGCCCATGTTTTGCAGATGTTTTCTCAGGTGCCAGTGGCCGGTTAGTAGCCCTACCACTCTCCTGAGATTTGCCCTCTCCAGTTGTAGCAGTGTTTTTGCCAGTTTTGGTGAGGGTTGTTTTATCATGATTTTGCTGTGTCTAGCACTGCTAGAGTTTATCCATTTTTCTCTTTGTTTTGTTTGGATCCAGTCTGCGATGGAGGATTCTACTATTCTAGGATTCTATTATTCTAGGATGGTTAGGATAGCAGAGACGGTTAGACCCAGTCATCTTCAGATGGATAAAGATCCTATGAGTGAGGTTTGGAGGATTTGAGACATGTTTTAGCATACATTTGTCTATGCATGAAGTGTACTGGCTGAAGTAATTATAATTAGGAAGGAAAACTGTTAATTCAAGGGACCGACAATGTTGGCTGATTGCTTCTTCTCGCATAGAGAAGATTGAAGATCTGCTGGCCTCTTAGAAACGTGCTCTGAGTCCTTATACGTTATTTGTAGAAAGATTCTGTTTCTGAAGTCAATTGCATCTTTACTGTTGGCTGTATCAGCGGAGACGAGCTGGCCTATTAATCTTTAGATGGATAAAGATAGATCTTACGACTTTGATGTTGGGAGGATGAGGCGTTTTTCCAGATTGTCAATTTAATTGTACTGGCGTGAACATAATAAAAGGGACGGAAATTGAACATTTAACCCAATAATAATGATGGATCTTGGATAGAAAAGCTGCCCTTCTAGAAATGTACATTGAGGCTTCCTTGGTATGTTATTTATAGGATCGAGACGTTTTTTGAAGTTGATTATATTTTTATTGACGATTATTAGCGTAGACGGGCAGATTCAGTGATTTTGAGACGGAAAACGGGAGATCTCGTGACTGCGTCGTTTGGAGGATCTGCGTTGGATTTCCGTCCGTGGGAGTGGGTTGCTTGGCGTTGACCATTTTTCTCCCTTCTGAAGGCCAACCTGCGGACAGGAGGGTTGTGTCACCGGCCCTCTGTTTATTTTCTCTTTCTAAAATTCATAAAGAGATTCACTTTCCGAATCGGCCACCGGCACGGTTTTAATTCGAGAGTAAGGATGACACATTTATTTTTCACGTCTGCCAGCCGTTGATCCGCCCGGGGCTCGGCCGGGCCCGCACTCCGCAGCCCGATTTAGGTCTTCTGTAACCTTTTCAAAACAAAACACATTTTCGACCCCGAAGGAGGTTAACGCGTTGGTGATATTTTTCTGTTGAAAATCGTGAGTTGTTCTGTGATTGATGATTGAGCGGGGCTCGGCTCGTCGAAGCGAGTGAGAAAGCTCAACGGCCGCTGTGAGTCGACGACGACCGGAGTTCGAGCCGCTTCCACGGCCGCACGGCTTTTTCCGCACTTTTCCCGTCTCACCCGGGCAAGCGGTTATCCCGGGCCGCGAACTTGAGATGGTCGGAGTATTTTGAATTTGGATTTTAAAAAAAGGCGAATCGGACTTGAATAAATTTGGGTAAGCGATTTTTCATTGAACTTCGGGGCGTACTTAAAACCGGCCAACGCCCGAACTTTTTTTAAAAAACAATTTTCGACCCATTTCCACGCGTTGACCGTGGTGGATACGCTAAATCTCGAACTTGTCCAACCTTTTCTTTCTTTGCGACGAACAAGTTTCGGCCTTTTGTACATTGAAACGACTCAGTTCGACAATTATCTCGGAAAAATAAAAAGCGTCTTAACAAAAAACTAGAAAAATAAAACGTTTTCCCTCCAAAATGGGAATTTCCTCTCACGTCCCGTGTTTATAATCGGGCCGGGTCAAACGGCAATTCAGTAAACACATTTATTCATTTTTTGTTTCATTCTCTCTAATATTTATTTTTATCACTTTTTTTTTTTCACGACTCACTTGGAGATTTCACGTTTACAGCATGGCGAAGCAGGTGCAGAGCGGGTTAGCAAACGGGACTGAAGGCCTCGTATGCTTTGTATGCGATGTCGGAGTCATCGGAAGGTATTACCTCCTTGCCAACTGCAGGACGCAGACTTCGAAAGTGAGACTTATCGAAAAACTAGGCCATCTTGTCGGTGACGAGTGAGTATCACCTAACGACACAATACTTATTTCACAATTATGTACTTTCAAGCGAGAATTTCTCATTGATTTATACCTCTTGCTTGGTGGACCTTGGAGGATACTAGGAAGCGTTGTTTTGTGCTCTTCAGGCACTGCAGCCTTCTGGCTTGTATCTTCCTAGTCCGTTGGTTCAGTGCAGTAGACTCAATTGGCGCTACAATTTCATTTCCTAGATTTTTCATATGTTAGATTAAATCTCCATTGAGTTGTTGCTTTGCATTCAAAGATAAAATGGGCAGCTGTTTCATCCTCATCATTATGCGGTCTTTATGTATATAGTGTGTAATGTTTTCTCTGATGCCAGCGACTGGTTACCTTCCAGTTGCAGCAGTGATTTTGCCAGTCTTGGTGGAATAATTTATTCCTGAATCTTAATCGTAGTACGCATTGGAATTCTTTGTTTGGACTGTCTATCACAGACTCGTTTCCATATGTGCGCAAATTGTGTCCGCATCTAGTTGGAGTCAAACAGGGCCGCACTTTCAGGGATTGCAGTATTACTTTGCATAGCTCTATGGAGTAAAACAAGAGCTAACAAAAAGCCACTAAGTGGGTGGATCTTGGATTGGGGGCCATGGTAGCCGAGGGATTAAGGCATCAGTCTCGGATAGTAGATCCTGCGGTCATGGGTTCAGTCCTCACCGTCGCCTCTGGACTTTTTCTGACGCCTAAGGGGACCGGCGGCCACAATTGAAAGAAATTGACATGGGACATTGGAAGGAGCGGGATCAGATCTCAGCGACTCTGAATTTGGTGTCCCAACCTCCTCCAAAAATGAGTTTCTTTGATTGAAGACACTGGCACACGCGGGGCTCAAATTCACACTTGCGTTGCGAGCCCCCAAAGATATGGAGCCAGGGATAAAGTGCAGTGCTCAGGAAGGAACTCCTTCGGTTCCTCGTATCTATTGAGAAAAAAAAAATTGGTGGATTTGGATATTTAAAGTTTGTGTAATAAGCATGGGCATGATCTTCTTGACACTGAGATTGGATGACAGAATCAATTACAAAATTTTGTTTGGATGAATCCGGTCGACTTCAAATGCCATTTGGAAAAGGTTGGACCACACATTTCGAAAAAAGGAAACTGATTTTAAGGTGTTGGTTTCTACCACCAATAGGCTAGCAATCTCGCTCTCTGTTTCCTCACGAGTGGGGACTCATATTTTTGAGCTAACTCAGCTACAGTGACCGCTTTCTTTTATTCCTCTGAGGAAACGGCGCATTTGCAGACTTCAATCGACTGCAAAGTGGAATTCGCATTTTAACAAAGGTGCAGAAATAAAAAGTGCGCAAGAATGGTTGAGAGGTCGCTCGGTTTGATTCGTGCCTGCACTAACTCAATGTTCCCAAGTTTTTTGAGTCCCATTTAAGATGGGATTCAAAAATTAATAAAACGCAACACGCGAGTTTTTATTGATTTATTGTCACGCAGCATCCTGGACTCAAGAAAATGAATCCAAGATGCAGCTCTGTGACAAAGAATCCCAGTGTGTACTAGGCTTTACTTGTAATGTGTGGTGACCGTTAAACGATAATTATTCAGAAATTGTGGGATGCGTTCTGGTGTGATGTAGGTTTCAGAAAAAAACATTTTCTTTATCGTGCCAACGTTTCAATCTTTATTGAGATCGTCTTCAGGGCTCAATAAAGATTGAAATGTTGGCACGATAAAGAAAATGTTTTTCTGAAACCTACATCACACCAGACCACATTTCACGATATCTGAATAATTTTCTTCTTTGTATTTTTTGAAATTTTGAATATATAATTCTCTAAACAAATTATAATTTCATAAATTTTAAATTGTAGTATAAATTAAACCACCTCACATTTTGAATTTTCCTTCCTTTTTCAATAGATCACAGGGCATTTGAAAAAGTGGGAAAAAGGAAGGAAAATTCGAACGGTTGTAGGTTGAGATGAGAAGTTGGTGTCTGAGTGGATCGAAATCATGATAGTGTGATTGTCTCAAGTGGTAGAGCAGCAGCATATTTAGCCGAAGGTCGTGGGTTCGAATCCTACTCATGACACTGACTTTTTTCACCTCGACCAATACCTTTTATAAATATTAGTTTTTCTATTAATTGAATTGTCCAGAGCTCATAATAAGAAAACATTTGGAGAGCCGAACAACATCCAACACTTTGGTGTGTCGGACACATAGGAGTGAATGTGATCCTGGAATAAATTGTTGGATTTAAGTAACTTCACAGTGAGCGATTTACGTCAACTTGACTGTCGAATTGACAAATGTGCAAAATGTTCACTCTTGGAATGATTCTAATGCTTGAGTCATCGTTTAGTCGTTCGACTTCTTCGGGAGTTTCAAACTGTATCACTTCCAAACATTGAAACCTCAGCGATGAAATTGTACATGTTTTTATTATTATTCAAACTCATGATGCCACGTGGCATCATCTGCTGTGAATGTGTTAAAGGAATTGATTGAAAATCCACTTTGAAAATTTTTACTTTTGAATAATATACTTTACATGTAGTACGTGATGATACGGTAATGTTTTATATTTCAGTTATATGGTTGTTATATCACAAGATGATATTATTTGTCGAGGGTGTGCGACAATGATCAACTCGTTAGATAGGCTTGAAAAAGAGCTTGGTTCGTTGAGGTCGATGGTGCTTAGATATTTGGAAAAGAAATACGACTTAGAAGAAGGTGAACTGGTTAATACGAGGTCTAACCCAAACGTAGGAAAGGGCAAAGGTAATTCTCTTTTTTTTCTAACTTGTCCATTATTTACAAAAACTTGATTTTTTTATAGAAGGAAAAGCAGATATTTTATCAACAGATTTCCAGGTACATAATTATGAAGGGATGATTTATGTTTGTAATAAGGGATAAAAAGTAATACCTTCTTTTATATTATAGTCAAGGAAAAGAAAAGCGATTAGTGGTGAAGTAGATCCAGATCAATTAAAGGACACGAAAGATGTGACATGGCTTCAATGTGATCGGTGTAAATACACAACACATTACAACGCTTATATGGTACATCATGTAAGAGGACACTCGAAAGAAAAGTCAGTGCCAACAAGTCAAGCGAATCAGGTCAGCACTCAGCAGTCTGTCGAAGAAAAACAGAACGGAACTGAAAAACAGATAGTCAGGATGCAGGCTCTTGACGAGCAGGCCAGCAATGTGGCCGTCGAGCCTGAAGAGAAAAAGGACTCCATGGTGTCGGAGGGTGCCGAGACGGTGGAAATGATCGCCGCCGAAATAGGACAGGAGTTTGCCGACGAATCTGCGGTGAATTCGGTCGAGCCGCAGATGCTTCAGATGACCGTGGGTGGAGAGACTAAACAGATGACACTACAAGCTGTCGAAGGCGAAGACGGCGCCAACACGCTGTGCATGGTTGACGAAAACGGTATAATACTACAGAAAGTGGAGCAAGCGGAAGATGGGACGCTTTACGTTCAGATGCCAGACAACTCAGACCCGACGAAACAAGTGCTTTCAGTAGCCGAGGACGGAAGTGTTCACATGGTCGAAGTGCTTTGGGATGAAATGGTAAATGCAGATGAAGGGGAAGGACACAGCATGGTGTCGTTTTAGTAGACTGAAAGCTTTGGCAAGACATGATTTTTAAGTTCATAGAAATTTAGACTATTCTTTTGTAAAATTTTATTTATGTATTCAAAAACAACCAATTTAACATTTTGGTGTTAAAAAAAATAAATTGTGACGTATTTATTGCACATCCCCCTGCCTTTTGTACATCTCTTCTGCTTATATTGTCAAACCAAACTTTCAATGATTGAATGTTAAATTGAGAGCCAGAAGACATTGTTTATTGAACATTGTAAATAATTTATTAAAAAGTGTTTGTTTCTCTTTTTGATATTCCTGTTGTTTCTTTTCTTCGTGTAATTTATTAAATTCTATATTTTAAATTTATATTTTACTGACACCCTTAACAGACATAATCCTGTGAAATGTGGTGAAATGATGGAAGTGTAATTTGATCATCCCTGATCAAACTCGTCTGCCTATTCTCACTGTTTTTTCTTATTTTGTGGCTGGAATTCATTGGTTTTTAGTGGTTGACAGAAAGGACATTCGTAGATAAACTAAAGAAATGCTTTTGCAAGTCAAGAAATAAGAAAAATAATATAATAAATGTATACTTCAATCAAAGGACATTAACGTTGACAAAACATTTCCCGAGTCTGAATTTGTGTTAGTTCCTTTTAATGCAAATGCTTATAAATTTGACATGATAAATATGATATTTGACATAATTTACATTTTAAACTTTCTATGTGAACCATGAAATGAACCATAATTATGAAATCCTGGTCTCAAGAAGTAATTTCACATCTGTGTGCAAAGGATGTCTGTAATGAAGGCTAACTACCAAGAAAATTTAATGAAATATTTTTCTTTTTTTAATGGCTGAATGAACTAAACATATTAACAAGGGTACATTATAGGGATATGTGAAGTGTTTTTTTTTTTGGGGGGGGGGGGGGTTGAACGGATTGCTTGAAAAATAGGGCGAGGGGCGACAGAAGGAATTGAACCCATGATCGAGGGTATAGGACCGAGAGTTCATCATAGTGACCTATATTTTAATAATATCAATTTTAATCTGTGGTAATTAGTGACCGATATTTATTTAGAAATAGTGAGATGTGGTCTGGTGTGATGTAGGTTTGAGAAAAATGTTTTCTTTATCATGCCAACGTTTCGATCTTTATTTAGATCATCTTCAGGGCCTTGTATTGTCTGCATTTCAGCAAAAAAGTTCTCTGATTGATAGCCGATGCGAGTCTCTTCTCATTGTTGGCGATGTCCTTCAGTACACTTTCAGCTTCGTGTCCGTATGCAGTTGCAATTTGTTCTTAGAATCCCATCTTTTTCATTATTCTTGCCCATTCACATTAATAAATTACATTCGCACTACCCCAGTGTACTCGACCAAGAGTAATTGTGGATAGCCTGTCCATTCGCGCTAATAAATTGCATTCTCACGGTACTTGATGTTACTCGGGGTAATTTTGGATAAGCTTGTCCATTCACGCTAATAAATTACATACTAATAATTAAATTCATTCTAATGAAAGGCACACATTGCATACCTTAAGGTACAAAGGTATATACGCAATTACAAATATTTATAGCCCTGAGATATTGGGTCAGCGATTTGTTCCTGCTACTGTGCCTCAAGGCTGTGCATAGGTCATTCGGAGCGCCTTAAGTCTTTCTTTGCAGACTTGATTTTTTTCACTATGTTATGAGCTCTTCCGTGATGTTCTCCTCACAAGGAGCATCTATTTTTCTCATCCCCCATTATTAAGGGAAATGATGATGGAGCGAGTGCGGTGTACCGTCCTTTTTAAAAAGATATTTCCTAATCACAGTAAGTGATGTTTTGCAACAACCCAAATTTCGAGCCTGCAGCTCATCATCTGGTTGGATTTCTACAATCTGATGATGAGCTAAGGGCTTGAAATACGTATCGTTGCAAAAAAAGCTTACTGTAAATAGGAACTATCTTTTTAAAAAGGATTCTATCATTAAGGAGTCTTGGAAATATATTCGACCTAGGATGACCTCTTCTATACCGGGTTCTGTAGGCCTATCATTATAATATGGGTTCATTAATTTTATTTATTATTATTATATTTTTATAGCATTAACCATCGTGCTTTGTAAATCCACTAGACACACAAAGTGAGATGGTTCATGTGGTTTCGTCATGGCTAACTTGGCTGTCTTTAGCGAGGACGACCTTTTTCCCACTGATCCCTTTCGGTTGTTCCTATATTTTCCTGATTAATGGATCACAAAAACTAAATAGATAAATCTTGCCCAACCCTGAAACCAGGCCTCTAGAGAGATTCAGGCCCCACACTTCCCAATAGGGTATGGTATGGTGTAGTGGGAAAGGATACCAGGAGGCGAGGTTTGTGTACCCCAGGCACTGCAGCCTTCTGGCTTATTGTACTTTCCTAGTTCCTTGGTTTAGTCAATAGACTCGATCCTTTTACTTAGGATTATCAAGTCATTGACTGTTATTGCTTCAATGTGGTTCTCTGAGTCATTTCTGTGCGTCAGATTGAATCTCCATTGAGCCGTTGCTCCGCATTCGAAGATGATATGAGTGGCTGTTTCCTCCTCCTCATTACATCGTCCGCAAATGGGATCATCATTGTATATGCCCATGTTATGTAGATGTTTTCTCAGATGCCAGTGGCCGGTTAGTAGTCCTACCACTCCTCTGAGATTTGCCCTCTCCAATTGTAGCAGTGTTTTTGCCAGTTTTGATGAGGGTTGTTTTATAATGAGTTTAGTGTGTCTAGCACTGCCAGAGTTTAACGACTTTTCTCTTTGTTTTATTCGGATCCATTCTGCGATGGAGGATTCTATGTTTGTTTTTGATATCCCAAGGATAGGTTCGGGGCCTGTGTATGGTCTTGCGGATCCTCCTCTGGCCAGTCTGTCTGCCTCTTCATTACCCAAAATTCCCCTGTGCCCTGGCACCCAGGATACCGTTACCTTGTTGTGTTTTCCCAGGTTTTGGAGATTTTGGATGCATTCACTGCCTAATTTTGATGTAATCCTTGTACATGCCAGTGCTTTAATAGCTGCTTGGCTGTCTGATCTCACGAGGATTTTTTTGTCAGTGTAACCTCTTTTACGATTTTCCAGGGCACAAGCATTGATGGCATGTATTTCTGCTTGAAACACCGAAGGATCTCTTCATTTTTTTTTGGAGCCATCCGTATACCATATCATTGTATCCGATGTTCTCCTGTGTTCTTCCTCTCCTTTATAGTCTGTTGAGATTTTGTAGGACGTTGTGAAGATTTTTCCGGTCCCAATAGGGAATGCGAGCTACAAACTAGCAACCAGCAGACTAGTCTAATCGTCAAAAAAACTTATCCAGTGGAAACTCACCTCACCAAAAACACTTCAAAACACACTGTGCTAACAAAAGGACGTCCTAGCTTCCACAATGTACCACTGTCACACACTTATTACAACAATATACCTTGAAACTTTGGTTTTTTTTCTCGGAGCGGAAATTCTTGTTTGTTCTAAAGGCATGTTATTACTTAAATTAATTACACTTTTTATCTAAGGTCTTCTTCGAGTCGAAAAAGTCAGTGTCACAAACGGGATTCGAGCCCAAGACCTTCGAAGCCATGATTGCTCAAGTGGTCATGGCAAATTTTCATCTCGACCAAGACCTTACATAAAAAGTATAATTAATTTCATTAATTGGCACAGTCGATTATGATTACTAAGTACATATATGTTATTATTATTACGGTTAATGTTTGTTGTTGCTGTGGTTTTTGTTATTTTATCAATTTTGTCTATCAACCACTTAAACTGTTTAAGCACGTTGATTTATATTCTTTATAAAAGGGTGTAATTTATGTTTATAAACATAAATAGTTGAAGAAAGGTCTTTGATATAAGTGGCCAGGTTGATCAGCGTTGCAATTAATTTTCACTGGACGGTCAAATAATACTGAAGTTATTGGTTCAACTTACAGTCGAATACTTGTAGCAATTTATGAGCGCGAACGCACTAAAGTTCTACACGCTTCTAAAGCTTTATCTCTCGAGAAAAGGGAACTTTGTATATTGGGAAAATAGCTTGGATTCCAGGCGAAGGCAGACACCTTCATTGGAATGTATCAATCAATTCTCTTGGCCCTTACCACGCAGTTATTCCTTTGACAGCTCATTCATGCTTGGTAGCCCACAGCTAAACAATTTTCAAATTGTACTACTAATGATGTGAATTACTTACATGTCTATTCCTTTGTCAGTACTAGCAGTAATATATTTTTGACCAATTACATAGGACATAGGTACTACATAAATTTATAATTTAGGGGAAAAGTAACAGGGCTCTGTACATCCTAAAGATCATCTGAAAATTTAAACACTTTAGGTATAGGTACAGTAGTGTTACAAAAAAACCACTAAACATCGTAAGTTGACTCATTTTTGCGGTATTATTTTGAGTGTTATCAAATAATAAATAATAATAGATGTTAACTGTAATACAAAACATCTAAAAATAACAAAACAATCAAGTGTACAGGCAAGTTCGCATTCCCTATTCCACCAGGGAACGAACTTTCTGGTTCCCTGTTTTTGGAATCGCTTCAGAGGCGGCAGCTTTAATTTTTTCCGTAAACGTAGCAACGTCTGTGTTGATGTTGTTGCATAGGTTAGGAAAGTGGGCAATTTGAGCATACTTATTCCAATCTGCCATGCGGGTATTCCATTTAGGACAAAATTCAAGGTGATCACTTTGGACATCCGTTTCTTGAAAACATAAACAACAATAAAATATAAATAGCAATAAAATAATTAAAAAAAACAAAAAAACTACTAAACTAAAAATAAAAATTAACTTCAGGCTCCCTAAAGGCAGCGAGTAGGCATGCCATCCAATCTGAGGATGGTACTCGAGCATTGCAGCAGGTTCCGCTTTTTAGGGGAAATTTGGGTTTTTTATTGTATATAGTATGTCTCATGTGTTGTGTGTTTATATGTTTTGTCTGAGCATGTGTATTTATTAGCGTGAATGGCGAGGGGTGAGGGTGAAAAATAACATCATCATCGCTCCTCGAACGTTGTGAGCATATGAAGGTGTGTGCTCGGGGTCGATGGCGGAATATTTATAAAAGTACTCCATCGACTCCAATCTAGATTAGTTTGAGTATAGATCGGTGGAAGAATATCAAGTACTCCACTGACCAAATGGAATGAGTGCACTGTATGTAAGTATTTATGCGTATGAATGCAGTGTTTGAAAGTTAAATAGAATATTGAGTAAAGGAATAAATTTAAATAAATTATGGCACAGCTTATAAAACAATGGCAAAGTATAAATATCACAGGCATAAGACACAAGCGCTTACGAGTCAGATATTTTTCATCGGTAGAAGTTACATGCTTTGTCATTGTTTTTCATTACATTATACTTTATTATTCTGTTTCCACAAAATTATGTTATATCTTCCTACCAACCTGCAGATTGCATTTTGGCTCCTAAATCAATAAACGCATTAACATCCTAAACTCGAACCACACAGCCCTGATTGTCTGCACCGATTCCCTTTCTGCTCTATTATGCATCAAAAACAAATTTTCCAAAAATCCAAGAGATTTTACTTGCTATAAAAAATAGTACGAGTACAGTAGTTAGCTTTTTGTGGATCCCAGGTCGACCGAGCAGCGGAATGTGCTGCATTGAATGGTATCTACTTGCCAGAAGTGCCATGTGAAGACTTTGCAGTGTTTCTTAAAGGAAAAATTTGGAACCTCTGGCAATCAGAATGGTGAAATATCGAGGATAACAAACTCAGAGATATCGAGGAAAGTGTCAGACAGTGGAACACAGCAATGCAAGGATCTCGAAAGGAAGAAACCGTGCTGGCCAGGCTCAGGATAGGTCACACAAGACTAACACATGGTTACTTAATGGCCAGAGAACCTCCCCCAAGATGCACAAAGTGTTGTGAAACAATCACCATCAAGCATATTCTGTCAACATTCAGAAACTACGAAGACCTCCGGGTGAAACATAAGCTTGGAAACAATGTGTCTGAAATTTTGAAGGATTCCCCAGCTAACATCAGAAAGCTTTTCGAGTCCCTGACTGAAACTGGGGCTGCGTCGAGAAAAAAAAAAAAAAAAAAGGGGGAGCGGTCGAGGTTCCTGGGGGGCCGGTGCCATGGGGGGGTGGGCTGGCCTCTGGGTTGGGTTTGAACCCCGGAACTTGGGAGGGCTGTGGATGCTGGCACACCATGCCCAGCCCTCTGGGAAGTCTGCCACTGTCTCACCGCTAAGGTGTTGTCTGGAGAGAAGCTGGTTCTTGCCTGCCCTGTGGTGTCCAGTCCACTGTGGGGGTGCGCCCGCTCTTGATGTCCCTACTCCCCTTTCTGTTTTCTTCTCTAAAACAGAAAAAACAACAAAAAAACATGCAAATAATCGTTTCTCATTTTATGCCGGTTTCCATATGAATTTGGGTAAGCCTTGTCTATCTCGGAGATGAAGTGGCAAGTCTTAGGGATTTTTTTTTTTTTGTATTGTTTGGTATGGAATGAAAAATTTAGGCATTTTTTTTTTTTTTAATTAAAACTTTTATACATTCTAATTTAATTTATGTATTTTTTTCCCGTCGTGATTTTTTTTGGTTTGTTTTGTGCGACAGTTTGGCATCGGTGAAAGTAGCCAATTACAAATTTAATCGTGTTTCAAGTGCTAACTGTAAAGTCTTACCAGAGAATATTCGATCTGTTTCTAAACGTTGTTAACATTTCTTTTTACCCCAAAATCAGTACGGAAGGTATGCACAAGATTTTCTCTCTATTTTAAATTTTTCTTGTTAGATTTGTTTCTCTTAGATTTAAGAATGACCATTCTGGCCAAAACATTCTCTTGAAGACATTGAGAAAATACTGTGAGATTAATGTGCTTCCCTTCTGCAAGATATCTCTGTCAGGATAAGAATAGGGCAGAGGCACTTGTTTAACAATAAAAAAATAAAAAAAAAAACTGGACAGCAGACGTATTTTGTTATTTATTTCAAGCTATATGTATTTTTATCGTTATATTAATTATCAAAAAATCATTTAACGATAGATTAATTTAATTTAAATTAAGAATTTATTCTATCTCAAAATGATTTGCCTGCATTTTGGTGCATTTCTTTTAAATTATCATAATCGAATAATTTCTATTAAAACTCCTGAATTTCCAATCTTGTTTAAATTATTTTACAATGTCGCAATTAATATATATACAGTTTGAAATAAACAGCAAAATATAAATGTACAGTTTTTTTTCTTTGGGTATATTTATTTTAAATAAATTTACAAAATACAAAACATTTCACTAAGAGTAATAAACAAAATAAAAAACTGCACTTAAAAAAATTAAGATCTAACAGGTTAATGAATAAATCAACAGGGATTTTTATTTATAATTTATAACTGTATTTTCAAAAAACGGAAGCTTATCTCGAAGGATAAGCTAATCCCCTACGGCAGGAGGCCAGTGCGAGTCGAGCTATCAAAGGACGAGGAAAGACTGTCTCTCATTTTTTTAATCGAACAACCTGCTGTATTTTCAATTTTAAGGGCAAGGAGCTGATACCGTATGTCTTTACTTGTCACGTATTTTTATTTATCCACACAGTAGCTGAATACATTATTTTTCAAGACCTTAATCTTTTTTTTTTTTTTTTTTGTGGCACAAAAATTCGTTTTCATTTTTTGGTATTACGTATATTTTTTCTTATTTTTACTTTTTAAATGTTGGTAGCGAGCGATACTTTCACACGTGCGAATAAATTTAAGAATTATTTCATTAAGAGCAACATTTTTTTTTCTTAGACAGTTAAAATATAACCTTGCATTATATTCATTCTCTAAAATTTCACACAGTTCAGGAAATTTACATGCATCGAGTGAAAGGGATTCACCAAAGATTTTCATAGATTGCACTCACACCAATAACGAGCATCGTCTTAGATGAGCGAGGCTTGATTCAAAAACTGGTCTGATACGATTTGATATTAACCGGAGGTCTAAAGGTTGTGTAAACAACACGGAAAATTGTCTCACGCATCTGTAAATATGCATTGGACCAATTTTTCTTGCAAGCGGGTGATATTGTAATTGGCAATTTAATGCAGCCTGTTTGTTTAATTTTAATTTTCCCATCGCCAATATCCAATAATTTAATGCAAAATGTTTTTTCAAAAGGACTGTTTTGTAATTTAACATGCTCTTGTGTTGTTAAGGAAAATTTATTGTCTCTACAGATATGATGCTTCGGACGATTTGTTATTCACTGTTGTGCAATCATCCGAAATAATTATCTTGCATTACTGGAGTAATTCGTTCCTGATGTTTTTTTAAATGTTGCATGTTGGTGTTTTACTGTTTCCTATATTCAATGGTGCTCTCTCAGTGCTGAATGTTGGTCAACTATCCAAAAGAGTCACCGTGATCCAAGATGATATGATTGCCAATGTGATATTATTTTGTGCACTGTAAGATGTAATTTTTTCCAGGGTATGGTATGGTATACTGCTTATTGTATCCCCCTGTTCTCTGCCTAAAGCACATCGGCGAGTCCTATTTCATCGAGAAACTTAATTGATTAATAGGTTCGGTTTTAGTGGTTGAAGCACTTCTATGGTCACATTATCCTAAAACATTTCTTCCTGCAGGCTAACGTAGCTCCACAGTTTGTTAGCAAATGTGTTGGTGTCTCTTCTGCCTCTTTGCAGAATCTACATGTGCCATCTTGGATTGTTCCAATTTTCTTTAAGTGTCCATTTAATCTGCAGTGTCCTGTTAGGAATCCTGTCAGGATTCGCTGTCTTTTCCTGCTTCCTTTGACTTTAGTTTCAGTACAATCTTCAGTGGTGACCCCAAGGTTTACTGTAAATAGAAATATAACGAATGATTCCTCTGCGACCAGAAGAAAAGATGGGATCCTACCCTGAGACGTTCTGGTCTTCCAAAGTTCAATTGGCTCAAACTCGTAATTTCCATGAGGCTTTATCTTCTGCTCCTGACCCCCAAGAACAAACGGAACCTTCTGCCTAAACTCTCCCTATGCAGGTCATTCCAAGCCATACCCATTTTCCCAGCAACACCGGTCCACATAACCTTACCTCTTTTCCTAGTAGACCTCCATTTGATCCTAAAAGCTTCTTTTTCTCAGATATCTTGCCTGTCATCTTGATAGCAGCAAGGTGGTCGCATCCATACCAATGCAGTTGGTTGTGATAGAATACCTTCCTAATTCCTAAGCTAATTAAGACATGTCGTCCAGTCCTCCTGCTATATATGTTTAAATTTTTTTTAGAACTTGACAATTCCTAAAAAGGAAGCTATTGTGAAACTTTTAAATAAAATCTCTAATCCCACTTCCCTCAATGGTATCTGTCTAATATCTATCCTTTTTAACTTTGCTAAACATCTTGAAACACTGTCCATTTACAACCCTGGTCCACTTAAAAACTAGGCTTAAGTTGAAGGTAAAAAAATTCTAGGTTATTGTGTTTGGAAAGTTGACAATTAGCAATCCTCTTTCCTTCTGTCCCACCTTCAAGAACCTTAGTATTTTACTCTTTCAGACCTAGTACTGGTAACCATAACTCCCAGATTTCCTGATACTTCTTCTCCAACCTTCATCAGTTCTGTTGTGCCAGCCAACTCCTCTTCTGTCTCCGGTTACAGATGGGTTTTGTTTGGGAGAATTACTGAAGTTATTAAAGATAAGCTTAAACATGTAATAAATTATGCTGTCTTTGGCTCCTTCCAGGGAGGTCCATCATCACTGATCTGTATACCGACTTGGGTTATACAAAAAAGCAACACTTCCTTGGTGTCTTTCTACATCACATGATATCTTCCTATTCCTCTCCCTAGAAGATCTTCTTATCTTCAGATCTTATCTCCTGTTCCGCTTCTCACCACTATCACCGTAAACATGGAACTACTGCATTCGGTTGTTCCTTCCTCCTTCTATGCCTCCAACCTTTGGACTTCTCTTCCTGTAGATAAATTTTTGTAAATTTACATTAGGCTGGAATCTGTGTAAACATGTTGTTTCGTATTTAATTATTCAAAACGATTTTAAGTGACAGAAAAATTTTGGTTTTTGTTCACATTTAAGTCAGAAAAGGGCAAACCATTCTTTAAAAAAAAAAAAAATCAAGTATCCAAAATATTAATACTGATGATTAAATAGAAATTATGATCAATTATTTTAATGTATAACAAATTGAATTACTTTGCACTCTGTAAATTAATAATGTATAATTTGGTTTTAATTAATTACTCCATAAAACTAATTTTTTTTACTATCATTTCATTGTCTAATTGTACAGATCAATATTTACAAATGAAAAATATAGATTTTTTGTAATACAGGAATAGTTAATAATTCAGTTTTTGAATGAAAAGACGGCCGGGAAAATTGTTGAAAGGAGAGCCACCATTACTGAAATGTGGACTCACATACACCCACGACCTTTTATGACTCCGGATTTTCTTTCGGTCATAAAAGTTGGAACATCTGGCCATCGTGCAAATCTATCTGGGATGCTAGACTTTTTTGGAAAAGTACAACACTGAAGGAGGAAAGAATGTTTAAAGGGAAAACTTATTGGTAAAAATAATGTGGAAAATCTGAAAACGTTTATTTTAATATTGCCACCTATTTTTTATCTACTTTTTATCTCAACCCTTGATAATTTGACATTCGTGTTGAGGGGATGGCTGTATTTCAAAATATAAACGATGGTGTACAGTGGTATTTTCAGCCAGAAAAGAACTAGATGTTTTATCACTTTTTAATTCTTTCTTGGTTTTGGAACGTTTTACTACTTTTTCGGTGTCTGGAACAAGACGCTGACAAAAATTGTAAAAAATCTAAAAAACGTACCAGCTTCTTCCAACATGAACAATATGAAAAACAAGTTTTTCTGGAAGTTGGCCTTTTACATTTCTAAAATTTAGTTTGACCAGTTTTGTCAACTTATTGAACACAGTTTTTTATGAAAAGCCAAGATTTTAATTCAGGGCCGTTGGATTGGAACCCGTGATCTTTACCCTGCAGTGATGAGTACCGTGTCGACTTCCATTCAGACTCTTGGTTACAACAAAGATTATGATTTAAAACGGTAAGTAATTATATATAACAAAATTTTTCATTTAACTGGGGTCTAGTTTGGTCATCCAGGTACCCCCAGAACCTCCCGGGGTTTGTATTCCTGTCCGCCATCTTCAGTGGAACGCTTGAGCTTCTTCTTTCTTAGATGAGTTTTCAGTACAAATAACTTCACTAGTTTTCGTGGTCCGCTTGACCAATTAAGGTTTTTAGTTGAGATAAAAAGTCAGCGTCACGAGTGGGTTTTTTACCCACGATCTTCGTCTAGATACGCAGCTGCTCTACCATTTGAGCTATCGTGACGATCCACTCGGACAGTTCACTTCCCATAATTGAAAAATGGCAAAAAGGAGGGGAAATTCAAAAGATGGGGTTGAGGTGAGAAGTTAGTGTCCGACTGGATCGAGGTCACGATAGCTCACGGTAGAGCAGCGGCGTATCTAGCTGAAGATTGTGGGTTCTTCGCCCGTGACGCTGAATTTTTTTATCTCAACTAAAATCCTTAATTAATTGAAAGCACAAATAACGCAAAATTAAGGCGATCTACCAAAGTCGTGTGCGCACTATAGTACTATCACATGCCAATCAATTGCTGAGTAGTTGATGAATATTTCTCCTTATTTGATAAAATACCGGTGGTGACAGTTCTATAACCTAGTAGACGGCAGAACAATTCATCCTCGTTAAAAAATTACTTTGGCCAATCCTTTATTTATTAGTTACCGGAATTGACTTTCATGACCCCTATGCAAATTTTTAAAACGCAAGGGCAATACGGGAAGAAATGTTTCTTAAATAATTGAGAAATTGAGACATTGTTGGAGAAAATGTTTAAGGGAGAATGCAGCCACTGAAGAAATTTGTGCCATAAAAAGGTATGGTATGGTAGGGTACGGTGGAAAGGGATACTAGTAAAGGGGTTTATATTCCCCAGGCACTGCAGCCTTGTATCTTCCTAGTTCCTTAAGGGGCCCATACACTATCAAGCGGCTTGATCAAATGCTTAAGTAAATCAAGCGTGATTGATAGTGTAGAAACCCGATTGACGCTTGAAGCAAGCATTGACGGTGATTGATAAGAAGTTTGAATGACTCAAGCAGATGATCAAGCGGCTTGATGGTGTAGGGCAATTTTCATCAAGCATTGCGTCGGTCACTCGATAGAAGTCATGGCGTCCACTACCGAAACCGCGCTTCCCGAAAACTCGGAGCGGGAGTTCATCCGTTTGTCGATAGATTTATATCGTGATTGTCCCGAATTGTGGAAAGTAAAGAGTAAAGATTATTTCAACAGAAATAAAAAACGTACGGCGCTAGAGAAAGGCGCTTCAGGGCAACCAATGTTAAGACTAGGAAGCCCAAATCTGTATTTGAAACCATTCAGCACCGAAACGAAACAAAAAATCAAACAGCGAAACGCACTGCTCCACTTCACGGCTTCCACTGATGAGGGTCGAGGGAGTTTTGACCGAAAGATTGAAGGGTTGATTGAAGCACGCTTGAAGCTCCCTTCAATCGGAGGCTCAAGCTTTTGATCAACCCGCTTGATAGTGTACGGGCACCTTTATCAGGTCATTGGCTGTTGCTGCTACAATTTCATTCCCTAAGTTTTTCGTTATGTTATGCTGAATCTCCATTGAGCTGCTTCTTCGCATTTGAAGAATGGGTGGCTGTTTCTTCCTCTTCATTACATAATCTGCAGACGGGTCATAGTTGTACATGATCACGTTGTGTAGAATGTAGATGTTTCAAATGCCAGTGACTGGTTAGTAATCCTACCACTCTTCTGAGTTATAAAAAGGTAATCAGTTATCTACCGAAATACTGCCGCAGTTTGATTCTGGCGTTTCAACAATGACAATACAAGCTTTGTCTATGAACTCAAAATCAGGTCGGCCATCGTTTTTCGATAATGAGCTGAGGGTCGCTCCTTTTTTTTTGTATCGAAGGAGGAAACAATTAAATAAAAGACGTAATGCCAAGAAATAGACCAAATCCAACCAAATTATGTTAAAAGGAAATAGTAGTTTTGAAATGAGTAGCATATTCTTCCGTGAATGCCATTGGAAAAATAAAAGTAGTGGCAAGAAATGTTTATACACAACAATAAAAGAATAGTATATTAAAATTAGAACTGACAATAATATTTCGGAATTGTTGAAAAATAGGTTGTTTCCACACCGCACTGTGTTAGGGTCTGCGGTGGGTCCTTTTTTTCCTTTCTACCTTGGGGGGAGACAATCAGATCAACGACGTACCGCCAAGAAATTGACCAAATTTACCCAAATTCGATAACAGAAAAATGGCCTTGCACTGGTGAACGGGAAAAGGTCCTATCCTGTTATATTACGTTTGATGTTTCAATAAATAGACAAATTAACTTGGCTGGTCTGATTTTGATCGAGGGATTGTTTATTATATATTTACAGGGAAATTTTTCGATTCGGATGTTAAAAATAGCATTTTATGATTTTCCAGGTTTTATTTTTTAAGGATCTTTGCGTAAATAATTCGTATGTATTCCAAGCTTCTTTCTGAAATATTCTGTGCAGTTTTAATGACAACGTTTTGAATCTCAAGGATACATTATTATAAAATCGGCTGGAGTAAATATATGAATATGTTTATTTTTGGTTAATAAAATATTGTAATTACTCTGTGTATTATATCTTAACGGTAAAAATCCACCTTGACGATGCTGGCTGGAATTTATTTTCAGAGTCTCAAGACGGGTATTTCAAGGGCTTAGAGAGTCGGATATTTCGAGCTGGATTTTATAATATTTTTTTTCCACTTTCTTGAAGAAACGAGTGCTACGCGTGCCTTCGAAAGGGGTTTGGACCAAATTAGGGGATGTCCTGCACCGTTTCTTTTTCCTCATAAGAAAAACCTCCTGCCATGAAGAATTGTCTCAACCCAAATGAAGGTTTTTTTTTTTTTCAATCAAGGGCTATCTTCATTTAATAAAATACGTTATAAAAGAGGATCGATATGATTAAAAGAAAATCTATGACTTTTTGTTTTGAACAATATCGCCCAATATTTTTCGTTTTAATTGTTGAAATTAACCCTATTATATTTCCTGGTCTGATTAACCAAATATCTTTCATTTTAATTAATCTTTATGTAAGGTATTGGTTGAAATGAAAAGGCTGGCGTCACGTGCGGGATTCGAATCCACGACCTTCGGCAAAATACGCCGCTGCTCTACCACTCTATCGTGACTTCGATCCACGGTCACTAATTTCCCAACTCAACCGCATCTTTAGATTTTTCCCTCCGTTTTTCCATTTTTCAAATGTGTAATCTATTTGATTCTCGGTGACAAGTGAAATGGCCATGGACGGTTTTAGTGAAGTTATACTTCATTTTGATTCATTTCCCGCTCGTGACAGTGCCTTTTTTTATCTCAACTTAAAACCTTATGTATGATATTAATTGGTCAAGTAGACCACTAAAAATGGCGGACTTAATGAATTAAAACGAAGTACACTTCGCTAAAGTTCTCCGTGGGGGCGTCGGTGGCCGCGAGGTTTAGTCTTTGACACGGCGCTCATCTCTGTAAGGTAAAGGTCCCGGGTTCGAATACAGAAAAAAGCTCTCCGCGGCCGTTTCTCCTGTCGCCGAGAATCAAATAAATTACACGACATTTGAAAAATGGCAAAAAGGACGGAAAATTCAAAATGTGCGGTTGAGATGGGAAGTTAGTGCCCGAGGGGATCGAAGTCATGATAGCTCAAGTATAGTAGTGGGATACTAATGTCATGGTATAGTAGTGGCATATCAAGCCGAA
>CM077111.1:16484721-16521230 GCA_039619505.1 Cimex hemipterus | reverse complement strand
CAAATAAGCAAAATGCCTGTGCTTTGAGTTTATACACAAAACCGAAAAGCTACCGTTTGCCGATGCTGTAATATTCAATATGCAAAGGCCGTAACCTTTTGAGGGGAGATCGGTTTTATATGCTTATCCGTGGGACCCCTTTTTCCAATTAAGCCGTTTTACCTTTCCATGTATAACGTGCACATTGCAATGTATAAAAGGAGAAACATTACCGACACATGTGTTACAATACAGTTTGGGGCGTTCTGAACTCCGCAGAATTTAAAAAGGAGCTGCACCGCTCTATACCCGAGAGATTAGTACAGAACAGATTTCTTCTCTTTCTTAAACCGGCCGTTCCGAGTTTTCTCACTTTCTTTACATTTTCTTTCTTCCTTGGAAATAAGACCGGTTGTAAAGAACGGGGGACCCTAAACGCGTGTTAAAATCCTCAACGCCTTTCCCTTAATCCTGGTCCAAAGCCCAGGTCCATGATTGTTTCATTTACCGAGGCTTACTGTGGAGTTTACGCCCTGAACAGAGTCGTCAACTTAAGTTTTTTACTGTCCCACCCAAAAGGCCCAGTGTATTTGGTTTAAAACCAGCTTCACAACTTAATGGTAGATGGTTTTTGTACCTTATCTCTGCATACTACTAGCCATAAAATGCAATACCGCGAAAGGCAATTTTGCTCTAATTCACATTAGCATAAAATAAAATTGAATCATCTTGTTTATTCAGTCAGTATCATAAGATTATCAATGAGTCGAGACAATTTTACATTTAAATATTTAACGCAAACATCCTACCATCAAAAATAATATAAATGACTATTATTTAAGCCCTTAGACGGATTAAAATCAAAGTAAATTCCAACTTCTCTGCAGTTACGAACGGTTTTATTTATTATAAATTTAATTAAAAATTGTCTTTAATAATTCACTCGTTTTCGTGGTCCGCTTGACAAATTGATATTTTTCATTTAATTATGGTCTTTAATTGAAATAAAAAATTCAGTGTCACGAGCGGGATTCGAACCCACGATCTTCTGCTATCATACTTCGCTCCCTCGGGCACTAACTTGACATCTCAACCGCACCTTTTGAATTTTCCCTCCTTTTTCCCATTTTCAAATGTCGTGTATTTTTTGGTTCACGGCGACAAATGAAATGGCCACGGAGCGCTTTTGCGGTTGCGCCAACAGTTTATCACTGAAGATGGCGTAATGCCGAAACGCGTTTGATTAACTCAAACAATAAAACCCGCGAGTGAAGACAGACCCAGTAAGTGCCCGTGTGCCGGTTCAACATTCTTTCAATTCATTAATCTTAATGGAAGGTATTGGTGGAAAAGGAGGGCTGAGGTAGGAAGTCGGTGCCTGAACGGATCGAAGTCACGATAGCTCAAGTGGTTATCGTAGCGGCCTATTTAGCCGAAGGTCGTATGTTCGAATCCCGCTCTTGACCCTAATTTTTCATTTAAACCAAAAATCAAAAACCCTATATAAAAAATTAATAGTTAATATGGTTAATTATGACCATTTAACATACGGACTTTTTGAATTTAAAACGACTATAAAAAATTATGGGTAATAATAGCATTTTGGGTTTTTCTGGAAGATAAAAAAGTCCTGGAGTTTACTTACCACCTGATCTTAAAATCCTATCTATTAGACAGATAATTTCAAGTCATCAGTGACTGCAATCAGCCAGATATCGCACAGATGCATGGCTACCACAAGGAAGTACTTTAAGACCCCCCCCCCCTATTTCTACATGACCACTAAACAAATATGGAATCGTTTAATAATTAAAAGAAGTAATTACTTCACTAACTCCGTGGTCATTTCAAAATGCTGAGAATCGAATTGTGATTATATATTTGAAAACATGGCGAAAATATGGAAAATTCGTACAGTTGCAAGTTGTGATGGGACGTTGTTGTCACTGGGATGGACGTCAGGATAGCTCAAGTGGTAGAGCAGCGGCGTGTTTAGTCGAGGGTCTTGGGTTCGAATCCCGCTCGTGACGCTGACTTTTTATCTCAACTAGAAACCTTAATTAATCGAAAGATATTAATTGGTCAAGCGGACCACGAAAACTAGTGAAGTTATTTGTACTGAACACTCATCTAAGAAAGAAGCTCAAGCGTTCCACTGAACATGGCGGGCAGGAATACAAACCCCGGGAGCTTCTGGGGGTACCTGGATGACCAAACTAGATTCCAGTTAAATAAAAAATTTTGTTATATATAATTACTTACCGTTTTAAATCGTAATCTATGTTGTAACCAAGAGTAGGTCTGAATGGGAGGTCGACACGGTACTCATCACTGCAGGCTAAAGATCACGGGTTCGAATCCAACGGCCCTGAATTAAAATCTTGGCTTTTCTTAAAAAACTGTGTTCAAAAAGTTGACAAAACTGATCAAAATAAAATTTTAGAAATGTAAAAGGCCAACTTCCAGAAATACTCGCTTTTCATATTGTTCATGTTGGAAGAAGCTGGTACGTTTTTTTAGATTTTTTACAATTTTTGTCAGCGTCTTGTTCCAGACACTGAAAAAGTAGTAAAACGTTCCAAAACCAAGAAAGAATAAAAAGGTGATAAAACACCTAGTCCGAGGGTACAGTGTTGTACTTTTCCGAAGTCTTGGGTTCGGATTCCGCTCGTGACACTGTTTTTTTTTTTTTTTAATTTTAACCAATACCTTACCTAAAGATTAGTTTATTGAAATTGTTTTATATCTTTTCTTTCTCACAAATGACTGTATCTAATTAATTTGATCGAAAATGGCGGTCTCATGTTGAAATAAATATTCTATGAACAGAAAAGTAGAATGAGCTGTATTAAGTTTTTATTATTAATTATTAATATTATTGTTATTTTATTATTATTATTATTTATTATTATTATTATTATTAGTTTTTAAGGGCGTTTTAACGGCTAAGGTCATTTCACGCCCTAACATCCAAAAATTCTATTTTAGGTTTGCTATATCTCTTCTGAGTGCTATAAAACTCTGACTCCAAACATTCACTCGTAACCTAATTTATCCTATTGCCATCCAAGCTTTGATTTTCTTTTCTTAATTCTTAATTCGGAAGGCCAAGTTACAATAAATTTAATAAAATTATAAAATTTATTTCTGTTACTTTTTTTTTTTAAATTAAAATTGTGAGTTTTTTTTCATAAATTAAAATTTCCCCATAGGCTTGTATGGCTAATAATAATAATAATAATGGAGTCAGACTAGCAACAATCTCAGCGTGATTAGCTCATCTTTATCCTTTTATTCTTCCATTCAAGTATGATAACTAATTCTACATAACAATAATAAGAAACAAAACACAATAATATTTCTTTTTTTTTTTTTTGAAGGAGCTATTTTTCTTATTTAAATTGCGATATTGGGCATTGTACTGTATTACCCCGCAATTTTTATTGTCTTCCATTTTATTTTTCCGCTCCGGCAGCCTCAAAAGCTTCTGAAAAAAGAAATCATGCACGCACAACTCTTATGCAGGCATTAGCAGGCATTCAATGGTAAAATGGGAAAAGGCCTAAATTTCATTGTAAATTCCAACAAATTTGAGAAAACTGAAAAGCGCTCTTCGAAAGGAACCCTGGGGACCCAGTAACTCCTGTAAACTGCTCGAAAGGTTGAGTCTTTGCCTAAAGGGTTGTAAAGTGAGGCAGATTTATTATTATTATTATTTTAAAGGCGTTTTAACGGCTAAGGTCATTTCACACCCTAACATCCAAACATTCTATTTTAAGTTAGCTATATCTCTTCTGAGTGCTATAAAACTCTGATTTATTTATTATTATTATCATTATTATTTATTATTGTTATTTTATTATTATTATTGTTTTTATTATTTTTATTATTATTAAGGTTTTTTTTATTTAAAGTTCAAGTAGATAAATGTCCGTTTATTATTTCATTATTATATGGTATTTACGTGTTATTTCGTTATGAATATTTACAGTTAATTAGACCTATTTAAGTACGCACTTTTATTTTAATTAAACTCGTAAACTTGTAGAACTGGTAAAACGTCTAGGAATTATATAAAGTATAAAGATTTTATTTTAAGGAAGACAGATGTTTTTTTTTCTTTACGATAAAATCCGCCCGGTGACCAGCATCAAAGTGCGTATAAAGATGGCGAGGTCTCACTTCTAATTAGTTCTCGAGTTTACCAGCAGATAACAGTTAATTAACATTGATAGTAAACTATCGGTTGGAAACAGCTAGAAAGTTAACAGGAATGGTATAAGGCTCAACGATTTGACCCGGTTTCATTGTTCGGTTCGGCTTGAATTAATTATGAAATGAACAAGTTGGTTCGGTTAATTAACAAATCCAATCTGGAAGCGCAAGGTCCTTGCTAACACTTCCTCCAGTCTCCCATTGTCAAGGGAGCGCATTATTAATGCACTGGGCCGGTCTGGTCGGATTGGCAAAACCTAAGATTGCCTCTCGGATCCGATAGTCTTGAAATAAAGATAACCATGATAGACGAAATTATTTCGATGTGTTATTTATGTTCTCGGATCTATTGGGAGTTTTGTAATAAACGATAGGACCAGGCCAAAGAAACGTAACCTTTTAGTATATCATAAAAAGATAGATCAATGTAGATATTGGGAACGAAGAAAACATTTATTATATTTTAGTCTGATAATGAAAGAAAGCCTATTTTAGGTTGTTCTTATAGCCTCATTTGTCCGGATGATTTTTAACATTGATGTTCCCTGTTGACTTGACCAGCATGGTTGTTTCATTCTGCGGCGACACTATCAAAAGAGAAAAGACTATAAAATTGCGTACTCAAATTAATAAATAGCTGGTTTTCCTTGGCACTGTGACAGTAATTAGTACTATTTATACGGAGTTCGCAACAACCCTTTTCATTCTGATTTTAAGTTAAATTGTAAACCTCTTTCGGATGTGCAACAGTTTTCGCATCTTTCACGGTCATCCACTCCAACTCTCTTGCATCCATTGGGTCCATTATTATTTCGTTTATTTACATATTCTATTTACATTTAATTTATTTGTTTATTGTTTGTAAGAAACAAATTGAAATGAACGAGAAAGAGGCGATGGACTTTGGAACCTGTCAGTTATATGTTTGGAACACCGAAGGCCGATTTTTTAAAAGAATATTGCAAGACGGAAAAAGGCGAGAGAATCGTCAGAAGGATGCCGTACGTCTGAAGAACGGGGAGAGAATACGCGCTGTTTGAGATAAGCGCTAGGTTTATGTGAAGTCGTAATGCAGAGTCAGCTGGGGCAGTTCCTTCAACTCTTAACTGGAGACAGAAGTGCAGAAAGGCTAAAAGGCGGAGGACAGCGAACAAACCACCTCGAACGTAGCTGCTTCAACTTGGCTTGTAAAAAATCATCCTATTAGAAGACATCAAGAAAACAGCCCTCATCCTGTGAGTTTTTTCCTATTCCGTATTCCTTAATTCCATTCCTTGGTGATTGCGCGTAAATTGAATTCATTTACTTTTAAACAAAAGTTTAAATACTTCTCAATTATATTTTAAGTTTTTTTATATTGTTTCAAGAAGAATTTATTTTATTTTTTTTTGTAAAAATTTAAGTTTGAAGATTTTATTTAAAAGAAAAAAGAGTGTAAATTTAATTTTGAAAAAAAGAAATAATCGAGTTGAATAAAATCTGTTTCTCTTACAGTACCTTTTATTTTTAAATTCTTCCATTTATTAACATAATTGTAATAATAATAAAAAAAAATACACTTATTATTGAATTGTTAAAATTGTACATTATTTCTTCATAAAAAAATACCCTAAAAGTTTAACATGTTTTAACGCTGTATACATTCTGGCTGGTGAGGAACCGATGAGACCTGAAAATCAAGGAAGCGGTGGAAGTCTGTGAGGCGTATCATAGTCATCATGGGAACACATGTCCCGACTACCAGACGGAAACACATTCTTGCATCCACAAATAGCTGAAGTGATGACTATATCTGATCGAGAAAAAAAATCAAATGACAGTTATTTCAACATGTACACAGACACAGACGTAGCAGTTTACGGCCGCAACGGTTCACTCATTCAATCGGTGAAATTCAAATTAGGGGATTGGTGTTTCAATAATCAGGCAGAACTTTTAGCCACAGAGAAAGCACTGGACTGGTGCAGTTTCAGATTGTCAGACTAGGAGGTAAACCAGTAGTTATATACACCGACAGTCAAACATCGCTTGATGCACTCAGTCAGAACACCGAATTTAACAGGGACTGATTTCAGTATAAAAAACACCTTGAATCTCCTAAAAAAATGAAGGTTGCATGGTTTCGTTCCGATGGGTGAAGGCACACGTTGGTACAGAGGGAAATGAGTATCATCTGGCAAAAAAGGCAGCAGCGGGAAATACTACGGTGATGTTCTCAAAGATCTATGTGGAAGCAATGACCAAAGATAAGTGAAGAAGTATTTGGAACGAAGAATGCGAAAACAAGCGGTCCACTGCAAAACATACTTCCCTGCAGTAAAGTCCCGTCTCGCTGCATCCTTTCAACAAGGCGGGAGAATGACCCAGGAGAAGTCATGGAAAGATTAAGAGTGTTGAGATTAGTGACCGTTAATCGATAATTATTCAGATATCGTGAGAATCTGAGAAACAAGCGGTCTGGTATGATGTAGGTTTCAGAAAAAAATTTCCTTTATAGTGCCAACGTTTCAAACTTTATTGAGATCATCTTCAGGGCCTGGAGGGATGTATATCATTACATTACATTCCACACATCAAATAATTTTTCAAATAGTCTAATTGTCCAACAATCTAGCTTTCCTTGTCCTATTTATCCCTTTCTATGTAATCCTGAAAAGATAATCTGGCCGAAACATTACCAACACATTGTTTCTCTTTGTCGGCTCATTTCACTTCAAAAAGCCGACGCCTTATACAAAATTGTCTTTTTTATACCGAATTTTTTCCCCGCCCCTTCAAAATCCAACATATATAAATAAAAAACAGTAAAATCTCACTGGTACTGTCAACAGGACACGCACGAATGGCACAAGTACATAGAAGACAGACGCTTTGAGTTTGTAGAAATATTTGTTTGAATATAAAATATATTTTGCATTGTATAAATTCACTTTTCCACACCCAAAACCTATTTGTTAAACGTAAACAATGTTTGTAAATCCCAGGCCCTGAAGATGATCTCAATAAAGATCGAAACGTTGGTACGATAAAGGAAATGTTTTTCTGAAACCTACATCACACCAGACCGTATCTCACAATAATCTGAATAATTAAGATCTACCTTTATAGGTGTAATATCATCGATAATGCGAAATAGACATGTGCTCAGCGAGTCCCTTAAACGTCGTTTCCAGCTGGGGAGGCCTCCACACTCAGAGAAATAGAGTTTGCCTTCTCTATCTAGGGAATATGCGGGAGAGCAGGCCGATGTATTTCGACCTGCTAGCCCTTTGCATGGGACTTTCCAATTCGGACAAGATGAGAGCAAGGTGGTAACAGCCCTTAGGGTTGCCAAGCCTCTACATCAACGCTCATGCGGAGATGCGTCAGCTCTCATTGTGAGAATCGGCCACGTCCGGTAAGAGCTCTACATAGCTTAGGTTAAAGATCCTCTGGTCATACTATGACCAAGAGTCCGGAACGAAAAAAAGTCCCTTAAACCTGGGATCATTTGTTCTTTTCCTACTTGCATTTTGAAGGACCAAGAAGTCGATTAATGAAGAGGGTGCTTTTGGGGGGAGGAGTATGATCACCAAACAAAACCTAATTGACTGTCTACCTCGCAGATTTTCAGCGCTTTGTTCAGGAAGTGGATTTGGACGTGGTTCTGTAATTCCAAATGCAAATCTGAGATTTAACTTGCCTGTAGAAAAAAAAATGTTGGAAATAGAAATTCAAACTAAGATAATGCCATCTTAACAAAGAAAGCGTTAGAATCAAATGTGTGTAATTAAACGTATAACACTGCTCGTTGTTGCATGTATTATCTTTGTGAAGAAAGTTTCCCTTAGGGCTTACTGGAGGGAGGAAGAAGAAGAAGAAGAAGAAGAAAAAACTAAGAGCCCATGTCATCCTAGTCAGGGTCCGTCAGGTACAAGAGATATATTTTGCTCAACAGTTCGATACGTTGGGCAAGCGGCTAAAAGGCTGCATTTTCTGTTCATATGAGGACAGGATATGGAGAGTGAAGACCTCAGCGCCAATAAGGAGATGGTGAAGGGCATTCTTGAGAAATCCAGATTTATCTGAGCGTCTTCTTACAATTATGAACATCATCATTAACAGCTCAACTTCAGATAAGTATTCCGTAAAATTAAAATATGATCCCCCCCACTTGCAATTCACGAGTCACCTACCACCACCAGGATATCATTCTGTGAATTCTGTCTTGTTTTATTTATTCAAATATCTCAGTGACAGTCAAATTTCCATTACAACTTCATCTTCTCTCCCTATATAAGCACATGCTTCAATCTCGGCTTAAATTAATTAAAACCAGAGACGTAAAATATATTTTTGCTGTTGATCTCATCGTTATTTTATCAGCCGAAGGTCGTGGGTTCGAATCCCGCTCGTGACACTAACTTTTTCATTTCAACAAATACATGAAATGATTAATTAATTGAAAAAAGTTATTAGGTCAATCAGACCCCCGACATGTAATGGATTATTTTATCATTTATAATTACAGAAAATCGACAAATTTTTGACATTAGTCGTAAAACTAGACGTTAAACTTTCTAACGGTTTTAATGACGTTGGATTTGGATCCAAAGGAGCAACAATATTTTAAGGTAAGAACATTGAAAATTGTAAAGAAAAAAAAATGCTTCTGGCTAATTCAGTTCAACAATCTTTTAGTGCACTATAAAAATTAATATCCAAGGACTTTAAAGGGCGCTTAAAACAAATCTGAATAGTTTTTGTTTGGCTACTTTACTGAAGTGCTTTTGTTTTGTATAACTTTTTATGCAATTCGTATCATTTCACATATTCACGTTTATTATTTTCTTATCTGTGGTTCTTAACTTCTTTCCTACCGAATAAAAAAAAAAGGAAATTCAATTTATTTTTTATGTTTATTATCTCTTTTTTATATGTTTTATTTGTTTTTTAGTTGAATCTGTTGGTGTGTTTTTTTTAACTGGCTGTTCTCTTTGTCTGCTATCTCTTTTTCATGTGTTTTGTCTCGTTTTTTATTTTTGCGCTTTTTTTTTAAATTGAGTTAAAGTTGTTAAATAAATTTGGCCCAGGACGAAACGTTGAATTACTCGATTAACCCCATTCTGCCTTTTTTCACTTTTTTTTTTCATTTAGCGTACAATTTTTTTTAAATTTTGGTTCCGTTTAATTAAATTAACGAATTATACCGCTAGAAAGCTTATTAAACGGAGAAGTTTCGATTAAATTTTCCAAATTGTACCGTGAAGTTTTTCAAATTTAGACATTTTTCCAAATTTTAAATTCAGTAGCTTTTTAAAAATGTAGTGTTTTTTTCTATTATCAAAAATTAAATTTAAAATTCTAGAAAGGTGCCTGTTTAAAGGAAATTTAAGAATTTTTTCAACGATTGTTTTGAAAATGCATAATTCAAGAGCTATGCGTAGATATATGAGGAAAATCGTAGATAGTTTAAAAATTGTTTTGAATGTCTTCGAAAGGGCATGTGTATCGGACCGTGGTTCATACGAATTTTTTTGTTTCATTTGCGGCGTGGAAATACCTGACGAATCAGCCTGTATAACAAGCTTGATACATGCACAAGAAAGGTCACATTAAAAAAAAAAAAAAAATGTAAATTACATAAACTTTTTTCTCTACTCTTAGGGCCCGTTGGCAAGGACCCTCGGACCCCTGTCTAATATTTTTCCATGTAGCTTCTACCAAGAAATTTTAATTAAAAGCGCTCAAGTCCGTAACCTCCCTTTGCCAATGCAAGGTTTCTCGTTAAAAAAAATCATATATGAAAGGTCAGGAGAGATGGGAATAATTTAGCCTGATTAGCAGTGAGTCGTTACGTTCCTACGGCCTGAGGTATGACAAAACTTGAGTCCAGGCTCGCCAAGCTGCATGCCGTGGGAACAAGGTTCAAAAGGGATATCGATCGGAAAGTGTTTTTTTATTGTCCCATAACGAGTGACTACACTACGCCGGATAACCCTCTCCTCGTTCTATTTCCAGGTCGTATATATAAATCATGGAGTCAACTCGGTCCTTTTGAAAATGAAATTTGTTATTCCGGACTCGCATTCGATTAAAAGCTAATTTACTTGACAAAAATTTACAGTTTAAAATTTGTTGTTTCCGATTCTAGTGTCTATCTACGGCCCATTTGGCTGTGGGTTTGAGATTTATTTTAACGAATAGAGTCTCTTTTGTAAGGGATTGTGACGGAAAATGGGCTTGCTATTAAACCTAGAAATATGCAAACACGAGGGAACCTTTGAACATACAAATGGCCAGTGCACACATCATTTATTCCATTCAAAACACTATAACAACGTAAAATGAAAATGAGCCGAAAAAAATCCAAAACTTATTCTGTCGAAGTCGGTGTAATAATAATAAAGTTGGAAGTTTATAAGCCAACAAACAGCTGTCGTCGCCGGCCCTCTGCGTGCTTTCTTTTTTCCGCGCGTAGTTTGTTTTAAACTGCAGTCATTTGAGCGTCTCGACCTGGTTACTGACTCTCTGAGTTAAAATATATACTACGTTGATATCCTAAAATGTAAGTCTCTCGTTTGTACCTCAGGTTGCCAAGTATAGAACAGAAATAAAACATACAATACATCATTACAAACAAAGATCTCTGGTCACATTCATCCCTCAGAGTGCTCGATATTCCTCGGGTCGGGGTTGTAACCATCCACTTACTTTCACGCTAATAAATTACATTCATTACAATAAATTCCCACAAACACAACTCTCAATAGAAATATAGAACTTCGGTCACATTCACTTCCCCACAGTACTTGATATTTTTCGGGGCAGGCTTTAAGCACTCATTACTTCCACGCTAATAACTTACATTCATTACAATAAATTCACACAAACACAACTCTCGATAGAAATATAGAACTTCGGTCACATTCACTTCCCCAGAGTACGTGATATTTCTCGGGGCAGGTTTTAAGCACTCATTATTTTCACGCTAATAAATTACTTTTACTCTCCATGCGTCATACACTCACCCCAGAGTACTCGATATTCCTCGTGGCGGGGTTATAAGCGACCCCTTACTTTCACGCTAATAAATTACTTTTACTTTCCAGACGTCATACACTCACCCCAGAGTGCTCGATATTCCTCGTGGCGGGGTTATAAGCAACTCCTTACTTTCACGCTAATAAATTACTTTTACTTTCATGACGTCATACACTCACACCAGAGTACTCGATATTCCTCGTGGCGGGGTTATAAGCGACCACTTACTTTCACGCTAATAAATTACATTCATTACAATAAATTCCCACAAACACAACTCTCGATAGAAATATAGAACTCTGGTCACATTCACTTCCCCAGAGTACTCGATGTTCCTCGGGGCAGGTTATAAGCACCCATTACTTTCACGCTAATAAATTACTTTTACTCTCCTTGCGTCATACATTCATCCCAGAGTACTTGATATTCCTCCAGACAGGACTCAATCACCCCTTTTCTTTAAAAAATATTACATTGATTCCAATAAATTTACATAAAGTCAACACACACACACAACATAAACACACAAAAACTAAATAAATCTAAAAATTACTATAGCCCTGAGGTACAGGAACAGCGGCTATCTGTGCCCACTGCCGTGCTCCAAGACTGCGCACAGGTCCGTCGATACGCCAAAATATTGTCTGTACTCATTAAGCCTTCTACGATTGAAAAGGATCTTTATTCTATCCTTGCATAACGGGCACCGTAGCGTTATTCTTGTATGACCTATGCGTAGTCTTGCCAATATTGCCTTTTCCTTTTTCGAACCCTTCTCATTCGACCAGGGACCTCTTTCTTACCCTGCTACCGTTTAGCAGGGCAATGTTGGTATAAATTTAGTTTAACTGTAAAAAGAAAGCAACATTTCATCTATTTTCACTAGCTGTTTCAATAGATTAAATTTTTGTTGGTACATGTTTGTATTGGCCGTTTTATATAGAAACTAAAAAAAGATCACGACCGATATTTGTTAACCAATTAAAGACACGTATAATTAATTATTTTAATAATTAAGTACTTTAATAATTAATTACTTTATCATGTATTCTAACGTTTTGGCGTCATTTATTCCTGCCATTCTCTGGCTTTATTACCAGGGAGAAATATATCCGTCCAATTCCTGTTAAAATGTCATGTTTCATTGCAATAAGTTGAAAGAAGTCAATAACATATCGGTTTTTCACACACACGCACACACACAGCACTCACTAATAGGATGGGCTGAATTACCAATGCAGACCTCGCACAATATCGAATTCAAAAGGTTTAATTTCAAAGCCGGGAAGCTCTTAAGTAATACGAGATAAGTTTGTAATAAACAGAAACTGATAATTTGGTCTATAACTTTAACAACCCGTTGTTCTACGACTGATTTAACTTCAGTTTACTTTATTATAATCAAATCATTGACGCAGCCTTATCAGTGCTAAGTATAACACATTGAAAGGAGTCGTTCTACTACTACTTCACTATACTTTGTCATTGAAGAAGAGTCGTTGGAATACATTTTTTTGCATTTTTTGAATAATCGTCACAGATAAATTTACTTGGTTCACTATTCACGCTGGTTGACCTTTCCGGTCTTAATTTCTCGTTTGGTGTCGGGGAGAAAAGTCAAACCACTTTCCAAATGAATCTGAATTTTCTGTTAAAAACCTATGGGCTATTCGACACCCAACCGCACGGCCACCTTGGTCCCCTAAACGATTTGCCTTTCTTTGACTGGGCTCCGTGTTGTTCAATACAACCTCACCGTAGTCCGTTATGTCCAAGAAAGTATCCTCAAACCAGGAATCTCACTGGCGGGCTTTTCGATTTCTGCATGACAATGCCAGACTACATAGAGCAACAGCAATCCTTCATCATTGTTTATAAAACCTGGGAATTTCTCATCTGCCCCATTCCCCATTGTCGCCCTCAATCCCATTGAGCACATGTGCGATGCCGTGGCAGAGAAGGATTTTCGATCACCATCCCCAGCCAGTTGACCTGCAACAACCTCGAGCAGTGAAATTTCTTATAAAATGATTGACAAACTTATTGACTAACAGGTACACAGAGGTTTTAGCTGACCAAATGCCGGCCTGCAGTTCGGAAGTTCTCGGGGAGTCCGTCCACTCGGTGGTAATGAACGTCCAATTCCATCGCCAGGTGTTAAGTTCGATTTGGTTCAGTCTTCTTGGTGTACGAAGCCCTGCCAGGCACTTAATACTGACCATCCTTTCGGAAGGGACAAGTGGGGGAGAATATCGTTCTAATCCTTAAGTCTTTTTTTACATGTGAACCTACGAGAAGCGCACCATTCTCTCATAAACAACTGCTGATGCTAATGCTAAATCCGTTGAAAAAAAAACTCTCATCGCTTTAATAAAATTATCTTGCCATCATCAGTGCTGGATTATTGCTTGTATTGTTGTTGGTTTATGGTTTGTGATACTGGGTAGTTGAATTTTCTATCGTTGTTACTAAATGACCTTTGGATGACAAAGTGAAAAAGAACTGAAGGACCCAAAATCTGATTGGAGAATGGTATTGAGGATACTAGGAAGCGTGGTGTGTATTACGCAGGCACTGCAGCCTTCTGTCATATCAGACTGAAACAAAGATGGAAACAATACAGAAATATAAATGTATACGATTTTTAAAAAATTTTGCCAGAATAGTATTTTATTTATAAATAATTGAAGAATTAATAAGTAAAAAAAAATCTCTGTTATGAACTGCAGGAATAGTTGAGAAAAAAAAACAACTTTAGAGTAAAATCTATTAGTTGGATAAAAATATATCATCCTCTGGGTATCGTCTTTCTGAGGGTTGAGTGCACTCAGAGTGCATTAGGCTAAGCCATCGCCGTCATTCTTGAAGTGAAGTGGTTGTGACTAAGCTTCCATCATCGACTCAACATCAGAACAGCAGTGTGCATCACGCGACCCGCCTGTTTTCCATTTACTTTAGGCTGATAGCATTGCGTGGCGAAACATTAAAACAAACAATAGGGTATGCGACGTGATTTAGGACACCCCATTCTAATATTGAATAATGAACTTCTCCCTTCCCGAACAAGGGTTAAGTTCCCCTCAAAATAAACCATATTTCATGGAAAAGCCGGATCGAATAAATTGATATAAATGGAGTTAATGATTACAGTGGTTTTTGACTTTGGGGCTGAAGCTGAGACACTCTTCGGATCGTTTCAGTGCATTAATTCTGAACGAAAATCTATTCAATTGCCCATAAATATCGTAACTTCAGGTTAAAATATAATAAATCAGATCTAAACTTTGATACAAATTCTTAAAACTAACCAATGAAAAAATCAATATTGCAAGAAACGAATCATATTCTATTACAACTAAACAATATTTTATTTGACTAATTGTGAAGATTTTAATATATTGAACCAGATCAACCATGGCCAAATCATTAAAAATGCGTAAATTTAATGGTCACTTGATCAAGTTTCTTCTTTCATTATTCGGAAGTGTGACGTAGGTTTCAGAAAAACATTTTCTTTATTGCGCCAACGTTTCGATCTTTATTGAGATCATCTTCAGGATCTGGGATTTACAAACGTTGTTCAAATTTAACAAATGCAGGACGTGGATAAAAGGGAATTTACACAATGCAAAATAATTTTTTATATTCAATCAAAGTACTCACTCAATGTGTTTGTTTTCTGAGTAATTGTGACATTCTAGTAATTTTTTTGAAGGGGTGGAGAAGGAAATCGGTGTAGAAAGACAGTTTTGTATAAGGAGTCGGCTTCATTGAGGTAAAAAGGAATATTGAGTATTCTGGGGTGGACTTTTAAGAGGTAGAGTGAACGATATCAAAGGCAATTTATTAGCACGAATCTGGGGCCTCATCTCCAGCTACCCGAGGAATAGAGAGTACTCTGGTGTGTATATGTAATTTATTAGCGTGACTGGTTGGAGTTATCTGCAATATAAGATCTACGTGTGTGCCATTGTGGCGTGTCGTGTTGAGAGTGCACAGTTACACAATATTCTACCATCAGCTTTTTCCCATTCACGCTAATAATTACGTTCACTCTCAACATACACCAAGTTACGCAAAACTATCATCGCTATAGACTATGATTATTTGGAGATCTTGAGGTGTGGTCTGGTGTGACGTGATTTTAGAGAAACATTTTCTTATCGTGCCAACGTTTCCATCTTTATTGAGATCATCTTCAGGACTCAGAGATTTTGTTTTCCGTGTAGATCTGGAAAATGCCTACCTGACTCACATGAATGACACATCTACATGGAAAACAAACACTCTGAGTCCTGAAGATGATCTCACTAAAGATCGAAACGTTGGCACGACAGAGAAAATGTTTTTCTGAAACCTACACCACACCAGACCGGATCTCACGATTTCTGAATAATCCAGGCTCTGAAGATGATCTCAATAAAGATCGAAACGTTGGCACGATAAACGAAATGTTCTTCTAAAACCTACATCACGCCAGACCGCATCTAAAACCACCAACTTCGGAAATCTTGAGTTCAGATTAATCATCGACTAACGGTCACTAATTACTTCTTTTAATTAATTATTCTTTATATGGCTTGGCTGAGAAGATCTCACGAGCGGGATTCGAACCCACGACCTTCGGGTATATACTCTTCCACTTGGGATAACGTGACTTCGATCCTATCTTCGAATCCCGCCCGTGACACTGACTTTTTATCTCAACCAACACCTTACATAGAAAGAATGATTAATTGAACGAAGTAATTTGGTCAAATGACCGCCAAAAAAGAAGGAAACTTTGAACGGTTAAGGTTAAGATGGAGAGATAGGTTGGTGGCCGAGAGAATAGAATTCACGATAACTCAAGTGATTAGAGCATCGGAAAATTGAGCCGAAGGTCGTGGGTTCGAATCCCGTTCGTGATGCTGACTTTTTTTATCTCAACTAGACCTTACATAGAATGAAAAATTGAAGGAAATATAATTTTCAAAGTTGAGGAAAGGTTTAGTGATATCTTGAAAACTCAAAAATAAATTTGATTGTTTTTTACCTAACCTCATCCTCCATTAGTTTTTAAAAACATATAAGCATAAAAGGCTGATCACTAATAACACCTTATGTAATTAGTATTAACTTGGCAATTACTAAAATTGTTTGACTATTGTTGTAAACAGCGGGAGTTTATGTAACCAGACAAAACAATATCATCAATTTATCACAGTTAAGTTAATCGTAATAATTAATAAAATTTAATCCGATCATTGAAAGAATTATACAGGGATCGTGCATTTTTAAAATCCGTACATCGACAATGGTTTAATTAGGAAACTTTAATTTAACTTTCAGTGCAAACGGGGCGCCCGAGATGGAATTCGTCCCGAATGGCAGTGATGCATGAATATTTAATGTATGCCCTAGAAAGGTGGATGGAGATTGCCGCAGTGAGGTTTTGCATCCATCCAGCAGAAGTATACAGAATAAATCAAGGCTCTTCGAAAATAAAGAAAAGATTTTTATGTCCATTGTTGTCGTGTTTTTAATTCGAACTGTAAAAAAAAAAAAAAAAAATCACAAACGTGTTATATTTCAAAGCTGAATAAGTATTTAATAAATATGGTAATCATTGTTGATAAACCCCAAATTGGTTTATGACAATGAGAATCGAGGGTTGTCGTCAATTTTAAGTCTTAGTGCCCGTTTGACCGTTTATGAGCAGACAAAGCCTTCCTTGATGGTTTGGTATATCTGCTACTAACATCCTAACAATACTAATTACTGTTACTAATATCCACATGTTTGTAAAATTCCGGTCGAGTTTTTAATACAAAAACATGAAGAAATATGATATAATTTGCTGTGGCCTAGGTGACGGATCTATAGTTGTTGGATCATCCCGAATGGACAGAATCTTCCTAGATGGTTTGGTACTTCTGTGTCTAATACCTTCTTTCACCTATATCAAAATGTAAAATCACACTCGAGCTTGTCAGATATATTTCTGAAGTGTGGAAAGCGATGAACCTATAGTTTGGTCGTTTCCGATCATTAAGGATGGCAGACTCCACCCGATAGGTTTGGGTATGTATATGTAAAAACTATTAGAATGGACAGAATATTCCTAGATGGTTTGGTACTTCTGTGTCTAATACCTTCTTTCACCTATGATTGTAAAATCACACTCGAGCTTGTCAGATATTTTTCTGAAGTGTGGAAAGTGATGAACCTATAGTTTGGTCGGGTCTGATTGTAGCGAATGGTCACCATTTTCCGATATGGTTTGGTATATTTCGGCTCTACGAAATCCTACCCGAGTTTGTGAGATTTGTCTTGGGTGTGTCTTGGTGGAAAGGAAAAACCTACTGCCATAAATGAGATTCGAACCCAAGACTTTCGGCTCAATACGCCGCTGACCTAATTGAGCATTAACACTATTCTGTCGTATGCGGAGGTGCGTCAACTCTCATCTTGAGAATCAAAACGTCTAATAAGGCCGAACAAGAGAATAAAGATCCTCAGAATCCTTTTTAACATGACCGCTATGCGGGAATGAACCGACTTGAGCTATAGTGCCCGAGGGGATCGAAGTGACGTTAGCTCAAGTGGTTAGATCAGCGGCGTATTGGGCTGAAGGTCGTGGGTTCGAATCCCGCCTGTAACACTAGCTTTTTCGTCTCAGCCAAGACCTTACATTAAAAGGAAGTTGGGGTTTTACAGCTCCTTAAACTACACGCAATGGCATAACCTCGTTTTGCAAATAAATTAAAACTGGGAGTAAAAAAAAACATTCTGGAGATATAGTCTTGGTTGAAAAAATATAATTTTCAAATGTTCAAAACGGCCATTCAAGGTGGTTCAAAGTAGCTTATAAGAAATAATTTATTTTAAAGTTCATTCCAATATTATAATCGAGCTTAAAGCCAAATAAAATTGAATAATTTCATTAGTGAAGGTTGATTTGGGCGTGGTCTGGCCAGTGCCGAATAAATTTTTCTTTGAGGTGTAAATGCGAGAGTGGGCTTTTAGTTCCGTCGGAGGGTTCACCGTCCGATGAAAGCTATGCTGTTACGAGATCCTTCGGCCGGCGGCTGCTACAAATCCAATACTCACGTGAAAAAAAAAAAAAATGTTTTTCGCCTCGAAGGAAATATGTACGGCGTTCAGGAATGTATAGAAAACATAAATATTCTCATGGCGTTCTTCCACCGTGCTGAAACCCAACTAGATTTTGAAAGGGCGGATCAAAGGAATTTCGATTTCCTAGGCGAGCTAGCTCTGCGCGAAACGGTTCTTTGTTTTCAATCTATTTTGCATGGATGGTCAAACTGTTTTAGGGGGCGATTATATTTCCACACGTTTGCATTAAAAAATCACCCTTTTTACGTATTACGACCGATTGTTGCTATATCTTTGAATAATTAAAGAAAATTTTTAATAATAATTCTTCGCTGTGTAGGGCTTTAGACAATACTTAACGTTTTGTTTGGATGAATACGTAATAGAAACAGAGCGAGGGTTTTCAAAAAGTTAGTTAGCTATTTGACAGATTTCAAATATGATTTCTATTATTTAAAAAAATAGTGAAATAAGGATATCAAATAATCTGCATTAAAGACTGCATGGAAGGTTTGATGTTTTTTTTTTCGTTCGGAAAAAAGGAGAGATTATTATTATTAGTTGTAGTACTGATTAGTTGGATGTTGTTAAATGCGGTCTGGTGTTGTAGGTTTTAGAAAAAACATTTTCTTTTTCGTGCCAACGTTTCGACCTTTATTGAGGTCATCTTCAGGGCCTGGGATTTATAAACATTGTATACATTTTACACATACATGTAGGATGTGAAAAGAATGAATTTATACAATGATAGAAAATTTTCGATAAAAGAAAATGAATTTATATAATGATAGAAAATTTTAGATAAAAAATGAGTTTATATAAATGCTAGGAAATTTCAAATTAAAAAAATGAATTTATACAATGCTAGATTCCAATTATTATTTTTTTCGTTTTAAAAATAATGAATTAAACGTATCAAATAGTCTGTCATTAAAGATTGCTTGGAATGTTCAGTTGTTTTGTTTTCGTTCTGGAAAAAGGCCAGATTATTATTATTATTAGTACAGATTAGTTGGAGAAGGTTAAATGCGGTCTGGTGTTGTAGGTTTTAGAAAAACATTTTCTTTGTTGTACCAACGTTTCGACCTTTATTCAGGTCATCTTCAGGGCCTGGGATTTATAAACATTGTATACAATGTTAGATAATTTTAGATTAAAAAGAAATGAATTTATGCAATTCTGGAAAATTTTAGATTAAAACAAATTAATTTATACAATGCTTGATTTCCACTATTATCTCTTCTATTTAAAAAAATAGTGAAATAAAAGTATCAAATAACCTGTGATTAAAGACTGCCTGGGATGTTCGGTTGTATTGTTTTCGTTTTGAAAAAAAGGCAGATTATCGTTATTATTCTTATTAGGTTTCACGGTCCGCTTGGGCAAATAAATTCTTTTCAACTAATTAAGTCACGATAGCTCAAGTGGTAGAGCAGCGGCGTATTTAGCCGAAAGTCGTGGGTTCGAATCCCGCTTGTGACACTCACTTTTTTACCTCAACTAATAACTTAATTAATTGAAATTATTATTATTCCTGATATTGACTATGGTCGTTCGAGATCTAAAGATGGATGACTAACCCTCTTTTATGTCTCTAATAAATTCGTAAAGATAAATTTAAAATATTCGCCAGGAACACAATAATTATTCATTCTACCCACAAATGAAATTACTGTGGTTTTCCGGAAAGTGCTTAGAAATTTTGAAATTGCGTTTTTTTTTATCCAATATTGAACAAAATGAATGAGAAAGCTCAAATTTATTTGCACATCTTCAATCAAATTTTTTAAGATCAGATTTTTTAAAATATTTGATTTGTTTCAAAATTTAAAGAAATAAATAACATTAAATAATTTTACAAAATGTTTTTTACAGAGATACGCTTAACTTCATATTTTATGTAACTTAATCCCGTTCTATCGTGGAGGAGCATAATTCTTCGGCGGTACGAAGAGATACCGAAAATAAAAATTTATTTTCCGAGCATCCAAATATTCTTCCAATTTGACGGCCCTTCGGGACGTGTAGTCCCAAGCAGGGCGAGCATACAAAAGGGCCGGTTAAACCGCAAGATTGTAAAGAATGAGTTTATTTTTAATGCTCAGTCCTGAGTTGCGAGACAAAACCGGGAAGAGGATCCTCTCAGCCTTACGTGACTAGAGAAGTTAAGCTTCCTGTGCAAAATTGCTCCTAAGTATGTGATTGTTTTCAGCCCAAGCAATCGGAAAACCATTAATTACTTTATCCCTGAAGATTGGCCGTCTCCTAGTGAAAATTATTGCCTCAGTTTTTTTTTTGAGGCATTTATTTTGAACGTCCATCGGTTACAGAAACTTTACACCCTATTTGCCTTGATTTTAAGCTAATTCCAGATAAACGTTCAAACCAAGTAGAATTGTATATCTTCTGTATAAAACGTAATTTCTCAATGTTCTAACTTCGGGAGATCCGGTGGGTGTAAAGGGATCGGTACTTCTTGGTTTCCATAAAACTAAACATAAATACATATTTTTACCGCACCCAATAAAATCGATGATCAAGGAAAACGCCCAGAGGCAAAATTGTTCATCCTCATGGACTAGACAGCAATTGCTAAGGTTTGTTTAAGAATTGACCGAAACTTATCCACCTGAGATCGATTCACTTCCAAAAAGTTTGCTAGGCAAATCTTACAGACGAAGACATCAGATAAGTTCTATTGTTCATCTGTAGTACAAACAGCAATTTTTGGAAAAAAAGATTAATATAAGTAAAATAGTACCTTCTAGTTCTTGGGAAAAGGGATATTAATTATGTTTATTTTAGTGGTCAATTGACCAAGTTACTTCTTTCAATTAATTATCCATTCTATCAAAGGTCTTGGTTGAGATACAAAAAGGCAGTGCCACGAGCGGGATTCGAACCCAAGACCTTCGGCTAATTAAGCCGGTACTCTACCACTTGAGCTATCGTCACTTCGATCCTCTCGTACACCCGCTTTCCATCTCAACCTACAACCGTTCGAATTTTCCCCCTTTTGGCTATTTTTCAATGTCGTAGGTTCGAGCCCCGCTCGTGACACTGCCTTTTTTATCTCAACCAAGACCTTTGATAAAAAGTATAGTTATCAATTAATTTTTTTCTATTTTGTAGCAATAACATATATCTGTAATTTTTTAACGTGCCCTAATCTTTTGACCATTATTACTCCCCCCCTTTCAACCACCCCAACATACCTGAGGAAGACCCCCATACCAGCAGATAAACGCTTTAAGTTAATTTAATTTTTAAAACTAAGGTACTTCAAATAAATGATTTAAAATTACCTCCCAACGAACTTTCCTTCAGGCGAGTCTGCTGGTCGGTTTTGGAGGGAACAACATTTTCATTTTAAAATCTACAACAAAAGGTCTTCTCTTGCTGGTTTCCCCTTGCACACTTACATTTTCGTGATTCTCTTTTCTATATATTTATATTGTCTAAAATTTTCTAACTAAGAAGACGAAAACAACTCGGAACCCTAAACCTTTGGTCAATTATGCAAGAAATAACAACAATATATGACTTAGTAAGCAGAATAAATAGGGACTTGTTCATTTAAGTGTAGTTGAGTTAAAATTAGTCGGCCATTCTGCTGAGGTGATGGTCCTTCGCAAACGTTCTCTTTCTGCATTGAATTTGGTACAGTAACGTTCGGCGTCTTCTTCAGTGCAGCAAGCGGAGTGTCACTTTTCTTAAATTTAGGGAGATAGCTTGCGAAGTTTCCATGTCCTGGTAGTATTTAGGTGGCCCAGTAGTCGGAGTGAGCCGTTTTGATTTTTGTGTCCTTTCAATGCTGGGGAAAAATCTGAATGTCAACCGACCCCTTTTGCTATTCGTCCATCTTTCTTGTCTTTATGACCTTGTCATCTTTCCCAAGTACACTTTCGCCTCCTTTTCAGTTGCGCTTCGGAACCAGTCTATTTCTCCTTGGCTTGCTCCTATAACAATTTTCTAATCTTTTGGTGGATGTCCACCCTTTCTTTAAGGACAAGATCTATTGGAGTTGCTTTGGCAATTACTTGCATGGCGTGCGTTGATATCATCCTGTACCCTTTTGTGGTTCTTATAAGAGCTATTGGCCTTGCTCTATTATAGTTTTGGTTTTGCTCAGTAGTCTTTGAGCCCATCCGGCTGCAATATAACTTGCTACTGGGAAGAAGACACTTTTATAGATTGTGGAGAGCTATTGTGCTAAGTCCGTAGCGTGGTGTATCGGGATCAGGTTATCACCTGATAGTACATGACTTGATCGCTTGGCTTTACTCGTTTACCCTCGATCCGGATGTACGTGGGTTTTCCCCTTGGAACAGTAGTATTAGGCACCTCCTACCTTTGCCACCTAACCTAACCTAACCTAGTAGTATTAGGAAGTTTTGCGGGGCTACCTTTAGCTTCACAAGCAAAGCGATTATTTATTTTCTCGTTTGACCTTCGATTACAACAATTAGGTCATCCATAAATGGTAAGAAGGCGTAACCCCTTTCTGTCAGTAGTATTAGCAGGCTGTCGACAAGTACATTACATAATAGTAGGCTCAAAACTGACCCTTGGGGGGGGGCAGTCTTTCACTATTCCATGTTCGATGATTATGTGTTTTGTTGCAATTTCCACTTTCCTTTGGTCGAAGTAGGTTACGATGATCTCATAAATGTTTCAAGGGTAACACTTTTGTTTTAGTTTTTTTAATAGATGGGCTGACATTACTGTACAAATGTCTCTACATATCTCTGTTTTAAATTAAAAAAACCGTCTTAATTAAGGTGTGTTCTTTCTTTGTTGAATAATCTGGATCTCCGTATAGTTTGGATGAATAAACAAATTAAATTGGTATACGTCAAGATTTCGACCTATTTTAAGGAAAACTTGGCAAGTAATTGAAATTGTTTTGTTATCCTGACCATCTAGATTGTTCGTGAGTTAAAAATTGATCGATCTAACATTTTAAACTTTTTTTTTTGTTTTAAATAATACATTTGCAGATACTTTGGGTTCATAACAACGTGTACTGTTTGATGTTTGTTGGTTATTAATTTTTTTCAAATGCCATTACTTTAATTTGTCCATTCTAATTCAATAGTTACGCTTCAACGTAAATAATTTTTTTTCTCCGAATTTCATGTTTTTCAAGACGTTTACCAATTTTTACCAGTTTCATTTCTCGCGGTATCATTCTTATTCAATTCCAGTTGTATGCGCATAAGTTCATTCCTTTGAACCATTTCCCTCATTATTTGCGTTACTATTGCTCCAAGTCAGGCATGATTTACTCCAAACCGAATCGGACGTTTGGAAATTCATTTCACGAATAAAAACAATGAGATATCCCAAAAGAGGTATCGACGTCATTTGTGAAATTCAGCTTGAGCTCCTCGTAAAACAGGAAGCTTTTCGATTCATATTTGCAGCGGAACGGTAAATAGGGGATTTGCATGGACGTGGAATAGTCATTTATATTTCCAGACTTGAGGCTTTATCACCTAAGATCTAGAGCCGTGCATATTTATGATATTGCTCGAGGTTCGTTCAGACCTCAATACATGAATTATTTATTCTCATATTTACATGATATTTCTTGCCTCGGCTGTCAAAGAAAGGGCCGGGTGGCCATGTTCCGTCTAACAATGTTTTTCCCTAAAATAATTCCATTACAAGTTTTAACATTGTCGTGGATACATCAGGAACTTGCGGTTGGAGTATTGAGCATATTTGGCCTTAACATAGGCCAAACATTTGTTTATATGCAGTAGTAATTAAAAAATATACGAATCCAAAATATGAATCTTAAGAAAACATCTTTCGATTTATGGCTTACCGACGTAATCTTCTAATAAGAAAAACTTGCACACGCTAAAGGTGATACAAACAATGTGATATAAATTTGGAGCAAGGGGATAAATAGAAGTGAAAAATCTGATCTGGGCTGAAGATGCAACAGTGAAAGTATAACCGATGAAGGATGACCACAGTGAGTTCGACTGCAATTACTCACCATGTCATCACCATTCCGAAACTATAATAAAATACAAAATGAGAAGATGGGAAGAAGAACATGGTACACGACTGGAACATTGTGAGTTACTTTCGTTAGATTCCAGTTCATTTACGTTGTACAATTTTTAAATTTTATTTTGTCCGATGCTTTAGTATTTCATTTTTCTAACCCCTAATTTTCAGTCAGGCCGACCGTTTTCGGCAGAACTTGCTCGGACGATCCAAAAGCGAAGAGAAGGATGATCACGCGTCTATTAGAACGAATTCGGTCGTGTTGGGACGTGCACGGCCGAAGCACTTTCCGTTCCGGCCTGCTTGTCCATTGAAACCAAACTAGGACGGTCGTTCATCAGCCGAACTATTGGACCAAACAGACGACTGGCAATATAGCTGAACGCCGTCGTCCATTGCAGCCGTTTTTCGTCAGTTCACGACACAGCCTAAATGGATAGACGATTTGCTGCTGCTCAAAAATTCTTACATACAAATGGAATGAAAGAAATAAACAAAAATATTGGAAGTTCCAGTAAAGCTGTCATTGACCACAGCTTACGCTGGACATCTTTCCGATGATACAGTGGATCACGCATGTCCCAAGGACCTACTTCTCAACCGCACTTATCAATTTTTCGCAATCCATCGAAATGAAAACAAAACGAAAGGTGAGCAGAAAGCAAAGAACGGCGTTAAACGGTGGTGAGTGTTTGATGTCACGTGGATGACAGTTGAAGTAACAATTCGGCCAAATAGGACTGGAAAATCCAAATTTATTTGGATTTATTATGGGTTGTACACGGCCCAACAGGACCGAACGAATTGGTTTTAATGTGACGTGTGCTCATTCGTTTCTTCACTTTTGGATTATCCGGCCCTATTTGGCCGAAAAAGGCTCCAGTGGACGTCCTGCCTAAGTTGTATTTTCCCGTCTTATTCAGCCGAATTGTTACTTCGTATTTAGCTGTCAACCAAGTGACATCAAACGCTCACCATTTTTTAATGGCGTTCTGTACTTTTTGTTTACTTTTTCGTTCCGTTTTCGATGGATTGCGAAAAATTGACAAGTACCGAGGAGAACCAGACTCTTTGAGATATGCGAGATCCGCTCTATCGTATATATTTATAAATGAAAGCTTCCAATATTTTTGTTTATTTCTTTCCCTCCATTTGTATGTAAACTAAGAATTTTCGAGCAATAGCAAGTTTTCTACATCCATTTGGGTTATGTTGTGAACAGACGAAAATCGGTTAGAGTGGACGACGGGGTTCGATCATTGCCGGTCGTCTGTTTGGTGGGTGGTTCGCTGTTGAACGGCCGTCCTAGTTGGGTTCCAGAGGACGAGCAGAGGGTTTATTTGTGATTTTCACGAGTACATTTCATATAGTTTATCCAAAGTGAATTTCGTAAAACCCGATATCTTATGCCGAAATTCGAACACAGAACCGTTAATGAGTCAGATGTCGTACGACCATTTTCAATTCTCTCTGTTGCCAAGTTCGGCTTTTCGCTATCTCCAGTAATGGAATTTGTGATTTCTCTTCTCCCCGGTCTCTTTTATAATTCTTACAGTTTGGAAGGAGTGACCTGGCGTTATCTTTGTCTGGTGTTTAGAAACGTATGGCAATCAAGCAATAGTAATACTATCAGATTATCAGGCGAGAACAACTCAAAACTAGTCTAGAACTGTTTAAATTTCGTAAAACTGCGATTAGAAATATCCAACGTTAAGGTAGTATGAAAGTTTCATCCAACTAGGAGACACCCTTGTCAAAACGAGAGGAACAAATTGGAAAATATGTCTTATTCAACAGAAATAAGCTTAAATACTTACAATATGTGCTCCAGAAGAAAAATATACGTCTAGAGCAATAGAGACAAACTACATTAAAATATCAAATTATATCCTAACCAACTGCCCGGAAATAGCTAGAAAATGTCTGTCAGTTTATTGAAGTCATTCTTGAGCAATATCTTCATAGCCTCAGCAGACTGCTTTATTAAATAACCCAAATTATCCAGGAAAAGAATTAGCTACTAGCTTATCCTCACCTCCTTTCTAACAAACCGATACGTCCACATAACCCAAGGCACATATTCCTCTGCTACATTTTGCACTTTCGCCGGCGTCTCCCAGGGTCACCTTCTTTACTTTACTCCATTACAGCTAATTGTATTGCATTCCAACACTTAACTTTCACGTATGCCGATGACACGACAAGACATCGATGACTCTCTACAAAAAACGATCCTGTTCTTTCTCGTCACCCCGATTCCTCAATGTCTTTACTTGGACAAAAAACTTATAGAATTTGTAATCTTAGATATAAAAGACTGAAGCCACTCCTTGACAAAACATTTAAATTGGCATTAATGTTTTAGCCAAAGCAAAATAGGCTCTGTAAAGCCGGCGGCAGACGATGCGTCGAACGTTGGATCCAACATTTGAGTCAAATGACTCGACCGATTGCTGGAGCGGGTGTTCCTGCTACACGGTGTTGCGAATGTTTGATCCAGTGGTTCGCGTCAAGTCGAGTTTAAAAGGTAGTCCTCAAGTGTAGTGTTTTTAAAAAATGGAGGACGGTGAATACGATGTTGCAGCTGTTGCTGCAGCACTAGTGGTATTCTCTACTGCAAAAATGCTAACAGTGAAACGCAGAAGGCGTAGTAGAAGATGGTGGATGTTATCTCATCATAAATCCAGAGAACAGTAAGTAGAAACTATAATAAAGAAATAGGGAAACAATATTATTTTAATCTTGTGCCAGATTTTAATATTTAATAGGTAAATAAATTAATGTTGTATATGTTAATATTATTTCAGCTGCAGTGGTACATACATGCTCCGGGATTTGCTGAAAGAACCGTCAGGAAAATTTGAAAATTTCTGCAGAATATCAGCGGAAGATTTCGAATATCTTCTGAATCAAATTGGTCCAAAAATCCAGAAACATGACACCAATATGAGGAAATCAATACCAGCAAAAGAACGTCTGGCAGTTACTCTGCGATTTTTGGCTACTGGCGATAGTTTCACCAGTCTTGGATACCTTTTTAAAATATCCCATCAGGCCATAAGCCAGATCGTACCTGAAATGAAGCTTGCACTCTCACTCTTCTTTGTCGTGTGGCCGGTGGTTCCAACTCCGAGTGTGATCCCTCGAACGTTCGAGCCTCCCCTCCCATTCCTTTAACTCCTTTGACTTGGGGCAAAAGACCGACAACGAGCGGAAACCTTCCAACACGAACGTTGGACGCTCGGCATTGGAAGCTCGTAGGTTCGAAGGTCCGCCAGACGGTGCTACCAACTGTCAAGCGTCCAGCGTTGGAAGGTGTTCGTAGCATCGTGTGGCGCCTGCTTAACTTGATCCGTAGAGTCCTATCTTCATCCTTTTCGGAATGTTCAGGAAGTTCCGATTTTTCTGTGTCTCAGTGAGGATCGGGATTGGGAAAAAAAGCTCACCCCTTTCTTGCTCCTATTTAAAACCTCTACAGTGAACACCTTATTTGGGACCAACCTCACGAGTGGCCTCCAGTGAGTGGTTCATTATTTATACTGTCCTCACCAGCCGTAAGTTTTTTTTTTCTTTTCTTTATTTTAACTTTTTATTTTATTATCCAGCCCAAACACTAAACACTTTAATACTCTACCCTAATCGCCCCAATTTGGACCTACAGACGTGAACTGTACGGGTCAATAGTTTACGCTCCATTCTGCGTCACCAATCATACCGATCTCAAACATACCTGGCCCAGTCCCGTTACAACAAATTTCACTCCAAACTTAACTTGTTAATTAGCAACCTGTCCAGCAACCATTTATTCCAACCTTCACAGAATTACTGAAGCGCAGGTGGCCTCGCGTCCTTGTGACTGTGTAACTTCGGCGACTCCAGGGTCTGCTGTTGACGCCATAATGACGACATTCATTGGATCCGTATCATGTAAATACCATAATTTTTGCTTTTTGTATGGAGTTGAATAAAAGATAAACAATTGTCTCCCGCAATATTTGGGCTTGGGGCAAGGAAGTTGTGTTTGGGTTCTACCGTGAAGATTTTTGTTTTTGAAATTACATTGCCTCCCCTTAGTCAGTCACTTTAAATCTATGAATAAGTTAAAACTTAAACTACTCATTCTATTTAACCACAAAGCAGTAAAGTGATCATAGATGCCTCCAAACTGTGGAAGATGAATTTTACTACTCATTTTAGTGTAACACTTGTGCGTTTTCCATAAGAGCGCGGGCACTTCCTCACTCTGAATTAATCTTCCATCAACTTTTTATTTATTTGATGAAAGTCGAAGAACTGAAAATAGAAAGCGTTCCAGGTTGAGAAAAGAAGGAAAACGGGAGTGGGCCGTGTCACTGGCCGGGAGGGGAGGAACAACCTTGACATTCCCTTGATTCTAGGCCTCGGTGAACAGGCAAATAGGATTGTGAAGGAGCTCCTGCGAGCTCTGACCAAATTTACTTTTGTTTCACCTGGATCTTTTTCACTTTCCGCGGATAACGCGGCCAACAATTTATTTATTATATTCGGATTTCAATCGACTACCGGGAAAGTTTCACAGGTGAAAACATATTTCAATCAACATGTTAAAACTGTAAAATTCATTTCCTTATTGAAACCCTGCTCTTTGAGTAGGGATGTCGCAACTGTGTCCAATTGAATCCTTTCCCCTTTTTGTATATATTTTGCAGATTTTTTCATAGATAAACTGCGCAAAAATGAATAGGGATATTGCCAATTTTGTAATATTTACTTTCCATAGCATTTTTTTATATTTCTATTATAAATGCATTAAAATTTATTAGAAATTATTATCTGTTTTACTGAAGGAAAATTTAATTGAGGGCTTTTTGAAAAATTAACAAAATAAAACGTTTTAATTCTATAATTTTGACGCAATAAATTTTCAAACAATTAATACCTAAAACCTCTGTTAATAAGATTGCCACTAATTTCATAAGGAATTTCACTCCATAGACATTGCAACCCTACATTCGGTTGTTATTGGTCAACCGCCTGGGGTTTGCGATCGGAAAGACTTTTCTTCAACGCATCCCACATGTGCTCAATGGGATTAAGATCTGCAGACAATTGGGGAATGGGCAGATGGGAAATGCCCAGGTTTTGTAAACATCGATCAACAATTTTGGCTTCTGTCATTGTCAACTAGAATTCAAAAATCCGTGGCAATGAGATCCCTTGTTTGAGAGATGAATTCCTCGATAATTTCTTGGATGGAACTAACAGGACCTAATGGACTGCAGTGAGGCTGCCTTCAATAATATGGAGTTCGTCCTACTGTGTAATTCCCAGCCTCGTCCAAACTGCACTGAAGGGAGCACGAACTGGGGCATTGGGGGATCTCGGACTCTTCGGCGTTTGCTATCACTATACAGACAGAAACGTGACTTATCTGTAAACATAAAAGCATTCCAAATTGCGTTCTCTTCTAGGCGATCGATTCACCATATTCTCGTGAGCTTCTGGTAGCGGGCTGTTACTGCAGGTCGTCTCAAGGAGCATAAGATGTTCCCCCAACTTCCCTTAAATGGTTACGAATCGTTAGTGTTCTCGTCTTGCCAAAAATCTTGACCTTCATTTAGGAGCAACTAGCTAAATATCTAGGCACTTTTGCCAATCCACTGACCAGAACGTCTCTATCCACACGGACATCTTCCATGTGGGCCCAGGCAAAGTCGGACCATCAACCCTGGGGCCTGGGGGTAACCAATGATGTTTGCAAGCTGCAGCCCTGCTTGATTCCTGGGATACTGAATCCGCACCCCTCAGGCAACGGGTGCATCAGTAGGGAGTTCGTATGACCTCCCGGGTGGGCAATCAAGCCCACCTTAAAAATTGATATAAATATTGAACCACGGGAGTATCCAAGCTGTTCTACTAATTGAGGTTGGACTCGTGGTCGTGGTTTGTAAACAAATTGTCCTTTAGCTGGAGGGTACCGGACAACCGGAGCCGCAGATAGAGTATCTATCTCTACGGTGTGGTGAAAGGCGTGGCTAAAAGGCTGTGCTGGAAAACACAAAACTGTCTTTTTCAAGGCACTTGCACTGGATGTTCCCTTTTTAGGGCACTTTTGAACTTGGTTAGTATTGCAGCGCCTCGCTAGCCAAGGGATGTGACACGTCCATGAATGTAAAATTTTTCTGGTGTTCTTTCGTGAACACTGTATGTCTGAGAATTCCCCTTGGGGACAAGTCCGGACATCTCAACACCCACGAGCAAAGATGGGAACCTCTGTACTGACCGCCTGCTCCTATCGTAGAGTATCAACTTTTCATCACAAGTAACAATTCTATCCAGAAAAGGATCGTTTCTGTTTCGGCAAAGAGTATTGAGCAAACTTCATAACCATAATTTTTGGCGGTCGTTTAAGGAACCAAACTTGCGAGCTATTTCATTTTTCCGATTCCCTTGAGGCAGTAAGGGACAGGGGATTTTCAAACTGAAAAATTCTTTGCATGTTATCGAACAGCTGCTCATGGTTAGTCCTCGACCAAAGCTCGCAGAAGATCATCATCTAGGGAAGAAATCCTTCCACGACCTTCTTCGTCTTCAAGACACTAAGTCTCCCTTCGAAATCTTTTAAACCATATCTGATCGGTGATCTCACTCACATTACCATCACCTTAGAGCTCATTATTGTTTCTGACGTTTGTCGTGAATGGGTCGAGGTAGAGGCGTATCTAGCCGAAGATCGTGGGTTCGAATCCCCTCGAGACCTTTTTTATATAAACTAAAAACCTTAATTGAAAGATATTAATTTGATCAAGTGGACTACGAAAACTGGTGAATTGTGTTTAAGTTTTAATTCAACTATTAATCTTTAAAACTTCTCTTTGTGGAAAACAAACAAATAATTTCGAATGACCGTTCTTTTGTCTTTGCGTGAAGATTCAAGTAATAGTGTCTCTGCTTAATGCTTAATTCGACATTCCATTGCTTCTATTTCAACGTCCATTAGTTAAATTCTCTGGAAAGAATTCGTCCTAATGGTCATAACTTACCCGAAAGATACTAAACTGGAAGGTGAGACGTCTAAGGCGACGTTGCAAGTTTTTTTAGTTTTAAAATTAATTTATATATCTTTATGGATTTGGGGTTAGGCTAAAGTAAACTTGAAAGTTTCGTCAGAAAAAGTGATAGCGTTTTAAAAATTAGTGTAAAGGATGACATTGTTGTTCGTGTTAGTCAGAATTGATTTCGTTCGTATTTGGTGGACTGTCTGAGAGAGAAATCCAAGGGTTGGATGGATACAATGGTCACCAGGGACTGGAGGAGTTCCCTCCTGAGCACTGCAGCTGTTCAGCTTATTGGCTCCATTTTTGGGGGAGGGCTCACAACACAAAATGAACTTGAGCCCCCGTTGTACCAGTGTTCTTCCATCGAAGAAACTCATTTTTGAAGGGGGTTGGGACCAGATTCAGGGTCGCTGAGATCCAGTCTCGCCCCTTCCATTGATGAGTGCCGTGTCAATTTCTTTTTAACGCGGCCACCGGTCCCCTTAAGCGTCACAAAAATTCCAGAGGCGACGATGGGGATCGAACCCACGACAGCGGGGTCTACTAGCCGAGAGTCTGACGCCTTAACCACTCGGCTACCTCGGCCCCCAAATCCAAGGGTTAGTGTGCTTATAATGAAATACATATCACCTTTTGCCATCGAGATCTGACCAACAACGTTACCCTTGAGTCCAACGCATTTCAACATTCTCCCATCAAGTCTAAATTTGAGGTTGTACATAAAACATTATAAGTCTGATTGCTGACTAATACTGTTTGCATACAATATAACTTTAAAGCTAATTAAATTCATTATATTTCGTGCTCTGATTGACGGTGGATGAAAAAGTTAGTGTCAGGTGCGGGATTCGAACCCACGACCTTCGGGGTGCTCAATACACCACTGGTCAACTTAGCTATCGTTACTTAGATCCTCCCCAACCCCCCATCAGTTCATTTCAAAATAAGATTAATTAACTGAAAGAAGTTATTTGTTCACCGAGAATCGAATTCGGGTCACACATTTGAAAAAACTGGCGAAAAAGAGGGAAAATTCGAAAGGTTGGTTGTGATGGGAGAGTTGGTATCCGAGTGGATCGATGTCACGATGGGCTCAAGTGGTAGAGGCGTATTTAGCCAAAGGTCGTGGGTTCGAATCCTGCTCCTGACACTTTTTCATTTCGCCCAATACCTTATATAAAAAGATTAAATAATTTAAAGCTATTGTAAATCTTTAGCTTCTTTGCTACGCCTATTCAGCACGAGCTAATATCTATTAGTAAATGAAAGAGATATGAGACGTTAATATTCCGTTATCGGTTACTAGATCATCAATTTGGGTGCAATAAATTGGAAAGCTGACAGGGCACAGACGCAGCACCTTCGAGAAATATTCTGATAAAAGTCTTTGCTTTTCGGTAAGGGATATCATCCATATACGAAATGGCGTAGATGGATTTTTCAATGGTGATTATGGTTCCAACTACATCCATGAAAATACGAATCATGAATTGCGAATTAACCTCTACGAATATACCTCAGAACTATTTCATGATCGTAATTATGTAAAGGGATAACGAAACGCAACCAACGCAGCTATTTTCCTGTTGATTTTTCTCATTGTTGTTTTTCAACAATTTTGAGATTAAATATTGGTGATTAGTGACCGTTAGTCGATGATTATTCAGCGATAATCAGATGAGGTCTGGTATGACGTGGGTTTTAAAAAACATTTTCTTTATCGTGCCAACGTTTTGATCTTTATTAAGATTATTCTCAAGGCTCAAAGGGAGTGGCACTCTTAACAAGGCATACAAAAATGACAGAATTACGCAGAAAACAAACACTTTGTGGTCTGAAGATGATCTCAATGAAGATCGAAACGATAAAGAAAGCGTTTTTCTCAAACCTCCGTCGCACCATTCCGCGTCTCACGATCTCCGAATAATCTTGAGATTAAAACTTTCAAACTTCAACAGACACAGTTCAGTTCTTCGTATGTCGCTGGTAAAGCTCATAATAGACACTATGGCAATGAAGAGGCGGACAGCCTGGCCAAGAAATGATCAAATACTGCGTTTGTCGGGCCACAACCCCACTTTTTAAGCACAGCGAAAGAAAGTATAAGTTGCTGGGGTATGAAACAATCCCTCAAACAATGGAATACGTCCCGCGGATGCAGGCGATGGAAGGAGTTTCTGAAGGAAATCAAACCTAAGGAAGCGAAATGGTTACTGACTAACTCTAGGAGGGGAATTAGGAGGCTGATAGGTATCCTAACGGGCCATTGCCCCTTGAAAAGCCCTCTTTATAATGACCTCTTATAACCCTACCAGACCGCTTGTGCTCTGGAAAATCTTAAAAGAGGTTACACTGACAAAAAAATCCTCATAAGATCAGACAGCCAAGCAGCTATCAAAGCACTGGCGTGTACAAGAATCACATCAAAATTAGTCAGTGAATGCATCCAAAATCTCCAAAACGTGGGAAAACACAACAAGGTAACGGTATCCTGGGTGCCAGGGCACAGGGGAATTTTGGGTAATGAAGAAGCAGACAGACTGGCCAGAGGAGGATCCGCAAAACCATACATAGGCCCCGAGCCTATCCTTGGGATATCCAAAACAAACGTAGAATCCTCCATCGCAGAATGGATCCAAATAAAAGAAAGAGAAAAATTGATAAACTCTAGTAGTGCTAGACACAGCAAACTCATGATAAAACAACCCTCATCAAAACTGGCAAAAACACTGCTACAATTGGAGAGGGCAAATCTCAGAGGAGTGATAGGGCTACTAACCGGCCACTGGCACCTGAGAAAACATCTACAAAACATGGGCATATATAATAGTGATCCAATTTGCAGACTATGTAATGAGGAGGAGGAAACAGCCACTCATATCATCTTCGAATGCGGAGCAACAGCTCAATGGAGATTCAATCTGATGCACAAAAATGACTCAGAGCACCACATTGAAGCAATAACAGTCAATGACTTGATACTCAAGAGAAAAAGGATCGAGTCTATTGACTAAACCAAAGAACTAGGAAGGTACAATAAGCCAGAAGGCTGCAGTGCCTGGGGTACACAAACCCCGCCTCCTAGTACCTTTGCTACCATTCCATTCCATTCCACCCTACCAGACCCCTTCTGCTAGAACGGAAGAAACGGCTCGACACTACCTAGCTGAATGCGATAGGTATGCCAGGGATTCGACGCTTTCGGAAGGAGAGGACATAACCAAAACACTCCCGAGGATAAAATGGTCCACAATCTTGGGGTTTGTAAATAAGTCTAATAGGTTTATGCACGACTCATGAGCCGATCAGGTCCCGGACCTTTTAGGGAGGGGTACGGGCCTACTAAGCTTTTAACCCCTCGGGTCCTGTTCATCCGCCCTGCGTTATATATAAGCGTTGGTAAATGCTGGAAGGTATTGGTGGGCCTTGATATTTCTATGCTATTTCGAGTGTACAGTTTTAAATTTGGTGATGCTACTTTTCCTGCAAAAGCAACGTGATCTAGAAGCAATTGCTGTCCTTCTCGTTCTGAAAAGGGCTGGTCTGGTTTTGTCATTAACCTAGCTCAAAAACTCAAACATTTGATTGGGCGTGACACCAAGAGTTCCCGCGGAAATTCAACGTCATCTACCTTGTAATTTCTTAGAGCAAATGTACTAACACGTTTGCACCTTTGCCGATAAAGTTTCCGTAACAGTTTCATATCCTATTAAATTATCCGTACACGTAATTGAACTATAGCCGGTGGAGAATCAAACTCCCCCTCCCAAAAAAAAAAAAAAAACCCTCTTCTATATTTCTTCCCTAGAAATCCGCATACTCTATAAAAACGCGCGAATTTCAACATAGGATTCAAACTATTAAAACGACTTCTCAAAACACTTTCGTAACTCCATGTTCAGATTTGGTCTTGAATTGTCCGGAACTGCGAAGTGTTCCTGCCTTAATCTAAAATTCGAACAATAGTCAATGCCCCGTTCTATGTCTCGAACTATACATTCAATTCCGACCTGAATATCCCATTCTCCGAACTTGCCCTTGATTTATGGCATAGTTGATTTACATCCAGAAAACACGACACCGATAAAGGGGTTGATTTTTGATCTAGTTTACTTATATAATTCAAATACACAGGTTTCGCCTGTGTAAGACTTAGGGTAATTCTGATGATTATGCTTGCTACTACATTGACAGGCGTGAATCAAAGATAGGCAAAATATTGTGGGATGTATTTACTTAAGTTGTGACGGCCAGTTCAGCTAGAGCATTGATTTTTTCTTTTTTGAAACTTATAGAGAAATACAGCCCACCAAACTGCCTTCACATATGTGCCCAACTATGTAGGCTTGTTAAAATAATGAATAATTAAAATCAAACTAAAAGAAATGATAATGTATAATAAAATAAAAGTTATAACGAAACTAGAAATGATTTAAAAAATAAAAATTGTACGCTTTGAGTAAAGAGAAAAAAAAAAGTATTTTCTAAAACAATATTTTTTTTACAAAATAAAGTTGAAAAATTATAATTTGGGTCTACTGGCTATGACACATACAAAAAGTTAAAATGTAGCTTCCAAAAGGGCATTTTGTGTAGTGTTGAATCTTCCGGGGTCTCAGTTTTGCCGTTCCAAGATGGCCGCAAAATTCCTTCTTACTGGACAGTTGCACTACTTAATTTTTCGACTTCTGATTGTCGTATATCAAAAACGCCTCACCACCTCGGCTGAGGAGTTTGTCTATACTGTATCCGCTCTTTCTTCCATGTCTTCGGCCCCACATAGTACCTAAAACCCTTTCTCAAGGCGAGACGATCCCCAATTAATGGATAACACCGCCGTAGGGAAAATCCAATTTGAAAATTGGCGAAATCGTCGCAAAGTATCGTATCTGAAGAAGTAGGTGCCGGGTTGTTGACCTGAAACACATTTCTTCCAAGCTTTGCCTTCTGCATTTAATTTTTTCGAAATCATCTTCAGAGCCTGGGATTTAAATTTACAATTATTATTATTATTTATTTTATTATTATTTTTTACGAGGGTTCCCAACAGCAGAGATCATATAAACTCTCAGGGTGCCTTAATGCATTAATAATATAACAGATTTTGATCTACCCCCCCCCACTTTAAATATT
>CM077111.1:16446858-16484321 GCA_039619505.1 Cimex hemipterus | reverse complement strand
CTTTAAATATGTATATAATTATTTATACTAATTATTTGAATTGTTATTAGTTTTATTCTATTTTTTTTGTTATAATTTCCGCGTTTCGCACGTTCAAATTGAGCGACATTACAAATCAGCTGTTAAAACGTCGCGGTGGCGGAGGTACCAGCGGTTTCACTTTGGCAATGCACGTCGAGAGACGTGGTTGTAGAAGTCCTTCAACCTGATGATGAGCTAAAAGGCTCGAAATCCGGATCGTTGCAAAACAACTTACAGAGAGTAGGAACTATCCTTTTGGAAAGTATTGAACCTTGAACCACACTCACCCTATCATTTATCATTTCAACAAAGTGAACGTTTTCTGTGCAGATGTGCTGAGAATGCCAGTGGGATTTTGCTGTTTTCTTTTTATATACGTTGGCTTTTGAAGGGGTGGGGCAGGAAGTCGGGAAAGCAAGCAATTTTTTGTACGAGAAGTCGGCTTTTTCCATATGAAAGAAGGCGATAATGTGAAAAAAGTTTTTGGTTCGGCCTGATTATCTTTTAGAATTAGACTGTGTAAAAATGTTTGATGTGTGGAAAGTATCGATTGTTTTATATGTATTGTGTGATATGATGCTGATATGTGTATGTTATAACATACATACTTCAGCAGACAGTTCGAGCGAGTACAAATATTTCCAATGAATCTAAAATTTCTAGCACTGTGTAAAGTCATTTTTTCACACGCTACATGTATTTCAAACATTTAAACAATAAAAACTTTGAAACTTATATTTCTTTCAATTAATTATTCTTTTTATGTAAGGTCAGGAGATAAAGTGTCATCTAAATCAGTGTCACGAGCGGGATTCGAAGAGAGGTTGGATACCAGCTCAAGTGGTAGAGTACCGGCATATACCCGAAGGTCATAGGTTCGAATCCTGCTCATGAGCTTGATTTTTTTATCTCAAACAACACCGTACATAAAAAGAATAATTAATTGAAAGAAGTAATTAGAGACCGTCAATTGATGATTATTCGGAAATCGTTCAAAAATTTTAAAAGGGCGGGGAAGGAAATCGGTATAGAAAGACATTTTTGTATGAGGCGGTTTCTTGGAGGTTAAGCATGTTTGTAAATCCCAAGCCCTGAAGATGATCCCAATAAAGATCGAAACGTTGGCATGATAAAAAAATGTTTTTTTTTTAAACGTCACACCAGATCGCATCTCAGGATTTCCCAATTATCGTTTTTCTAAACCTACGTCATACCTGACCGCATCTCACCCTAAATAATCATTAATTATCCATTAAATACCACACATTTAAATGTAATCTTATAATATAGCAATGAAACTAGTTTTGCAGAATAAAAAGTTACTCTATACTGAAGGAATATAAAAGAAAGAGAAAAAAATAAACAAACAGGAAGGAAGAACGGTTTCGATCGGAATAACCATTTGAAAGAGCATTGGCCTTGTACGTTATGGTTACTGCAAGAGTAAATAGAGGTGAAGCGGTCATAACCGAATTGAGCGAACAGGGAGTACATGTAGAGTTTGCAAGAGTGTGAAAGCCGTGTGAGAGTAAACGAGCTGAATGTTGCGCGTTTCAACGCGAACCCCAACCCGGTAAACTGCTTCATAAGCAGTTTCGGCTTCGGTTAGCGGGATTGCCTTTATTTTTTAAGAAAACCGCACCACACTCAAGTACGACCCGGCGGGAGCCTTTTACTGATAATTACCTCGTCCCAGTACATTTCCTTTTCTATTTCCTTTTGTTTCGACGAAACCTTGGGATGTTGAAAAACAGCAGAATCTCGGGTGTTCTTACTTTTTTGTACTTTCTCCCTATCCTTGCTTTTATTTTTATAAAATTCACTATTGATTAATTTTCATACTACAGTTGTGACAATATTGGTCTTTACTTATTTTATAACAAATAAATAACCTCTAAAAATGAATTAATTTCCGGCTGAATTTCGCTTTATCCAGTGATACTATAAAAAAAATATGTATAATATTTTTGTCAAGTTTCAATTTTTTCTTTTTTGAAGAAAAATTATACAGAGTACTTCAGGGTTAGTTCAACTTGAAAATTTCAAATACGACCCTATAAATCCTGACACGTCGTTTCACCAGCGCGTAGGACGTAAGGAAGAAGATTTTCTTCAGCCTCCTAAATCGACATTTGTAAAAGGAACAGTATGGCATAATCAATGTCCAGAATCCCCTGGATAAGAAGAAAGCCATACAGCTTAAAATAAGTGGGGAGTTTCATCTCTAATCTTACATTTGTGAAATACGAAAAACCCCTAAAACCCTTTCGTCATTTCAGAGAAAAGAATTTGCACTTTGAGGGGCGTCGGTGGCCGCACGGTTCCGTCAATGACACCGCGCTCATCACTGTAAGGTAAAGGATCCAGCGATCCTGCATTCAAACCCGACTTACTTATAAATGGGCTTTTTTCAATAACAAAAACATAGACAAAAAAAATTGGATTTTGGCGAACATACGGTACAATCCATTATATTTCGAGGTACGATTGGCCAAATAACTTCTCTTACTTAATTAATCATTGTGTCATTGGTTGAAATGAAAAAGTTAGCGTCACGAGTAAGATTCGAACCCACGACCTTCGGGTAAGGCAGGTGCTTTATTGTGACTTCGATCCACTCGGACACCAACTTCCCATCCCAAGAAGTAATTTGGCCAATAGACCAAGAGATATAATGGATTTAATAAGTAAAACGTATATCTTCAATAAAGCTTTCTGTATCCATTTCATTTGTCGCCGAGAATCGGATCCCCCCGATTATACGACATTTGAAAAATGGCAAAAAAGGAGGGAAAATTCGAAAGGTGGGCTGAGATGGGAAGTTTTTGTCCGAGTGTATCGAAGTCGCGATAACTCGAGTGGTAGAGCAGCGACGTATTTAACGGAGGATCGAGGGTTCGAATCCCGCTCGTGACACTAGCTTTTTTATTCCAATCAATACCTTACATAAAGATTAATTAATTGACAGTAAATTTTTCAGTTCTTCGTCGAAATTACGCTGCAGGTTTCTTTTTGCCACAACTCGCCATTATTTTGACCAATTTAAAATCCAAAAATGGCCATTAGACCATTATATTTTTATTAAAGACCGCATTGAAGCCTTAATTAATTTTTCAGTTATTACATATGGATATAAATACCTGAAATCATAATGGGATCAGGTGTTAAGTAAACTCTCTAGCCTCAGGGGTACTAAGGTTAGAAAAATATAACCTAACCTAACACTCACGTCACACCTTTGCGGGCGATATTCTCAACAAAACAAAATCTAAGAAAAATCGTTAATGCTCCCTTCTTGAGCTCCAATAAAACCATGTACCTTCACAGTCCATTTGTTCACAACCTTGTGAACATGTTATCAGAAATTCCATAATACCCCAGGGTCAAACGATTTTCCGACTAACCCTACTTGGAAATCTTCCACTCGGCCAAAGAGGCAATGGCAACTTGGATGTGTGTTCAATGAGAAGTTATGTCACAGTGACTGGCTTCTCCCGTCTTATTATTATTATTATTATTTTAAGGGCGTTTTAACGGCTAAGGTCATTTCACGCCCTAACATCCAAATATTCTATTTTAGGTTAGCTATATCTCTTCTGAGTGCTATAAAACTCTGACTCCAAACATTCACTCGTAACCTAATTTATCCTATTGCCATCCAAGCTTTGATTTTCTTTTTCAAATTCTTAATTAAGGCCAAGTTACATTAAATTTAATAAAATTATAAAATTTATTTCTGTTTCTTTTTAAAAAATTAAAATTGTGAGTTTTTTCCATAAATTAAAATTTCCCCATAGGCTTGTATGGCTAATAATAAAAATAATAATAATGGAGTCAGACTAGCAACAGTCTCAGCGTGATTACAGGTTCATCTTTATCCTTTTATTCTTCCATTCAAGTATGATAACTAATTCTACATAACAATAATAAGAAACAAAACACAATAACATTTCTTTCTCTCTCTCTCTCTCTCTTTTTTTCTCTCTCTCTTCTCTTATTCTACTTGTTGCCCTTTTTTAAGTTTTTCTCTTTTTTCTGAATATTTCTCTATTTGTCAATTATTTACTCGGTATCTGTGTTTTATATGATTTTTCCTTTATCTATATGTCTCTATCTTTTTCTCTTTTCTCCTTCCCTCTGTAAATCTGTTCATATTATTCCCGGCACTTTATTCCTTTAGTTTTTAGTATTTGTCTTTGTTTCTTTATTATTTACTTGATTATTTGACCACTCTCTCTTTTTCTTTCTCTTATTTTACTTTTTGCTATTTTTTAGTTTCCTCTCTTTTTTCTGAATATTTCTTTTTACTGTTACTTATTCACCGGTTATCTGTCTTTTATATGTCTTTTTCTTTATCTACATGTCTCTATTCTTGTTTATCTTTTCTCCTTTGTTCTCTAACTCTATTCCTATTATCCCCCGCGCGTTATTTCTCTAGTTTTTAGTATTTGTCTTTGTTTCTTTATTTTTCACTGATTACTTGCCCCCTCTCTCTGTGTCTCTTATTCTACTTTTTGATGTTTTTTTAGGTTCTTCTCTTTTTCTTATTTTTTCTAAATATTTCTCTATTTGTTACTTATTCACCGGTTATCTGTCTTTTATATATCTTTTTCTTTCTCTACATGTCTCTATTCTTGTTTATCTTTTCTCCTTTGTTCTCTAACTCTATTTTTTTTAAGGAGCTATTTTTCTTATTTAAATTGCGATATTGGGCATTTTAGTGAATTACCACGCAATTTTTATTGTTTTTCCGCTCCGGCAGCCTCAAAAACTTCTGAAAAAAGAAATCATGGACGCACAACTCTTCTGCAGACATTAGCAGGCATTCGATGGTAGAATAATTTGGGAAAAGGCCTAAATCTCATTATAAATTCCAATAAATTTGAGAAAACTGAAAAGCGCTCTTCGAAAGGAACACTGGGGACCCAGTAACTCCTGTAAATCGCTCGAAAGGTTGAGCCTTTGCCTAAAGGGTTGTCAAGTGGGACAGTCGACCAAAATATGTTTTACTGTCAAAATGATGCGTTCTCCACTTCGCATACATCGAGGACAAATTGGAAGGTTGTTGCCTATTAAAAGTCTATTATGAATTAACCTGATATGACCTATTCGCAATCTAGAGAGAATTACAAGTTCTCTTCTCTCAAGTTCTTCAGTTGGCCATTTATGTACAGCTGGCTTAATTTCTTTCATGCTATCTCTACAGGTATTCCATCTTGCCGCCAACTTTCGTTTGATAATGTTTTTAACATAAGCGACTATATCATCTGGACGGAGAAGAAATTGATCTGTTCTTTGTGGATGGTTTGCAGCGTTTCTCATCAGCTTTTTCATTTCCAGAACTGCCGATATGACTAGGAACCCAAACAAATACAACCAGATATTTGTGAATTTCTAAGATGTAAGGTCAACCGGGAAATTATTTTTGATTGCTTCGAGACCACTTTTCGAATCAGACCCGTCTTATTATACGGTTTTTTTCTGTTTTGCTACCTGGAAACCTTCCACTCGGCTAAGGAGACAATGGCAATTTGCATGTGTGTTTAACGGGAAGCTATGTCCTTTATGGGAGCTTATCCCATCGTATTATACGCTTTTTAATTTATGCTCTGATCTTACCAGATTTGCTTATTATAACTAAACTTGTAACGAGGTACATGAAAGAACAAGGAGAATTCCAGGGCAGCAAGGATAGGGGACTACCGACGTCGATGAGTTACAAGATCTTCAAATATTTATGTAAACATAGAAGAGGAAATTCTACTAGAAAAGTATGGAGTTATTCATAGAAGTCTTTGCGTATATTCTTTGCCCTTTCGCTTATTTTGGGATTTACAATTTCAGGTTTTGCGTCAATCCAATGTGAAACGTCGAATCTATCGTTATTTTTCTCGCCATTATTGTGGTTTTCTGAACTTAAACGAGTTTATTCTTGAAATAGCATGCCGGCGCAGCTCCAAGGCAAATTTAATAAACATACATAGTCAAAACCGAATTTCAAGTCAGTACAATCGCTTTTGAATTTTTAACAAATGCCTTTTTATCCCGGATCGCATCGTAAAATTCCCGCTGGAAAGTTTCCTGGCCGTCAAGAATGTTGACAAGTTGATCGAACTTTGAATATTGAGAATAACAATACTGTTTCGAATCGTTTATTTTCAATGGGTAAAAAAAAACTCAGCGTAAAATTCCAGTATTTATCTCTTTATGCTCGATTAAAAGTTCTCCCGTCTGATATATTGTCGGGCTGCAAAGAATGACTCCAAGGGGTGAAAGAAGGGTAAACCCTGTATTGAGTAAGAAGTACTTCCTGTATTTGACGTAAGGACCCTTTAAATTGATTCCTATCTTTATACTTTAACTTTTTTTTATCATAATTTACTTATTCCAGGATTTTTCTTTTATCCCTTCACTTTTGTTGTCTTTTTTTTTGTGCAGAGAGTTTACCCTGTTCGAGCGATACAAAAAGAGCTATAATTTAACATCAAACAAAAACTTTGAAAATAAACTGATTTCTTTTTAATAAGTCTTTATTTCAAAAAGTTCACAAAAATAAAAAGATACAGTTAAATATTTAATTACAGCAAAGTGAACCTTTAGCGACGTCAGCAGCCATTTTGGCAAAAAAAACAAAAAACAACAGTATTTTGTGATAATATAAATAATTGGATAAACTACCCACTAATTTATGTTTAAAGAAATGAACAAACTTACAAGTTGCTCCCTATTAAATAAAATATAATAATAATTTCATTATTATTCCGTGAAAAAGAAATAAGAAATTCAAATTTACACGTTATGAAGGTATGCATTCAAAGTAAAAAGCACAAAATATATGAAATATAATATCGTAGCCGAAAAATTACGGAGTAAAATGAGCCAATAATTACCAAATTTAAAGCCGTATAACTTTAGTTTTATTGCAGGACGATACTATAGGTCCTTGCCTGCTGAGGCAGATTCAGGCGGGGAATTTTCTTCAGAGAGGATGGAAGGGGTTCGTTTGGCTAGTGTAAAAACACCTTTTGAAGTGTACACGAGAGGCCTCCAAAAAAGTTTGTTATACTTTTGTCAAATAAAAATTTGTAAACACAAATTTGGTGGGCGGTATGTTAACACATGATGATATTGTTTTATTCACATATATTATTATTTACTTTATTTTTTTTTTATTGTAACAAGGGCATTCTCAACACGACAGATAGGAATAGCACATCTACACGGAAAATAACCCTTTGAGCCTGATGATGTTCTCAATAAAGACCGAAACGTAGGCATGGTAACGAAAATGTTTTCTAAAACCTACGTTCTCTCACGACCTCCAAATAACCATTAAGTAACTGTCACTAAACACCCCAAACAGAAAAAAAGTTAAAAATATAAATCCATTGCTGAAAGGAGGCACAAATTAAACACATGAAAGCATCTTTACCCCATTTGGAATACAGGAACCCTTTATGAAAGTATTTTGAAAAATAATTCACCCCACTTAATTGTTAAGCCAGTAAACTCGGGAATTAGAGCGTTTTGAAGGTAAATCGTTTTTGTATATAGAACTATATCCACCTATACATAATTGTGTAAATAAATATATAGTAATCAATAAATATTTACGACCTGGTAAAATGATTGATCTAAGTATTAGTAGTAATAAATAACACCTTTAGAAGGGTACACGAAAGAGATAAAAAAAGTTCTATTTTTGTCAATTAAAAATTTGACGCAAAGTTGGTGGGCGGTATGTTAACACATGTTCAAATTGTTATTGTACACATATATTATTATTTACTTTATTTTTTTTTTAACATGGGCATTCTCAACACGACAGATAGGAATGACACATGTACACGAAAAGTAAACAATTTGAGGTCTGAAGATGGTCTGAATAAAGACCGAAACGTAGGCATGGTAACGAAAATGTTTTCTAAAACCTACGTTCTCTCACGACCTCCAAATAACCATTAAGTAACTGTCACTAAACACCCCAAACAGAAAAAAAGTTAAAAATATAAATCCATTGCTGAAAGGAGGCACAAATTAAACACATGAAAGCATCTTTACCCCATTTGGAATACAGGAACTTTTGTAAAAGTATTTTGCAAAATAATTCACCCCACTTAATTGTTAAGCCACTAAACTTGGGAATTAGAGCGTTTTGATGGAAAATCGCTTTTGTAGATAGAACTATATCCAAACTAAACATATTTGTGTTAATAAATAAACGACTTGTTTTCCTTTAAACTTCAATAATGTTGTCACTTTGTTGAAATGAACATGGGTTTTTGTAAGCCAATCATCGAAAAAGTTCACCTCGGACATTCAAGCTAAAATACTTGCCATCTGTTGTATGTTGCGGAAGGACAAGGTCGATTGGGGATGAGCGGGTCTTACGAGTGTGACGGACGATGAATTGGAAGGACTGGATGATGTAAGGATGACGAGTGTGGATGGGCTGGAAAAGAAAGCAACCTAGGAAATACTGGGCACGGGAGGGGGGAATAGCCAGGAAAGTTGGAAATACAACCCCGACTCGGACATTTATTTAGGACATTTATACATCTAACTTAATCTAATCGAAGACTGATCGATATTTCCCCTTTGAATACATCCAATCACAAAACACAAAAAAAGAAGTGAAAAAAGTGCTTCTGTTACAATGAGTTGATGCAATGAGATCTGAGCTGCCAATAAAAAATCGGAACAGGTTAAGTACTCACTCATATAAATTAGCTTACCTGCTCGCTCGCTATACGGACATCCTTCAATTAAGTGGGGCGAGAAAGTGACGTTTATGGTACGTGGCCTTAAAAAGTTACCTCCTTTCAGTATGGCTTACGTGGACCGATGAAAGTACTTTATGTGTAAGGTCAGAGTGTTAAAAAAAAGGCTAACCCTCCTTTGGCTTTTCTATAACAAGTTCTGTTTCACGCCAGTTCCAGGATTTGAATCTTCTTTCCAATGCTCGTCTTTCTCTAGTTCAACTCGTTTATCCATTTTTCTCTGAGACTTAACACATATCGTACATTAACCGTCCCCTCGACTACAAAATCCAAGACTCCAGGAATGCTTTCCAACAAGGCCGTGCTCAGAATGGTGGCTTGTTGGCGAAAACAGACTGACTTTCTTTCTCAATATTCTTTCTTTCCATTTTTTTTTTTAAAGTTTTCTTTTAAAATCATTTTTTGTGAAGAGGAAATATGCATAAACAAATGGTTAATATATATTTTTTGGGAGGATTGAAAAAATAAGGCACAACGAGAACATTTACTCATCTGAAAGATTTCAATATTTATTTACATGAATTTTAAATCGCTAATTCACTACATAATAACTTTCACAACCCACATTTAGTTGTACAAAATAATAATTTCATTACAAAATCTTTTTATTTACACATTTTTACAGAGTAATTTTATTTTTAAATCGTAATCATTTTTTTTTTGATGATTCAAGGAGAGGAAGAGTACATTATATTTTCCTAAGGTGTTCTTACTCACCACGCTATTTTAATATTTTATTTTATAAATATAATTTTATTTACAAAAATTTGCAGATATAGGTAATAGACAAATACATCGTGGACATGTAAAAATATTAGTATTTTTTTTTTTATCGAGGACAAATTGAACGAAATTTTTTTTTGTCTTAAGACATAAAAAATCTGTTTGTACATTTGATTTGATTGTTTGATTATCACATTCTGCAAATGAACGAAAGGACGACAAATATACACAATTATAACTTATCAACAAGCAAAATCTACAGCTTATTATTTTATTCCACAATTTTTTAAATTAAAAATTCAAACCTCCTATTTGATCCTTATGTATAAATTGTTTTTTTTTTTTTTATTGACAGACTGAAAATAAATTCATTGGTAGAGTAAAATTTTTGTTTTTAAATTTGTAAATTGAAAATAGAAATCCTAATCTTTTAATGGTCTAGGAGGCATTCTTTTTAAAACGAATTCATTATTTTTCTGACAAAAAGTGAGGGGAAATTTAATCTTTAATCTACATTTTTTTCGAAAAGGACAACGTTTTTAATAATATTTAATTATAGCGTATTGTAAAATAAATATTTAGTTACTATTGACTATTGCCATATTAATGTATTTATTATTCTTTGGAATAATGTTTACTAGTTGATTTAAAAAAAATCCTAGTGTATGTCCTACTTTTATTTATTTTTCTGTTAGTCCTGAAAGCAAGTAACTAATAAGGAAAATTAAAAGCCGATAACTGTACGTAAAATATAAATTTATGAGTGGTGTCATTTGTGCTGTAAATCATCGTAATCGAATTGATCGTTAAAATTACGGCCCTACGGTCAATTACGGGACGTGATATGACACGGCTAAATATATTCAATTTCTAGCTCATTTATCGTAAATATTAATTTCCGTTTTTTATTACTAGCTTGGTCATTTGTTAAGACTGTCAATTTTATTTTATAGATTCGATACTTTATTTTTTTTTATAGTACAGTAAGCAGTCCCGCTAGGCCGAACTTATCAGAACCTTTGTTCAGATTAGCCGAATGATGCAGGAGGAAATCAACAATACAAGTTAGTTGATATACTCGCGTAGACGTGGAAAAATATGAATTGACAATGTTAAGTAGGATAATAAGCGGTGAACGTAGTCATCAGACAGTACAAATAGAACCAACCTGGGGAAAGTAACTATCGCCAATTCTATAGACGCTGGCAGTTAATGATCTAACCACAGTGACCATAATCATGCAATTTACCTTGTAACCATCATAAACTATTAATTTGATGCACACTGTCGAATAAGAATTCTTAAGAAGAAGGCAGATAAACATAAAGACACCCAATTTAAAAGAAGAAGCCAAAACCTATTCTAAAGAAACTAAGAACCTCGGTGCAACCCTTGACCATAAGCACAAGGAGAAGGAGAAGAACATACACAGATTGTGAAGCACATGGGAATAGACAAGGATTGCATAGAGGTTATACACCCAACGACCCTGGCCACATGCAGAGCTTTGTCATGATGACCAAAAACAAACTGAAAAGAGTTCAAGACTTAGAAATACTTGGGCGATATACACTCCACACCAGCAATGGAATCACCAGTCGATTTACAACCCTTTCAAGTTGGTTGCTTTGGAAAGTGCCAACAAGCTCCTGAGATAAAAATAAATAAAATCACATTGAAGGAGCCATAATAAAACTCTAAGGGATACTTAAAATAAATAAAATGGTATTAATAAGTAGTACGTGGCAAAACGGAAAAAACTCAGCTCGACCTTTCCAAGTGGCCATGTATTTGAATGATAGTCAACCTCAAGTTTCAGGATGAAAGATAAAACAGACAGTAGGTGTAGTGATAAAAGGGTGGAAATACACCCCTCTTGGTCTGGTTCCAACTATCTTGCAAGTTGGTGGTCCATTAAATCCGATTCTGTACACAGGAGTTGACAAAAAAAGAAAATCAAATGTGCAAGGATTTGCATACTTTCGGACTAGACACTAAAAGCGTATGCTTTTAGATTAAAACTAGTCTGAGTATGTCTATATTGCCAAATCGTCCTAAGGAGGAATAGCAAAGTAACCTTGGGGTGGGTACCAGGCAGGCTTGAAAGGAAAAGAACAGCAGAAAACTAGCCAAAGAGGTAACACTCTCAGTCAGAACTCCTCGCATCAGAGAGTGTGGTAAAGTTGCAGATGTTAAAATGGCTTGAGAAAAAAATCAAGCATTGGACAAAACAGGTATGAGGAAAGAAAAGAAATGCCTAACTCTCAAAATGGAAGGAAAAGTAATAATCACAGTAAGCAAAGAAAATTAATGGTTACTGCGCTATTAACTATAACCTTTGAAACCTGAGACATCGGTTGGACAAAACCGTCAGGTATGTGGAAAGAAAGTAGATGCATAACTCTCAAAATGGAAGGCAAAGTAATTACCTCAGTAAGCAAGAAAAATTAATGGTTACTGCGCTATTAACTATAACCTTTGAAACCTGAGACAACGGTTGGACAAAACCGTCAGGTATGAGGAATGAAAGTAGATGCATAACTCTCAAAATGGAAGGCAAAGTAATTACCTCAGTAAGCAAGAAAAAGTAATGGTTACTGCGCTATTAACTATCACCTTTGAAACCCGAGACATCGGCATATACGTTTGGTGAATGTAACTGGCACCTGCTTAACTTTAGATAAGGCAATCACACATTAAGATAGGTGCCTAGATAAAGAGGAACCGAGGAAAGAGCTTAGTCCTCGGGGGATAAACTCACTTTCTAGGTCATTGTCATCCGTTAAAGTATCAGTCCATACTATTAACAGGTCGCAGTGGAGAAAACGTCGAAATTCTTCCTTAAATCCCAAAAAAGCTGGATGTTTTGAAACAGGACTTGATTAAGGTAGTTAAGTACGTTCTGATCATTTTGTATTTATACTTGCCGTCTTGGTCTGGCGGATGCGTTTTATCCTTCTTGGGTTTTTAACAATTGTGCTTAAAGACCACCATTGAATATGGAGACGTCTTACAGGCCAGAACAACGATGATAGGCATGATTTAATAAGAGCAAAACCGGCAGTAGATAAGCAAAAAAAAAAAAAAAAAAAAAAAAAAAAAAACAGGTCAAAACATTTTACACCCACGTGTTCGGATTAATGGGACTTAACCGTATTTTGAATTGACTTCTTTGGATTCGTCGTCAAAAAATTATTTAGATGGTCGGCACTAAAAATAATCTAGTGCAATATCGTTTTGATAAATTTTAAAGCCGTATTTATTTTTGATGTAAACTAGCATTATTGATTGTATTATTTTATAGGATTATAGATTCTGATTTCAACTTAAGACAAACCAAAACCAGTTGATAGCGCTTACATGTTTAAATAAAGTGTCTTTTGTGTAATAGGAATTGTCAACACTAAACGGAATAAATACATTTTGTATCCATTTTTTACATACATGCTTTGTTAACTAGTTTCAAAATATATATTACTTTATTACAATTTCTCTCTCGATATTTTACAGTTTATGAAGGATTTTTTTTTAAAACCTCCACTTATTGGACTTGGTTTGGTTTTCGGATTAAACGTCCCTGTAGTTTCTGCACTCTGGGATCGGTTGGCTCCAGGTCCCGTCGGATTTGCAGACAGGCTTCGCTTCGAGCCTCGTTACGAATCCCGCGTGGCAGGTCACTTTCAATCTGTCTCCAGGCTCGTAGGTGAATTTCAAAGGGATTATCCTCCCGTTCGCCGGCTCTCCCGGGTAGTCGCAATGCGCTCTACCTGAAAGAACAAAACATAACAGATGTAGAAAAACTGCAAGAAAGAGAAATATAGGCGTATAAGTGTGGATCGCCGAGTACCAGTGGACCTAGTTTCTCTTCCACAAGAGATATACACTAAAAAGCAAAACATGCCTGGATTCGTCTAAGTCTTCTTTTACACTCAAAACTTGCAATTTAAACCAATCTATAATAAGTTTTATAGCGCTTTATTTCAAGGCTGCACAAAATAGAAACTACTTTTGACAACTACGCTCAATAACTTTCAAACAATCTAGAAACGACACCACAACAAAACTAATTTAACTTTATGGACTTAATGGGCTAATATATACAGTTATCCACCGCCGGGCTGTCTAGAAAGAGCACCCCAGCTTCAGCCATACTCGCAGAAGTAATTTTACAGAAGTTTCAAGGGAATACACGACAAGGTAACATTAATCATAGAGACACACGAGATACTCACCAGAGTAGAAATCAATAAAAACATAACCAGGTATTAACATAATTATCACTGCATAAACTTTAGCTTGGGATAAAATTGGAATCGTTTAGCACATGAAAAAGTCGACATAAAATCCTAAAGTGGGTATATAAACGCAATGGTCAAAACGGTGGCTCTCAAAGTGAAAATAAAATAAAATTTGGGTGGACACTTTAAAACCCGAAAGTTGGAGGTGTCTTTATGGCATTAGATAACCTCGTGAAGTATTGATATCTGTTCAAGAGCCATGCTCACTACATAACAAACTGTTATTAGCGAAGAAATTTATGATGATTACTATGATGATGGATAGTAGGAAGTTAGGCTTTTTTTTAGAACAGCAGTATTCTGACTTATTGCACTTGCCTAGTTCCTTAGATCAGTGCATTCGAGTCGATCTTTCTATTAAAGAATTCTACTTCCTTTCCCTGGTTTCCTTTGTATCCCAGGTTGTCTTCATTGAGCGGTTGCTGCACATTCAAAGACTTGAGTGGCTGTTTCATCCTCCTCCATGTTTTCTCTGATGCCAGTGATCGCTAAATGCCCACTCTTGTGAGTATGGTCCTATCTTAAATCCTATAACGAAGTTTGCCTGGCTTGGTGAGGTTTGTTTTCACATTAGCTTACGGTACTTTCCAAAAGGATAGCTCCTACTCACAGTAAGTTGTTTTGCAACGATCCGGATTTCGAGCCATTTAGCTCATCATCAGGTTGAAGGATTTCTACAACCACGTCTCTCGACGTGCATTGCCAAAGTGAAACCGCTGGTACCTCCGCCAACACGACGTTCCAATTAGCAGCTGATTTTTTAATGACGCTCAATTTGAACGTGCGAAACGCAGAAATTATAACACAAAAAAACATTAGAATAAAAAATAATCACAATTAAAAGAATTAGTTTAATTTTTTGGATGTTTGATATTATTTATGTTCAGTTTTACATTTTTCAATTTCAAATTTCTCAAACGAAATCAATTTGTTGAAATTTGGTAGATTGGTCTGAGATGGATACATATATGGATACAATGGTCATCAATGACTGGAGGAGTTACCTCCCGAGCACTGCAGCTGTTCAGCTTATTGTACTATACCCTGGCTCCATTTTTTGGGGGAGTGCTCACAACACAAAGTGAACTTGAGCCCCCGTTGTGCCAGTGTTCTTCCATCGAAGAAACATATTTTTGAAGGGGGTTGGGAACAGGTTCAGGGTCGCTGGGATTCCAGAGGCGATGGTAGGGATCGAACCCACGAACGCGGGGTCTACTAGCCGAGAATCTGACGCCTTAACCACTCGGCTACCGCTAATTTAACATGGTGATAAATGCATTACTAATATAGCAGATTTTGATCTACCACCCATTTTAAATATGCACATAAATATCATCAAACATCCAAATAATTAAACTAATTATTTTAATTGTTATTATCTTTTTTCTAATATTTATTTGTGTTATAATTTCCCATATAATTTATCCCAAGAATAGCTCAGGGGTTTATGATTTTCTCACGTGGTAATGATTTAATTGCTGCCTGACTGTTCGATCTTATGACGATATTAAGGCAGAAGAGTTGATGGCAAATATTTTAGCTTGAAAGTACCAGGTGTACCTTTTCGATGATTAGTTTTGTAAAAACCCGTATTCATTTCAATGAAGTGACAACATTATTGAAGTTTAAAGGAAAAAGACTCGCACCTGCGAACAAAAGCCGAATAAGAGACAAGCAAAACAATTCGGAGTATAAAAAATAAATGGACTTTTTGCATATGCTATTGAAGTGCGTTATAGTTCAGAATTAGACGGATAGTATATTTGTTAGATTTAATGTAGTTATGTTAGTGATTAAGTTTCAGAATGGATGGAATGGAACCAGAGAAGGTCAAGGAAATCATCCTAAACGACTGTCAAACAGCCCATTATCCTTGCCAAACCTTACTATTAATCCGTAAACCAAATTATATGCCCAACCTTAACTTATATTATTTTGCATTATAATCATCATCATTATCATCATCGTTTGTCATATAAACAGTTAATTTATTTCACGTGATTGATCAATTAGTGTAACGTTACCTGTGACGGCGCGATAGACCAACAATTCTGCAAGACGAACACGTCGTGCGGGTTTAGTATCGCAGAGCCCAATTGTAAAGGAATTGGAAATGAAAAAAAAACTTTCAAATATTTCACTTTTAAAATATAAGTTTTGTGAACGTTTTTGAGCTTATTGAACTTTTTTTTTATAACTGAATATTTGTAAATAAGAAAGACCTTCGAGACGTTCGTAAACAATGAAACAGCACCCTAATTTTTTTTATTATAAAACCTAAGAAAAAGCCACCATAACAAATAAATTTCCAATTACTTGGAAAAAAGAAGCTGGTGATGTAGGTGTCGTGAGAAAAAGAAAGCAACAAAACTGGTAGGCATTACTGCTGTATAGAGGTCGATTCAAAATAGAACAACGGTTCAAGTCTAAAGAGGTTAAAAAATAACCTAAAATTTAACCTGGCAAAATCTCCTGGTCACACACACACCTTCAATTATCCAACCTGAAATCAGGCAGTGGAACTCTGTAATGAAGAAATATTTCAAAATAACCTTACAGGTGCATAGATTATTTTCAGACATCCAACTAGCGCTCAAAGCATTCAACCTTCCACCTTCAACTAAAAGTCGGCGTGGGAATGCTTAAAATATAGGGAAACACATGCAACTAAATAAATCCGATGTGGGTGCCGGGTCACGAGGAGGATCAGGGAACGAACAGAAAATTATTAAAAGCGGCAAAAAAAGGATGGAGGAAGAGAACACGCATTATGAACTCGCCGGGTGTAAAAAATCCAAAAACAAATCATCCCGAACCAGCACAACAATATACCTCCATCTTAGTACGCAGGGGTGGAGGAAAATATAAATAAAACCTGCCCGCCTGGTTACGATTTTAAAAAATGTAAAAGATGAGACTGAAGTTTTACGTGACTGCGATCCGTTAGCTCAAAAATTTACAGTCGCTTCGTGAAGGCGATATTAATGACTAGGGCTAAAGGTCTACGGTATGACAGATTTGAGGTTCGATCGTATTGGGAAATTGCTTGAAATGAAAAATGTGCGTTCGGATTAGATGATGATATCTAAGCTTCTGTGGATAAAGTTAAAAGCAATCATCTAATTTTTTTTAATGTCTCCACCAAGAAAAATTTTTTTTTCAGATGAAAAACACAGTATTTTATCTGGGCACTGCCCACTTAATTATCACCGAGGCAAAATGGGTAAAAAGGTGAGTCAGTGTCAACCCTACCACGGATCAGTAGAAACCAATCACTTCAGAAAGTACGACGAAGGACGATAAATGGACATAGTGCAAACTGAGAAATATGCAAAATCACATTAATATCGAAAAAAGGTTTATGACACACAAATAAAAAACAGCTTGCACCAAAACAGCACAAGAACTGGCTGAAAAAAAAGAAAGAAAAACTACCAGACTTAATTCCTCAACACCAAATCACTTTTATAACCTAATAACCCCAGCTTGAAAATATGGGTTTTTTGATAAATCCTCCTTTCCTGAAGTAAGGTTTCGGACCAACCTCGACGCTTCTTCAGTTTAAGAATGTGGCCCGGGCCGAGTGTTGATCCAAAAGCGTTCTTATGAAAATAAAAACTGGCGACAAAGTTCGTGAAAAATAAGGCATTTAAATTACATAACGTTACCGATTTCTTGACAGTTGTGCAAGGGCGAAGAAAAATGGGTTTAAAACAAGCCCATGTTTTACTATTATTGCATCTCAGTGCTGCAGTCTTCAGCACTGAGGCTGTTCACTCTCATAAAATATTTTTTATTAATATTATCAGCATTTATTTTTTGAAAATACCTTCATCAAGGTTATTTTTCTGATAAAATCAGGATTTACTATGTTTAGTAATTATTTATTCTTTCCCCGACCCAATACTAATTATATCACAATACTGCTTCTTTATCAAGTTTATACTGTGAACATGAAACATTTTACATTTATAAAATGCCTATTTTATCTTTGATCGATAGAATAAATGATTCGATATCTAAAGTTTTACTAAACTAAATCGGCAAGGAAAAGTATTGCCATTGTCACAACCATCAGTACGTTCAACGAGGGTCCTATGGATCATATGAAGCAATAAAATCCTCCCTAGAGAAAGACAAGTAACACATAAATCATTCCGATGTACGTTGGAAATGTTCAAGCCAGAAAAGGGGACAACCACCATTTTATGGGCTCCTTCATGTAACTTTTGCTTCTTCTTTAGAGTTGACCCTGATAAGTCAAGGAATAAGGTGTCTACAACCAGTAGAATTAATTTTCTAAAACTATTTAGTCAGAATTCTGAAAAAAAAATTCGGTTACGGTTATAATTAAAAAAAAAGGACGTTTGCATTTTTGTGAACCTCTCTCGGATTCGCATTACTACCGGGAGTCATCCTGAACCTGCTATTAAAGTTCAAAAAAACTTTGCAGTTATAGTAAATGACTGGGAAAACATTCTGTTAAGGAAAAAAGGATCAAAACATAAGTACACAAAAAAGCTACGGGACACACAGAAATTAAGAGATATGAACAGAGGGGTTTCTGAGGTATTGGAAGTTACTAACGGCCGTTTTGAACAAATAACAGTGCAAGAAAAGTTGTTCCAGGATTTACAATTTAACTCTTTCCTTGCCCACGTTCAAACTCAGGGCAAGACAAATTAAGCAAATTTTCTTAGCTAATCCCATGATTTTATGGCGGATGCAATGTTTTCCTTCAATGGTTCATCCCGTGTATTGGCAACACTGATTTTTTTCGCGCCAGTATTAAAACCACCATCTTGGAATCTTTCATCTCCAATATGGCCTTCCATCCCGTCACTGCATCTTATCAAAATTATTATAACTGTCCAACATAATATTTTTTGTACCACGTTTATAATTGAACCATTTCTCCCCCAAATTCGCTTCAAAGCAATACCAATTTTAGTACTTTTGTTTAAGGTTAGGAATAAATCCCGTGAGTTTAGGGTGGAGCGCAGTATCGTTCTTGCTCTGTTTCTGACTATGTATTGGCAACACTGATTTTTTTCGCGCCAGTATTAAAACCTCCATCTTGGAATCTTTCATCTCCAATATGGCCTTCCATCCCATCACTGCATCTTGTCGAAATTATTATATTTGTCAAACATAACACGTTTCGTTCCACGTTTATAATAATTTAACCATTTCTTGCTAAATTCGCTTCAAAGCAATGTCAATTTTACCACTTTTGTTTAAGGTTAGTAATAAATTCCACGAGTTTAGGGAGAAGGGCAGTATCGTTCTTGCTCTGTTTCTGACTATATATTGGCAACACTGGTTTATTTGGCAATATAACCTCACTATCTCCAAACTTGTGGGATTGCTCGCTAACTTTTTAACCCAAACTGCTAATATTTGTCTTGCTCTAAGGCAACATTGAGCCACAAAGGGTTAAAACAGAATCATTAATCATACAGTGGATCGCTATAGTATTGACCATGAGTTCTGCAAATGTAGACCAGTCAAACTAACGATCGGGTAAGAGCTACCAAGACTTAAAAGCAAACGGGGGAGAAAAAAAAAACAACACTTTATTAAGTGATTTGGAAGACTTACAGATTGGAGCGGGATGAGACCAAACGCCTGCATCCGTGCATACGATGCTGCCTTCTCCGACGAGTGAGTGCCTCGATTCGCATGAGAACTGCACAACAGATCCCACAACGTATTCACCGCCGTTTTCGTCTTCGACAAGTCTCCCTTTGTCTGGAACTCTTGGCGCCGGACACCGGACAGCTGTGGGCAAAATGAAAGATTTTTTTTATTAGTCAATTTTCATCTATGGTTGGTCCAAGGTCATTGAATTGTTTCTAAAAATCACCATGACGTCTACTTGAATTGAATTGAAACTCTTGTTTTAGGAGGGCATTTTCTGTTTTGAATTTTACTCGATTCTCCCGGAAGAAGGCGTTCGGTAGACCGTGAAATGGAAGGCGAAGGAAATTGATTATTTCCGGTTGGCAGCGAACAGGATAATTTTTTTGGTTGTACTGTTATGTCCGGTACCCTACAGACCTTTTCCATTAGTATTCTTTAATAGACTAATGAATAAATATATATTACTATTTAGTAGTAGATATATCATTAGAACTTAGATCGAACTCCATATTCTTCATCTCGTATAACTTAACATTCAACTATTTACTCTTGCAAAACGTTAAATTCATATGTGTGGTGATTAGTGACCCTTAATCGATAATTATATTATATATTATATTTAGAAATCGTGAGTTAAGGTCTGGTGTGACGTAGGTTTCAGATAAACATTTTCTTTATCGTGCCGACGTTTCGATCTTTATTGAGATCATCTTCAGAGCTCAAAGTGTTTGTTTTACATGTAGATGTATCATTCTTGTCTGTCGTGTTGAGAATGCCCTTATTAAACGAACAAAAATAAAGTAAACATTAGAACAATTTGTTTATGTGTTAACATACCGCCCACCAAATTTGTGTTTACAAATTTTTAATTGACAAAAGTAGAGATTTTTAGAGCTTCCCCGTGTACCCTTCAAAAGATGTTATTAACTAGACAAACGCACACTTCATGCGGTATATTGTGATCTAGGTTTCAAAAAACATTTTCTTTATCGTGCCGACGTTTCGATCTTTATTGAGATCATCTTCGGTGGCTCAAAGGGTTTGTCTTCTGTGTAATTGTGCCATTCTTGCGTGCCGTGTTGAGAGTGCCGAAAAATATCTTTTGAAAAGTACACGAGAGACCTCTAAAAAAGTTAGTGCTACTTTTGTCAATTAAAAATTTGTGAATAACAAATTTGGTGGGCGGTATGTTAACACATGATCAAATTGTAATTTTTGTTTTTTTAAAAGGGGTACGCTTAACACGACAGATAGGAATGATACATCTACACGAAAAGTAAACAATTTGAGGCCTGAAGATGATCTGAATAAAGATCGAAACGTCCGCACAATAAAGAAAATGCTTTTCTTAAACCTACAGCACACCAGATGGCATCTCAATATTTTTAAATAGTTAAATTGATATTTAAATAACAAACTTTTTATATTTAACGTTAAATAAGATGTAACGTGATAAGAAGAAGGTAAATTAGAACACTTGGATTTACTTTACAACACTGATAGTGGACCGCGGTGGCATAGTCGTTAGGGCGTCCGACCTCGTATTTGTCACGCAAATGGTTTCCTGAATTCGAATCCTGGCAGAGCCCATGGGACTTTTAATTATGAGTAACAACGAGAAAATATAGTAAAGTTGTTTAATTGTGCATTCCACGTTGATGTTTGGTCTAGGTAGGTGAATTATTTGCAGTGTTCTATTTCTTCATTTCGCTTTTAAGCTGTAATATTTAGTAAGGCTGGTAGGCCCTAATTGACTAACTTATTTATTTCAATTAATTATTCTTTTTACGTAAGGTCTTGATTGAGATGAAAACGTTAGCGTCACGAGCGGGATTCGAACTCACACGCTCTAGGTGGGGTACACACCCACTTCTCATCATTGAAAAATGGCAAAAAGGAGGGAAAATTCAAATGGTGGGGTTGAGATTGGAAGTTGGTGTCAGAGATGATCGAAGTCACGACAGCTCAATTGACAGAGCATCGGCGTGCCAAGCCGAAGGTCGAGGGTTCGAATCCCGCTCTTGACGCTAACTTTTTCATCTTAAACAACACCTTACATAAATTATTTACTACATATAATGATGACTACACGCAATAAACCAGCTTTTCATCTGTACTTGTAGGCATTTTTATTTTGGCGCAAATATAATTATATTTACCTGATTACTACATATGTAACATTCAAATTTAAATGACGCCATGCCCCTCCACACGCTCTAACAGTGCAAGGAGTAGGGGCCAAGAAAGCGCTATATTTTTTTAAGTGCTAATTCAATTCCCTTTCTGGCTTCTATGGGTAAACAGCTGTTTTGGTAAAAAAAAGAAAAATTTGGTGTCCACACTATTCATGTGAGTTAAATTTTTATTAGTTTGACGTCAAAACAAAAATAATAATTGTAATTTAATTTTTAAAAGGAAATATATTTTTATAAAGAAAAACAGAAGAAGTAATATTTATTTAAAAAAACTGTGTACAAAGTTTAATTCTATTTTTTATTTGGTGGTCAAAATTTTAATAATAATAATAATAATAATAATTTCTTTACGTTTCTTTATAAAACTATAAAACAAGAATTAAATTCAATTTTAAAATTAAGATTTGTAGATTTGAGATAAGCTTGTTCTATGATAAAAGGATTCTTTAAATTAAAAACATATATTGTAAATTTGTGTGATATAAATTATAATTAAAAATTCAAATTCAACAATCATTGGGTGTCGTTTGTATTTTGATTTCAATAAAATATAAAAGGTGCCTGATCAATATAAGAAATCATTGTATTCAGGTCCGATCGTAAAAACCGCTGGGACCTTGTTTTCGATTTTCGAATTCAGGGTTGGGCCCAACAAAAAAAAAAGAAGAACGAAGCACGCTACATTACATATATAATTGCAATCAGTATTTATGCTTTGAAATTATTAATGTTAGTCGTATTTTGCAAAGAAATCGGTAGAAAATTTCCCCAGCTAGAGTACTCAGTGTAAATGTTTTCCTTCTCTGGATCTCTTACAATTCGACTCGTTTTGATAGGTATAAAACGTCTCTTTGATGTCTCCCTAGTAGAAAAGCAGGCCTACACGAACGTCAATCGACATTGTTTTGATATATCCGTCCCTTTGATACGTCCGTAGTTCGTTTCCATTCATTACATAGAAACCCCAAATCATCCCATTGAGAATGAAGTCTCCAACAACGTCTGTTATCCTCCAGAGTTTCAATTTTCTCTGTATTGTTTTATGTTTTTATTAAACGGCCTTTTATAAACTTTCCCAAGCGTATGAAGACGTGGCTGTATTTTATAAGGCGTGATATACTTCCTAAAGGATTCGGCCTTATTTTATCAACGCAGCGTTTAAGGTTTTTAGAGACGTTTATAGAAACAGAATTATATGTTATCTTTACATGTTAGGTCAAATTAACAAGAATTTCTTGTATCGATGATCGTTTAGTAGTTTTTCTATTATTAAATTTTCTTAACAAACGCAAGTAGACTTACAGACGTACATTTGGAAATGTTTTAACATAAATAAGCATTAGCCTTCTGTCTCCGAAGTGTCATTTTTCAGGCTAGGGCGTAGCCTGGCTCCGCGTAAAGGATTTATCACTCTTATTCCTCAATTTAATAAAAGAGGGAAACATTTATTCTCCTATAAAGTTAATAGGAAGAGATGGTCCGACTGAAATTGGAGAGTGCGCTGGGCGCTTTTCAAATGAAAATTCCGTAATCGCGTCCCCCCTTTAGATAAGCGTAATGTACCATTCGTCTAGAAACTTTATTTGCATTCGCCCTTCTATCTAAACCTGGAACGAAATATATATAAAAACCTATTAAATGAAATTCGACCCATTCTATTTTTTCTACTATATTATTACTAAACGCCGAGAGATTATTTAGATTTAGATAGGATTTTAAAGATGAGCTCAATCAAAACGTGATAAAAATAAAGCGATAACATCAAACAATATTAATTTAAAAATTAAAATAAGGGTATTTTTCAGTTTACGATAAAATCTTAAATATTGATTCCATTATTTAACAACATCAGTCGACATCTATTTAAGAAATGTATGAACGAAAAAAAATTTGTTTTATTTTATTTTAATTTAGCATCTATAATTAATAGACCATTGAACCATATTGGCTTCATTTTGGAAATTCATTTCTGAAATAGTTTAGATTTATTCTTCCCTATTTGATAAACATAAAGTTAAAGTCAAATTTGAAGTAATTTCGGTAACTAAATTGAGGTTGAGGAGTGTTCCGTGAATTTGTGATGGGCGGAGGGATCTTGGCCGTTTAAACAAACTCACTTAGAGACAATTATGATAGGGTTAGTAAATTATTTGGGTATTTAATTTATAAGCGTGAATGAAGTTATTCGTCCGCAATTATACCGAACAATATAGAGTAGAGTGAATGAATGAGGGGATGTAATTTATTAGCGCGAATGAAGGACCATATCCCCAATTATCCCGAGGAATATCTGGTACTATAAGGTGATATAAACGCAGTCTCGTGAATGAATGTATTTATTAGCGCGAATGGAGGATTTTATCGCCAATTATCCCAAGGCATATCAAGTACCATAGCGTAGTGTAAACGCAGTCTCGAGTATGAATGTATTTATTAGCGCGGATCCTCCATTCGCCAATTATCCCAAGGAATATCGAGTACAATAGCGTAGTGTAAAAGTAGTCTCGTTCCGGAATTATTAGCGCGAAGGGAGGACCACATCCCCAATTATCCCGAGGAATATCTGGCACTATAAGGTGATATAAACGCAGTCTCGTGTATGAATGTATTTATTAGCGCGAATGGAGGACCTTATCCCCAATTATCTTGAGGAAATCTAGTACTATAAGGTAGTGTAAACTCAGTGTCGTGAATGAATGTATTTATTAGCGCGAATGGAGGACAATATCCCCAATTATCTCGAGGAATATCTGGTACTATAAGATGATATAAACGCAGTCTCGTGTATGAATGCATTTATTAGCGCGAATGAAATATCTTATCCCCAATTATCCCACAAATATCGAGTACCATAGCATAGTGTAAACGTCGTCTCGTGTATGAATATTTATAATAGTGAAAATTTATCAAAACACCGGAATAACTTTATTTAAAACAATTAAATTTAACAAACAATTTATTACATGGTTTTGATCAAAATAATGTATTAAGTACAATAGAGGCGTTGCGATTGCGATACTGATTTGTGATTCAATCTGTGTGACTGACCGTGCGCTTGACGGCGAACACATGTGCGCAAGTGATTTACCAAAACATGACAAGGCGTCGGGTAGCATGGGAAAAGTGTGTTCGCCGCTTTAGAACTGTTCTTTCCCCCCCAGTTCTGTGCTCATAGCTCAGCAGGAACTTGATTTGTAAGTCCGGTATCAGTGGTTGAATTTCCTCTACTGTTACGTTGTACATCCCAAAACAGGCAAATGTGGCACCAAAGTTTGCTAGAAGGTGTGATGGTGTTTTTTCTCCTTCTTTGTAGAATCTGCCCGTGTTGGGTTATACCATCCTTCTTTAGATGCCCATTCATTCCGCAGTGTCCCGTTAAGAATCGTGTAAGAAAGTTTTCTGTCTGTTTCCTTTGAAGCATTCTGTTCTTTCTTTCCGAACAAAGTTTGCTACAAGTTTCTTGGAATGTTTGTGCCAATGAGTGAATTCCACTGTTTCCTCAGTGCCATTTTGTCTGAGGTACTCATTGATAGTGAAAATCGCTATGCTAAACTTCAGATCATTCGTTATTCTCTTGTATGTTTGTAAATCACAGGCCCTGAAGATGATCTCAATAAAGATCGAAACGTTGGCACGATAAAGAAAACGTTTTTCTCAAACCTACATCACACCAGAACACATCTCACGATACATAAATAATTTTAAAAAGTATTTCCCCTCTTCAGCATTTAAAGGCATTGTGCTTACTCTGGGCAGAAAAAAAATGAAGGCCAGGGAATGGAAGGTAGTCCAAGCTAGCACCAAAATTGGTCAGATAAAATTCTTTGGATGGGATAGATACCTGAAAGGGGATTTGAAGGTTGGTTTTTTTAAACAGTATTTGAACTAAAAAAATAATAGGGGAAATGTAGACGGAGAGGAGAAAAGCGATAATGGGGCAACGACTGTCAACAAGTCAATGACGGGAAAAAGCTGTCGGCATTTCGCCCGATTTTCCTTCTCGTGAGCATCCGAGGCCGGATAGATACCTGAAAGGGGATTTGAAGCTGTAATGAGGAGGTCGATTTTCCTATCGTCCGAGGCGGGTCAGGAAGTGAGCTCAGTCCAGTAGGCCCGAGGCGATATAATTTGGGCCGTAACAACACTGGATAATTGGAAAATGTATTTATTCAGGTCCTCGAGTCAAAGAGCGCAGTTAATGCACTCTCGTCGAAATGAAAATGTCCGCGTTGATATCAAAAGGAAAACAGTAGAAGCTGTGCAAAGCCGCATTAACACACAATCGAAGCCTTAAATAAAGGCTACAATATCACGGAAACATATATTTAAAGGTTGAAAATCTAAAATGACTTGTCAATCACGACAAATCACACGATTTATTTATTCACGTTATGATAATTCAGGTGGTAGAGCACAGAAGTACCTATATGATATAATTCATATAATTTAGTCATTCAGTGCAAAGTTCAGCATAAAACGAAAGCAGGCTAAAATGAAAATTAATAATGAAAAGTAGGTATATTTTTGTGATTAGATCTGCGCCGCACAAAAACCTGTGAGAGCTAACTAAGAGGGCGAGGTTTAATAAACAATTTTTCCGATTTCCACACGGCCTCCTTTTTTTAAGATCAATGGAATAAAATAAACATTCAGGCAACCTTTCCGAAATACAGATTTCAGATGCTCATCCGTATGGTTTTTTTTTCTTTAAAAAAATCTCTCGAGGTAGAATCTTCCTGTTTGGCCGGAGCGTGCTCAGTATAATCAATTATTGGAAGAGGCCATCGTCTCGAAGATCTCGTAAACCCGGCAGATTCCGGCTGTATGCCTCTCGACTCGAGTAGGCTGGATGGCTATTAACCATGTTCTCTAGTACTTGGCTCAGGTAGACTGTCGGAGATATTGGCCGGTAACTTATTCCGGTAAAACCCCTATCTTTATTTAAGCTGAGTCGAGTTTAAAGGTTTTCCTCAAACTGGGAAAAAAATATTGACCGTATCCTGTTTTATCCAGCTCCTGGGTTGAATCCGATCATATTCCTCATGAATCAACTATTGCGATAGTCAATACATTTTAGGATTATAAGAAAGTGAAGCTTTTTAATAAATCTGCATGAGAGGTCGCTGCATAGGAACAATTAAACTCCAGTGTTTATCCATTATATTTAGTGGTCAGATAACCAAATTATTTCTTTCAATTAATCAATCATTTTAGCAACGTTGTTAGTTGAAATGAAAAAAAGTCATTGTCACGAGCGGGATTCGAACACACGACCTCCGGCTCAATACAACGCTGCTCAAACCATTTGAGCTGTCATGCCGAAGAAAGTGGTTCGAACCCCGCTCGTGTCACTAACTTTTTAATTTCGAACAAAAACCTTACATAAAGACATTGATTAAGTCAAATCTAGTGTTTATGTTTTTGAAACTCTGGGCAGGTTTTGTGCAAATTGCAATCATCTTGGACAGCTGTGTAAAACAAAAAAGAGTCTATCAACACGACACGTAAGAATGGCACAATTACACTGAAGACAAACACTTTGAGTCCTGAAGATGATCTCAATAAAAGATCGAAACGTTGGCACGACAAAGAAAATATTTTTCTGATGCCTACATCACACCAGACCGCATCTCACGATATTATCTGAATAATCAAACCGTTACGTTTTCCTAGGATGGAGATATGTTTTATGATTTTAGGAGGCTTTTGCTTAGGTCTGTCCAATTTGTTCTAGAAGCCAAAGTGCACTTTCATATGGTACGCTCTGGATGTATATGTGGGGGAGTAACTAAATAGTATGCACTACTTGCCAAATTTAATTAAAAGAACTTTATTAATAAGTCTTACAGCGTCGTTCGTCTTAACCGTTAAAATTCACTTTTTTTTCAAAACAACAGTCCAAAAAAACAACACCTGTTCTGCTCTCCTCCCTAGCGCTCTCTTCAGCCATACCGGCAAGGTAACCAGCCCGAGATACTCTCTTCCCACACACACACACACACACACACACACACACACATATATATATATATATATATATATATATGCAACCGTGGTGCACCCAGTGCTCCTTCTATCGCTAAAATTGTGCGACCATGCCTATGGTGATGTTAAGACGTATTAATCCTTTGATTTTAAAAAAAATGTATTTTGTGTAATTTTCCATGGGAGAGTAGCATTCCTCCATGTATGAGTCGAGATGACTCGAGCTCTATTCAAAACTATTGTAAATACCGTTTAATTTTTAATTGTTCTGTGCGTGTGAGTTAATTGGATTGTGCGTTTATAATAACGATTTAGGTAGTTTTTCGGTTTCTTTGTTGGTCGGTTTTATAGCGAGAATAATAAAATAATCAATGTGTGGTGTTTAGTGACCACAATCAATACAACAGGCAGGAATGAGACATCTACACGGAAAACAAACGTAATGAGCCCTGAAGATGATCTTAATAAAGACCGAAACGTTGGTACGATCAAGAAAACGTTTTCGTAAAACCTACATCACACCGGACCGCGTATCACGACCTCCAAATAATCATAAAGCGTTCAATTTCGATCCGTTTATCGTGAATGCACCAGACCGATACCTGCCAAATTTAATGTTAAGTTAATCCTAACAAAGTCAATGTAATTACAAATGTACCGAAAGATCTATCAATAAAATAGGGAATTGGTTGAAGGTTGAATTTTTCTTATTTTTTTCATGTAGTTCGACCTTTGATAAAGAAGTAATAGAAAACTTGGGCAAAATCCATTGCTGGGTGAATTATCCCTTAATCTACTTTCCAACTCGAATTGAAAGCATCACGTTCGCATGGGCACATTCTTATTGTTAACATAAACGCATTAAAAATATAAGTAGTATATGATTTTATGACAATGATTGAATGTGCTTTTCATCGACGAAGTACAAACCGACACACGTAAGGTAATTATATGTATTGTTGTCAGACTCTCTTTTATGTATTTTTTTTACCGCCCCACGCTTGGTGTAATGATGTTTTTAGAATAAATAGATTTTACCTTAAATTAGAATGTTAAATGCAAAAAGGTTCTCTAGAATGTAGATTATATGCTGCGTATCACGTGCGGGGAGATTTAGTCCTCTTTTAACCCTGCATGAAAAAGTGGAATTATTCATGGCGTAATTACGCCTCCTCGCCTTATTACAGAGTTGATACTGATGAAAAACACCATGAAAAGCATAGTACATTTACAAAGTCCAGTCTTAAAAGTTATATGGGTTTATCGCATTTTGATGGTTTTGGACGCTTTTCTCGATTTTTTTTTACTTGTTGCCCGTTTTCCATTTTTTTCCAGACAAGCTTTTGTTGAAAATAAAATCTACTTATTTGTACGGTTTATAAAATACAGCGAAATAAATATGTAATAGAGGCGATTGATGAAACATTGTTTCCATGAAAAAAAAAGACCTTCGAGAGAATTTTGTAATTAAAGCTATAAAACAGCCAAAGATATAAAACTGGATTAAAGCAACCTCGACAACGTTCCGCCGTTAAGCTTGAAGGAGAAAATGATTAAACCTCCATTAAAAAAAAGGGAAGGAAAAATTCCTGAGTAAAACCCCAAGAGAACTAAACGGGAAAAATAGCCCAATAACATTATCAGGAGGGAGAAGAAAAAAAACCCTTCTGACGTAATTAGATCCACAGTTGAATTTTAATTGCTTTTAAGGCTACTATTAAAGGAACCTTGGTAGCTCTTTATTATTATTTTTATCATTGAATTACACGTTTTTCATTTTGTCCTTTTATAATTGAGCCATTTCCAACACAATTATTTTTATTTGAACAAATCAATGAATATAAATACAAGGTATGAAGAACTCTGATCCTTAGGGACAAAACTTCATTATGGACTGTTGTATTTGGGAAAATCAATAAAATAAAAAAAAGTGGGCTGGGAAAATACTATTAATGTCCGTTAAAGTATAATACTGGTACTTTTCTTTTGATACTTTAGTGAGTTGTTACGAAATATCATAACTGTTAACGAGCAAGTGGACTGTAATTTTACGAACTAGAAATAATAGAGTGAAATTGAAAAGAAAAAAAAAGAAAGGAAAAAAGAACTCACCATGCAGATAGCTCCTCCAAGTACCACGATGAATTAAAGGGGGAAAAAGATCACTGTTTATCGATGATCTCGCCATGACGATCGCGAGAAGAAAATAAAAGAAGACAAAATAACAATTTGAGCGACAACGATTTGCCAACGGCCGAAATAAACGAGTCGAAAGACAACAGCCAACTGGTAAGGCGGAGAGGACCGAGCGTTAACATCGCCGGACCCCGTGCTCAAAGTCCACCAAAAATGTCGTTAACATTCCCCCCGGCCCTGAAGCCCAGATCCTAAAGACCATCGAATAAAAGAATAAGAAAGAAAAAAATACTCTTATGAAACTACAACAGGTAAAAATGGAAATGAAATAAATTTATCATATATATTTACCAAACTATGTACACACTATATACAACAAAGGAAAATTACTATTGATTGGGGAGCGGATAAAGTTTTGCCGCCGGACGTTTGTAAACACCCGTAGGAGTCCGTACGTTGGCTACGCGAACTACCCCATTTTCCCGGGAAACACCTTTTACACCACACCCAACGGCCATTTTGATGGAGGGACGTTTGGCCGATCCACGAGTACCACCGTTCCTGGACTCAGAGAAGCTCGACAAGGCGGAAGATCCCCCATTTTTGGGAATGATGGTGTAGGAGTGCCCTAAAACATGTTACAGTTTCTCACCCGATTTCTAATTATTTGACGAGCAGAAATAATCCAAAATTTTTGTCTAATTATGGACAACAATAAATGAGAACCACCATACCCAGCCTCTAGCCAGTCATTATACCCGCAAGATAAACTGAAACGAAGCTGTAATTAATACACAAAAATTTAGAGTCAAAACCATAAAACATAGGATCCCAAACGAACGAGGAAAGGGGGAGTGTAAAAGATAATAAAACGTAGGATTATAAATCTTCATTTTATGCTCAATACATAAATTAAGAAAAAGATAATACTCATCCTATTTTTTAAAAATAATAATGATTTGTTGTGCTATCTATTGGTTTGTGGAGACGTTCCATCGATATAGAATGGTGATTAATTATATTAATTAATTCATAATCTAATTGGTGCTGGCTTAATTGATTAATGGAATAGTTCAATACTAATTGCACGTTGGTTTGTGGGGTTGGACAAAAATACGAGTTCAAACAAAATGCCAATTTTGAGATTTCTTCTTGTGGCCGGTGATGCACCTGTATTCGGTCGTAGACTTCTTCGGGCTGGTCTTAATTAAAATAAAACAAAATAAACGGAAGCATGGCAAGCAAAATAAAATAAAATGAAACGGAGGCTTGACGAGTAAAACAACTAAAAATAAAATAAAGAAAATTTACCTTGGAGTGGACTATATGAAATATACCTTCTGGTGCGTCGTTGGAATTACCTTCGACGTCACCGAGCTCGGATTCAGCGTCGGAGAAACCTGTTGAAACTACCAGAAAGTGCGGAGGCGTAGCGAAGAAAAAGTGCAAAGTATAGAAAAACATAAAAGGAGAATACTGATGCTTGCGAGGGTAACGAAAAAAAAAACTAGGGTGCACATTGAGGGGAGTCAAAACGGAGGTTAAACGAATGAAGAGGTCCGACCAAGCGTGTTCGCCTACTACACGTGACGTCGTCAGGGGTGACTCGATGTACCTTTAATCCCCTTCGGGTCTAATGACGAGAAAAAATGAAGTTTTAAATATTCTTTTATTTACGAACATAAAATATGTACCCGGCGCGAACAGTCTTTCTATCTTGATTAGTCTGTCAAACCCGTTGGGACTGTGTGACTTCTTTCTTCTCTTGTCTCTTTTATAAGTTCATAAAAGTTGGAAATGTGTTAGCCTTACCTTTCTCAATCGATGTCTTAAGGATTATTTCTATTTTTTCTTCTTTGGTTTCATTGTTTTAGTCTCCAAGTATGCCCATTGTTTAGTAACGTCAGGCTGGTTTTATATAAGCAGCGTAGATTGATTTTCAGTTATTGTCTCTAAATGAAGTTTGTGGATCTTTATTTTTTGTCTAATGGGTTAGTCTTGTCAATATTTTCATTATTATGCATGCGCATGTGGTCTTAATTTTACTGCTCTTGAGGTGATTTTATGTGTTACTAGTTTGTACTTTATTCGGTGTTGTGTGCTATGTTTTTGCATTTGTCCTTTGCAAGTAACACTGTTTTTTTAACCTGCCCGTTATGTACTTGATTGCTGAAGTCTCAGATCTGTATGATTGTTTTTAGTTGTTTTTGAGGTTTTTCATTAAGAATTCAGAAATCGTTAGATGCCGAAGTGGTCCGATGTAGGTTTCAGAAAATCATTTTCTTTATCGTGCCAACGTTTCGACCTTTATTGAGATCATCTTCAGGGCCCAAAGTGTTTGACTGCTGTATAACGGTGCCATTCTTGCGTGTCGTGTTGAGAATGCCCTGATGTAGTTTCAGAAAAAACATTTTCTTTGTCGTGCTACGTTTCGGTCTTTATTGAGATCATCTTCAGGGCCCACAGTGTTTGTCTGCTGTATAACGGTGCCATTCTTGCGTGCCGTGTTGCGGTGCCGCTGAAACCTTTTGAGAGTTTAAGTTTTTCTGAAACCTACATCATACAAGACCGCATCTCACGGTTTCTGAATAATTATCGATTAACGGTCACTAATCACCACACCCTTTTCATTGGGTAACCTCCTGGTCTGGTTCGGTCTGTCAGACTTTTGTCCAGTTGTTTATCGTGTTCGTCGGTTTGTTTTAGTTTCCATTGTCTATTTATTCACAGTCATTAAAAAAATCGAAGGAGAGGTACGACGAAAAATGAAACTGCACTGACCATCACAAACCATCAAGAACTCTGGGCAATACGGGCAAATTCAGACAAAAACAGCCAGGACAAGCCGACCAAAATGATCAGAAATAACTAATCTTTCATGCAATATTTCTTTATTTCGGGAAATTTGATCCCAGTAGAAAATGTTTTCTCCAAATCTCTTCCCTTCTTGATTTATACACTTTTCAATATTCCGATACGACGCTGAGACTTGAATTAGATCCATTACAAAATTAGAGAAGTTTGTGTACTTCCCAACTAAGTTAGAAAAAAACATAGCTCACAAGAGGCTACAAAATTTTTGGAAGGAAATTCCCATACTACTTTACCGACCCAAGTGATTTCATGCCACCCCTTCAAACAAAAATTATAGCCAATTCAACAGTAAATGTTCACGGAGTATTATTACCACATTCCTTTCATTATTTTTTATTAATTACATGAATAACACTTGAGGAACTTTCATAGCTCCAGGAGTTTGTAATTATTAACAATTATGGATCCAGCATGTAGTGGCCGCCTGAAGCTACCACTTGATGCCACTACGATCTGTAGAATGTTCTCTCCCTCCATTCTGTAGCCAATCAGAGTAGAGCCCTTCCCTATATAAGCAGAGGCATAGTTTCCTTTGTCTATTTATTTCACAGGCATGAAAAAAAGAATCGAGGTACGACGAAAAATTAACCTGCACTGACCATCACAAACCTCTAGCGAGGCAGACTCGTTCATGCGATGAGGTCTCAACCATAACTAATAGACAACTTAAGGAGACTCATCCACAGGACGAGTTCTCTCATCACTAATGGATAACATCAGAAGACCCCTCGGTTTTCCGACGAGCCATAACAAAAGGAACACTGTCGACGACAACAAGTACTCACAGCATTAGCCTGATCCCGCCTTCTAAACAGCCCACTTGGTCGTAAACGCCAAACGCTGCTCTCGGCTATTGCTGCACCCTAGTACTTCGGACTCACTACGACCGGATTTCAGCCAACGGATTACTCACGGTCACAGACCAGACCACCACCAACGGCGCCACGCACACGGTCACGGCTTCTCTACACAACACCGGCCCTTCTCAGGGCCACAAAACGCCCAGCCACTAAACAGCATTAAAAAAAATCGACTACATTTTTCTTTTTTGCTGAATTTTTTGAACAAATGTAAATAGTTTCCTTACAGCAAACTTAACTTTCTTTCAGCAGACCAGATTTTTCTACAGTCAGTAATTCTGAAGTTTATAAGCGATTTAGTGGACCTAAGCCGAAAAATTGAAAAACACCCCAAACCTGAAATTACTTTTTTACCGTTGAAATTTGGACAGAGATTGTAGGAAATTTTTTGTTGCATATGGTGAATCGAAAAATCTCCTGAAATTTTTGGCAATTATCACCAGTCACCCTGTATGTGTAAACTTACCAGACTGCACATAAACTTGAGTTGTACGATTTGGCCAAGGCAAAAGAAAATCAATTCTTATTCAAATGTTAGTCACATATTTACTGTTCGATGAAATGAGCCTTGATTGATAGTTAGTTGGCAGTGCTTGACAAAAAATTAAAACCACCCGTTTAAATGTCAGCGAGACAAAGTGGCCCTTAGGCTGTCGAAAGTCTTTTTGACAAATGGTTCGCCTGGTGCTTTTAATAGAAACACCGCGGCTGAAAGGATAAAGCACAGATCCCAGTTTTCAACGTTCGTACGTGGATTTGTCCGTTGTGTGAACAAGGCTCGTTTTTTGCTGTCCCCCGCTTTTTTTCGCACTTGTTTGAAAAATGAATAATCGGAGCTGGCGAAATGGAAGAGGAACGTGTTTTTAAACGCGGTGTACTAAGGGTGCTTTTTTTCCTTTTGGCGTAAAGTGGTAGCCCTACGAAGCATTAAGTCCTCCTCGCTTTCGGACATTCATTCTCTTTTCCCTTTCATCATTTCACTACTAAAATCACTGGGAACTAATTTATATGTATCGCTTTGTCACAAAAAGCTGAAAAAGTTGACAAATATATCACAGCACATATGATTTAAGCACAAAGTAATTTTAATTATGAATATTTTTATTGTATTATTTGTCAAATATATATCACTAAATTTAAAATATTGGAACGCAGCACTTTTTTCTACTGTGTAAGAATAATTGTTATATTACATTTTAAATTGAAATCAATTTTGCCGTTCGAGGTGTAAAATCTTGCTAAAGAATTTGAATACAAAAATGGCCAGCGAGAGCTAAAAAGGTACTTCAGAAAAATCAACATTTCAAAAAACAAGGAATTTTGTCCTTTACTGTAGAACGAGTTTTTTTGTCTTTAAGGTATTTCAACTGTTAATGATGGAAAAAAAAATAGTAGACCAGGAAGGTGATGTTTTGAGCCACATCCTTCATCCATGAACACATCGCTTATTTTACAGCTCTAATACCACCTCAAAAAACCTTTTGTCAATAAATTAATTCCCACCAAATTTCCCACATTCCATGAAAAACTATCCTTCCATCCTAACCCATTAGGATCTTGCCCTCGAGACCTCCTTATGAAAAATTCATTAAAAAATATTCATAAAGATAGGAGAGCAACAATGGTCGCACGTTCAAATTGAGAGTCATTAAAAGACCAGCTGTTAATTGGAACGTCGCGTTGGAGGAGGTACCAGCGGCTTCACTTTGGCAATGCACGTCGAGAGACGTGGTTGTAGAAGTCCTTCAACCTGATGATGAGCTAAAAGGCTCGAAATGCGGATCGTTGAAAAACAACTTACTATGAGTAGGACTATCTCTTTGGAAAGTATTGAACAACACACTCATTCATCATTTAACATTGTTCTGCCCTGATGATGACCCTACAATTGGTCGAAACCATGGCAGTATCAACTGAATTTGCTTTTTTTCAACCCTACCAATTAAAAATATTAAAACCTTTTTATTAATTTACATTATTTATTTATGATTTCCATTATCTACGGAAAGGGAAAATAGTTTCTAAGCAAACGTCAAATGCGTGATGGTGGTGTCACGATCTGGAATAGCGTATGGAAAACCGGAGTCGACAATTTGTCAGCGCAAATTAACGAGAAAAAATATAATGAAATTATTGAAGGACCGATTACTAAAAGGGGAGAACTGACGAGAGAGAGGCTCATCTTTCAGCAAATCAACCCGCCTATCGTCACCGGGTGAATAGCAATGGATATCCTTGGGGTAAAAACTTTATACTGAGGAGGTAACTAAATTTTAACATTATAAAAAACCTAAATATGTAGTCCGTACCCTCAACTGAACGTATTAATTATTTTAATTAATTATAATTTTAATTTAATTTGGTTTTGGATGAGATGAAAAAGCAAGGGTCACGAGCGAGATTCGAACCCACGACCTTCGGATAAACCTGCTGAAACCAATTGGGTTATCGTGACTTAATCCTCCTGGAAGCCAAATGTTCATTAAAATGATTAAAAACTTGCAATTTCAATATACAGTTTTTGATACATCGACCTCGTTTTTACTCACGAATAAACTAGATGTCTGTACGGTCTGGATGAAAAAACAAATATACAATTCAACAAAACGATTGTTATCCACCTATGACCTATTTTAAGGTCATCATCAGTGGGGTAAAACAGTCTTAAGAAGTTTTCAAAGAAAATTGAAACCATTTATTAAAAGTTAAGTCAACAATAATTGTGATTGCCCTGATGATGACCTACAAAAAGGCCGAAAGCTTGACAAATAACTTAATTTATTTTTTCATCCAGACCATACCAAGATCCAGATAATTTTTGTACATTCTTTATCGTTGTTCTGCCTGGATGGGTCTATATGTGGGGTTTTGGTTTTCACTATCATCAGTGTGTTCGTCCTATCATCACCGTAGAGACCAATCAGACCAGTCTGTTCTCTGAAGTCGGTTTGTGTCAGAATTTATATTTGAACGTTTTACATTGTGGACCTAGGCTCTTTTATACAGTGATTCTTTGGTTAGAATCAAATTTTAAATTAATAAACCTTCAGCTAACATTTTGATACAATAATGACTCAATCCTACATAAGAATTAATATTAGGATCAACTTGGTGGGTTTATTTTTAATTTTTTCATTATTCGTTCATCAAAACGAAGAAAGGCGGCAAGGACCTAAAAATGGAGTAATTAAAAGAAATTGAATATGCGAGAGGCTTTAATTAACCAGTTTTTATTAAAGTCTCCTGTCTGACTATAATATCTAATAAAGTCCTCTTCTGCCCTCTCGTTACAGGTAATCCAGTAAATTCTAAATTACCGCTTCTTTTTGTTGTGTTAAGGTAAACAGGTCAGTTCATGAGCGAAAACGTGGTCGATGCTTTTAATACTGAAAACTAAAATGTGTTAGGAGTTGCTAGGAATCTTTAGCGTGAATCAGTGACAATAATGGCCTCCTTATCACCGAGGTTTGTTACTCACTGACGTTTTGATTCTCAAGACGAGAGCTGACGCACTTCCACATACGACAGAATGTACTGCCGCAGCATTGGTGTAGCTCAGCCCCGAATGCCCAAGACAACCTCGTTCCCGGCTTGTCCATTCCGAGTGGTCGGGTCCGCATTAAGCATCGAACCGTATGCCGAGCCCAAAGGGCACTTCAGCCGAAATACATAAGCCTGGTCTCCCGCAAACTCCCTAGTATCCCTGCAGAATATTGGTGCTCCTCCAGCTTAAGAACTTCCGGACCCGAGGTTTTGTTTAAAGTGGAATAGCTAACCACCTTCTAGAGGATACCGCGGGGGTTTGTTAATAAGTCCAATAGGTTTATGCAGGACTCGTGAGCCGACCAGGTCCCGGACCTTTTAGGGATGGGGTACGGGCCAACCCAGGCTTTTAACCCCTCGGGTCCTGGTCGCCCGCCCTGCGTATATATATATATATATATATAA
>CM077111.1:16397268-16446458 GCA_039619505.1 Cimex hemipterus | reverse complement strand
CTCGAGGAGCAAACGATTCGATACTCGTTCCCATGCAATTACTCACGTATTCGAGGGACTTTTCAGCCTAATCATAGCGAACTCAACGCTTACACGCTGCCATCCGAACCGCCGTATCTCGGAGGCCGGTTGTGTAGCGATGGTCAGCAGGTTTCGTGTGAAGCTCACAGGTAGAAGACAGCCTCTTTTCTAAGTACCGGCCAGGAGCATCACCACGAACCACTACGAATTCACTCTCATTGTAACAGGGGCTGAATTTTGGAACATTTCTGTGCAGACAGGATATGATACCCTAACCTTCTTCGGTCTCTGATAAGGCACCCTCCACCTATGCCCACCCGAGGCCACACGAGTACAGCTTGTGTTTTAGAGAGGTTGCCACGTCCTCATGGCTGCACCCTTATTTTGTGCCCCCCCCCTGTAACCATAGATTGGGGCGGGTGACAGGAAGGAGTGTAGAAACCTGGATTGACAGAGGGATGTGGATGAGGATCCCTTTCAGGGCCCCAAGCTTTAGGCCACCCATCATAGCTGTAGTTCCACATTGAGTGGGCTGCAACTCCCTGACCGTCAGGTATTGGATGGATGGATACAATGGATACTAGGGACTGGAGGAGTTCCCTCCTGAGCACTGCAGCTCTTCAGTTTATTGTACTATACTCTGGTTCCATATTTTTGGGGGAGGGCTCGCAACACAAAATGAACTTGAGCCCCCGTTGTACCGTTGTTCTTCCATCGAAGAAACCCATTTTTGAGGGGGGTTGGGACCAGTTTCAGGGTCGCTGAGATTCAGTCCCGCCCCTTCCATTGAAGAGGCCCGTGTCAATTTCTTTTAATTGCGTCAGAAAAATTCCAGAGGCGACGGTGGGGATCAAACCCACGACCGCGGGATCTACTAGCCGAGAGTCTGACACCTTAACCACTCGGTTACCATCAGGCATCACTTAAATATTTATTAACCTTCTTCCTGGAGCAGTGAAATTACGTTTAGAGTAACAATTTCGGCAGAAGTGCCTCGATTCATGGGAATTTAGGACAACGTTATGGCATTAGCAGACCGACGTACTGGCCCAGAGTGGACTTTCGTATTGCGATCTTGTGATCCCTTCTCATGCAGTTTTAGTACACAGATTTGAGATGACCATTGTTGGTGTTTTGCCTCACCTCTGCTCACGGTAAAAAGTCATGAACACACCCGGCTACTAGTCACGGATCCTTAATGTTTCCAAATCTTGGTGGATCAACACCCCAGGGATGGTATACTCGTTCACGCCATAACGACAGAAAAATTGTCTGAGGTAGATAAACTACACTGATTCCGTTAAGGCACATTTCTGGTCGTTTCGAAAGCAGATGTGCCGGAGGAGTACTGACAGAAGAAATGTTGTGTAGATGTTTCCAAGAAGAAGATCGGAACTGCGGTTCCATCTTGTTTTGTTTTTCTTCTATTCAGTAGACAAAGGGTAGTATTCTTTAAAAATAGAGAAATAACAAAAATGTTAATGATGTTGAATCGTGTGATGTGCAGTCACACAGATACTGTTGTTAAGCCATATTGTAGTTCGGATGGATTGTTGACATATTTATTCTTTTAATTAAGAATGGTAAGGAATGTTGTTCTACCTTTCCAACTCGCATCATATTTTGATTGTCACTTCGTATTTTCTAATCCATATAATTTTATACTTTTTTGTGGCCCTGAGTCTATTGGGATTTGTCCCTTTATTGCCTATTGCGTTGTAGTAGTTCGATACCATTTGAAAATTCATTTTAAGCCTCCTCTTCGTATTTGTAATAATTTACTAACTTCGGTTTTGTTTAATTCCATTGCTCATGCTGGAGCTGCATAACAGATTATTGAAAGCCACACGACTCTGTACATTATTTGTCTACTTACATATTTCAATCCCCGGTTTGCCTCTGATGGATTTGTTCTTGGACTATTTTTATTCTTGTTGTAGGTGTATTCTCGCAATGTAATTTTTGATTTTTTCTTCTAGGTATGTTTTTTAAGCATTGTTGTCTTTCATATTTTAGGATTATCGAACTTCGCTACTTTTCCTTTGATGTATTGCGCCTTTTTTTGTTTGTTTTAGATATCTGAAGTTTTTGTGACTGGCGTAATTGGCAAAGCTTTTTAGCGTTTCTTGTAAGTTTTATTTTAATTCATCTGTACTATTTCCCTCCACCAGATTGGTTAAATCCAGAATTTCCATTTATTCAATAAAGGATCATATCGACGATTCCAGATTTGAGAATCTTTTCACCTGGTATATCCCTATACTTATAAATACATATCCTCATATCCAGAACATCAGACCATCACGTTGAAAACAAGAAAAAAATAGGTAAGATTTTAATGTTTAAACGATGACTGCCAGCTATGTCTGAACGACTACAAAAACCAATGGGTGTCGAACATGCTACGGGATACGGTACACTAATACGGACACGATGATCAATGTTTCGAGAAAAACTTGTGAAGGTTGAAAAGAGGGCGTGGGTCGTCATACGCATGACACCGAATGCGTGAAGACTTTCGTGGACAAGACGATATAGAAACGAAGGGTGAAGACGTCAGATGTAATGGCTCCTTGTGCCTGAGACGACAACAGATATGACGTGATGTGACAGGTTTGACAACAAGCCATGACGTAACGTAATGACGGCATTAAAAGTTGAAAAAGGTGATTTTTGTAAAAGTAAGATTTTTCTGTTATAAATCAACTAAAAAACAACAAAACAACTACAGGATGGAAATATATAAACCGATCAATACTTGATTATTAGCGATGGTTAAATCGGATAGAATTATTCCGAGTCGGCAACTAGACGCTTTAATACCTGTTGAAAGTTTGCAACAGTTCTTGAAAATTTATGCTCCTTTGGAACACTCAGCAGAAAGGGTCATGGAGCCTACTATTCAATATCCTGAATCAAAGCGTTAGGTTGTTACGAGGGTATTGAAAGCTTGATGTATACCTGTAACAATGCCTGTGTAACGGTCTCACTTTGATCTCCTACCAAATTTCTGCGCTTGCCAACCCATTTATCTTCACGGTCGTTTCCAATATTCATAAACGAAGCGGGACCTAGGACGCGAGGGGCTTTGTCTCATCCGCACCTACTTCGTGTTGTATCTGATTGAACGATATATAACAAATCGATTATTAAGTGGTTGTTCTTGCGTTGTGATCAAATCAAAAGTGGCTAAAAAAAATTAATCTGAATTTTACCGTCAAAATAATTTAATGAAAAAAAAAATCCTTTATTGGTTTCCACAGATAACTCCTTCTGTCTCTACTCTACTCTAATATTTCAATCGCTTTTATTTTTTCTTTGCCTTTATTTATATTTAGCAATTTTTCACTAGATTTTTATTTAGTCACTAGCTCCCTCCCTTTCTTTTTTATTTATCTGTCTGTCTGTATTTTTATTTCTCTCGTTCTTCTATTTTCCATGTACACTATATACACACACACACACACACACACACACACATATATATATATACATGTACACACATATACATATACATATATATGTACACACACACACACATATATATATATATATATCGTTTCTTTTCTCTCTTTATATTATTTCTATTTTTGTATTTATCTATTTTCTCTTTTTCTCTGTCTGTCTGTCTGTCTCTCTCCCTCTCTCTCGCTCTCCTACTATACTCGAGTCTTTCTTTCTCTCTTATTTTTTATTTATTTCTAATCTTCAGTAAAGTTTTACTTAATCACTAGCTCGCTATTTTTTCTAACTTTCCGAACCCTTTTTATATCCTTCTCAGTGTTGGGCAAAAATTAGTCATGTCTAATGATTAATGATTGATCACTCAGAAAGTTAGTCATGATTTGGTAGTGAGTGACTAATTTAGTCATTAGTCACGATATGTGATTGATGGCTAAATACGAGGCATGACTAATTTAGTCATAATATAGTTAGTCATGACTAACATTAAATACGAGGCATGACTAATTTAGTCATAATATAGTTAGTCATGACTAACATTAAATACGAGGCATGACTAATTTAGTCGTAATATAGTTAGTCATGACTAACATTAAATACGAGGCATGACTAATTTAGTCGTAATATAGTTAGTCATGACTAACATTAAATACGAGGCATGACTAATTTAGTCGTAATATAGTTAGTCATGACTAACATTAAATACGAGGCATGACTAATTTAGTCATAATATAGTTAGTCATGACTAGTAATTAAATACGAGGCATGACTAATTTAGTGATAATATAGTTAGTCATGACTAACATTAAATACGAGGCATGACTAATTTAGTCATAATATAGTTAGTCATGACTAGTAATTAAATACGAGGCATGACTAATTTAGTCATAATATAGTTAGTCATGACTAAATTTCGATAAATCATATTCGTATGGGTGCACAATACACAATTTCATCACATTTAAAAAAATTCTAAGGTTTTCGTTTGGGATAACATTTTTTGTGGTTGGCCTTAAGCATGACTCTCATCTCAAAATTTTTATCCTGAGTCTATTGGATTTTGGTAGGTGGTCATTTTAGCCAGAGTTGGGCAAAATCTAACTAATTCAATCATGATTAAGATTTTTGATTGAAGTTTAATCATGATTGAATAAATCATGAGTAAATTAATCATTGTATGATTTAGTCATACCTCGTGATTGAATTAATCATGACTAAATTAATCATGATTAAACTTCAATCAAAAATCTTAATCATGATTGAATTAGTTAGATTTTGCCCAACTCTGATTCTTCTACACTATTTCTTCTTAATTCTCTTAATTCTTTTTTTTTTAAATATTTTTAATTAATTTTTTTACGAGGGTTCGCAACTGCAGAGGTCATATAAACCCTCAGGGTGTCGGTGTTTTTGAAAAAAAAAAAACATTAAAAGTATGTCGGGTTCGAATGCACGACCGCTGGATTCGAACCCGGGACCTTTACTTTACGGTGATGAGCGCTGTGTCAAAGACTGAACCTTGCGGCCATCGACGCCCCCTAAAATCTATATCACTCTTCATTTCCTTTCTCTCTCTTTCTACACTACTGTACTCTAATCTATTCTAGTTTTCTTTCTCTCTTTATTTTCCTTTATCATAATTATTCTTTTTTCTTCACTAGATTTTTTCTTCGTCGCCAACTCTCTCTCTTTCTATTTTTTATTTGTCTTTACATTTACCTTCCTGACTCTATTCATATTTCTCTCTTTTTCAATTTTTCTTCTAAACATTTTTATATCCTCCTTTATTATTTTTTTCTGTTTCTTTTTCAGTATCACTTTTAATTTTGTTTTTCTCTCATTCCATTATTTTACTTATTCTCTTTTCTTTCTTTTCTCTCTTCTATTCTAATATTCTCTAATCTACAGTAGTTCTTTCTTTTTTCTTTACCATTATTTATTTTGTATTCTTCAATAGATTATTACTCAATAACTAAATACCTCCCTTTCCTTGTTTATTTGTTTTTCTAGTCTGTCTCTTCTGTCTGTATTCTTGCTTCTTTCTTTCTTCTATTTTCCGTCTAACAATTTTTATTTTCTTCTGCACTATTCTTTCACTACTTGTTTTTCTATCACTCTTCATTTTGTTTCTCTCTCTCTCTCTCTCTCTCTCTCTCTCTCTCGCTATTCTTTATATTTTTTCTCATTCACTTTTATCTCTCTCTCTCTCTTTCACTTCTATTTTTTTACTCATTCACTTATTCTATCTCTCTTTCTAGTTTTAGACTTCTTCAATTGCTTTTCTCTCTCTTCCATTTTTGTGATACAATCAGAGTATCAGCTATAGCCTGATAGTAGGTTAATATTTTATTCGCCACATTATCGAAATGTAATACGTGATTTTTTGATATGTTTGATTTTGATATACAACGAATAGCTCGTGAACATTTTTCAGTGGCAAATTTTAAAGCAGTTTAACTTAAAGACAACTGAGATAATTTTATTTTACTTTTATGATGACTACCAAGTATATTATTGAATAATCTATATGTGCTTGGTTCAGCTCCTCACTGAAGATTCCGTGAAGCGGTTGTTGTGAAACTTGGACCAGCGCGAATAAACGGACTTCGTGAAGTGGTGTCGTTTAAGTTCAACGCGCAGTTTATGATTCAACTTTATTTTTGTATTACTACTTTAAAAAAATGTTTAATTGTCTGTTCGGTACCTTGGACATTGACCGATTTTAACTTATTGAAACATATAAGAACATGAATTTGTGCATTCTACAGTAAAGTTAAGTAGGCAATTCGTTACATAGGAATTTTTTAAGTTTGGTTTAATTGAAACATTGAGTTCATAACATAAACCTGATGTATTAGAGAACATTTAATCCGTCGGAAGAAAGACCAAACTTGACCACAAAAAATATAAATATTGATAATCAAAACCAACTCGTGAATAGTGTATACGTGGTTTGATCTTTTTAAATCGAGGGCGTACCTTGGCAATTCGGTAGGGGTGCCGACCAGAGAGAATCGATCAGGCACTCGATCCCAGGGGAGCCGGCCAGCCTGTAACCCCACGGGCAGGAGAAGAGAACCCGTGAGCCGTAAGTCGTGTTGTGCGGGGAGAGGATGAGCCGAGGGTCTTCCGGAATCAGCCTCGGACACAGGATCGCCTCGCACCTTGGCACCGCACCCGACCACCGGCCTGAAACAAATAAACATTACAATACAATTAACATCTGAATATTAATTTTTAATTTTGCCTTCTGGTCAAAGTCATATATGATATATTTTATAGTTAGCCATTCTCATTTTTTCCATATCTCCTATTGTCTCTCAATTTTTTATTTTCCTCTTTATTTTTCTCAAGCTCTTATTTCTCTATCACTCTTCATTTTCCCATTTATCATTCATTCACTCGGATCGAAAGATCAATGATAAAATGATCACCTTACCCTTCTTTCTCTTACGCTGTTTTATATTATCTTTTCTATTTCTCCCAAAATCTTTCTTTCATCCTCGCTATCAATCTTACTAATTATTACTCTCTCTCTCTCTCTCTCTCTCTCTCTCTCTCTCTCTCTCTCTCTCTCTCTCTCCCTCTTCTCTTATTCTATTGGTTGCCCTTTTTTAAGTTTTTCTCTTTTTTTCTGAATATTTCTCTATTTGTCAATTATTTACTAATTATCTGTGTTTTATATGATTTTTCCTTTATCTATATGTCTCTATTCTTTTTCTCTTTCTGTTCAAATCTGTTCATATTATTCCCGGCACTTTACTCCTTTAGTTTTTAGTATTTGTCTTTGTTTCTTTATTTTTTACTTGATTATTTGACCTCTCTCTCGTTTTCTTTCTCTTATTTTACTTTTTGCTATTTTTTTAGTTTCCTCTATTTTTTCTGAATATTTCTCTATTTGTTACTTATTCACCGGGTATCTGTCTTTTATATGTCTTTTTCTTTATCTACATGTCTCTATTCTTTTTTATCTTTTCTCCTTTGTTCTCTAACTCTATTCGTATTATCCCCCGCGCGTTATTTTTCTAGTTTTTAGTATTTGTCTTTGTTTCTTTATTTTTCACTGATTACTTGCCCCGTCTCTCTGTCTCTTATTCTACTTTTGGGTGTTCTTTTAGGCTTTTATCTTTTTCTTATTTTTTCTGAATATTTATTTATTTGTCACTTATTCACTGGTTATCATTCTTGTTCCTTATCTATATGTCTCTATTCTTATTTCTCTTGTTTTTCTTTTTTTATCTCTCTAACCCTACTCATATCATTCCCTACTGTTTATTTCTCTACTTCTTAGTATTTAACTTTGCTTTTTTTTTCACTTGATAACTTGCCTCCCCCTCTTTCTCTTATTCTACTGTGTAACGATCTTTGGTGAATCCCTTTCACTCGATGCATATAAATTTCCTGAATTGTGTAAAAATGAAAAATAAGAAACAAATATACGCAATACCAAAAAAATAAAAATGAATTTTTGTGCCACAAAAAAACTAAGGACTTGAAAAATAATATATTCAGATACTTTGTTGATAAATAAAAATATGTGACAAGTAAAAAAAAACATACGCTGTCAACTCCTTGCCCTTAAAATTGAAAAATACCGCAGGTTCTTCGATTTAAAAAAAAAAAGATGAGACAGTCCTTCCTCGTCCTTTGATATCTCAACTCACACTCTCCGATCCTGCTGTAGGGGATTAGCTTATCCTTTGAGATAAGCTTCTTTTTTTGAAAATATTGTTATAACTGTTTGATCTTTTTTTAGGTACTTCTCTTTTTTTAAATATTTTTTCTGAATATTTCTCTATTTGTTACTTATTCACTGATTATTTATCTTATAGATGACTTTTTCGTTACTTATATGCCTCTATTTTTGTTTCTCTAATTGTCCGTCCCTCTCTAACCGTACTCATATTATTCCCCATTCTTTATTACTTTACTTCTTCTTATATTTCTTTATTCCTTCATTTTTCACTTGATTGCTTGCGCTCTCTCTCTCTCTCTTTCTCTCTTCCTTTCTCTTGCTCCCTATTCGTTTATGAAATTTGACCAAATCACATCCACTATGAATGAAATATTAATCTCTCTCTCTCTCTCTCTCTCTCTCTCTCTCTCTCTCTCTCTTTCTGATTGTCTGTCTATGTCTATTTCTCAATTATTAACTATTAAGATACTCTGTTTGTTTGCTTTTAGTCAAAAGTAGGCTTAAAGTTATGTTATTAGGTTGTACAATATAAAATCTTTTTGCTTATAATTATAAAATTCTATATCATTTGTACCATATAATTTGTATTTATATTTTGATTGTGTTCATGAGAACACATTTCATTTATAATAATTCAATACTTTGAAATTAAGTTTCTGTAAAATCGTCTAGGCTAGAAATCTATCAAAAAGGCAAAATAACCACGCTCGTGTATGACCGATTCAGTGATTTATTGACAGGACCAGTAGGTTTGGAAACGACCAAACTACACGTTTTTCACCCAGTCGACCTCGTCAAAGAAACATCACAAGAAGCAATAACTTTATTACTTTTATTTAAAAAAAAATTCCATTGAACACATTCCGGAAGCAAATATCAATTCGGTTTACGTCAACAAGTTTAATGGGGAGAGGGCGAAAACCATTCACACTTGGCAAGGCGGAAACGGGCATAAATCGATATCAAGTTTTTACATGAGCAACCCGTTTTTTTTAACGGTTTGAGCGGGCGGGCTTTAAATTGGATGGCTCCTCTTTTGATGTACGGTGATTCCGCTAATGTACAAAGTACTCCTAACGGCATTACTTTATATTTTAAGCACACAGGATATCTCCGGAACACGCCTTCTAATTAAACAACCCAATTAAAAAAGGAATTGTAAAACCGCTGTTTTGTAAAAATTCAATGCTGTGCGTGACAACGCAAGAAAAGGGGAATTCATTTTGATAAAAGATAAAACCATCAAATCCAAAAATTCATGGGAAAACTCCAACGCTCATATTGTTTATTTATTCAAGTATAAACTGACAAGACCGCCTCTGTGCAACCGAGCTGCCATTACACAACAAAAATAGAACTCATAAATCAATAGTTCAGCATATATCATATATCCATTATATGGACTGGCAAGAGAGCCATTTCGGAGAAATCCTTGGTAACAAAATTAAGTCAACTTTTGCCTTTGAAATGTTTTTTTGGAAAGGAAGAAAACGTTCCGGGTCTTACCATTGTAGATCCTGCGTCTTATGGCTTGGCATCTTTCCTTGTCAAATTGTGCAGCGTCCGTATAGTAGCAGAAATTTATTAGTCACCCAGAGCTTAAATTTTCATTATTGCTTTTTAAGAGCTAAGAAAGAGTTCGTCCGTTTCTGAGTTTGTTTATATTTACCCCTAATTATAGTTTCCGGGACTGTAGTATTTTAGATCCGTGATTGCAAATTAATTCAAATGTCACTCGTCACATCACTTAACCGAACAAAATCTGTACAATCGATTGAATTCAACGTCTAAAGCGTCAGTTGCCAAGCTTTCAACTAGTCAACTTATGATAATCAGTTTAAACATAAATACACATAACTATTAACTACAGCAACAAGGTTTAATATTTAAGACCTTGCTAAACGGTAATTTTTTTATGTTTGACTGCATTGATCGAACTCTTGTGCAAAAAAAAAATTAGATATAAGAGATCAGCTGGGGCTAAAACGAAGAATTGCTTGTTGTTTTTAACTGCGGAATAAATCTCCAAACAGCAAGAAATGAGATCGGCTAAAATGAGCTGGAGTTTGATAAATGGGTGATTTATGAGGAGCGTTGCTCGGATATTGCTTAATTTCCTTTCAAATTAGCCCTTGACAAAATCGAAGTGGGATGTTAAAACGTAATAGTACTTACATAGCTCCATAAATTTCATCTCCCGCAGGCACTTGCATAAAAACTTGCGAAGTCGTTTGAAGGGAGGAAAAGAAGGGAACAGAGGCTGGTAAGTGGAGACTTTACGATCCACTCTTACCTTCCACTTTCGTTAGAACTTGACTACAACATTCTTTCTACGCTTTATTGAAAAGCGGGGATAATGGATAACAAAAATTAACAGGCTGGTGTTATCTTAGGTTTTTTCATTGAAATAAATCTGTAATAACTAATCTCGTGTCACTGTTTGATGTAACTGAAACGATCAGAGTTTTGAGGTCTTCTATTGAGCAACCGCATATTGCTCGATTTCACTCGGTACTTTCCCTCTTCAGAATGCCTTGAAGAAATTAGTCCTAGTACCTCCAAGCCGTACTGACGTATTTTCAACGTACGTCAATCGTTATTTTCCGACTTCTGATCAGCCTTGATGACAGTAGCCGTAATACCTCAAACTCCACCGTATTGACATACCGTAGTGCCATGTCATATCATCATACATCTTTTCGAGGATAAATAACACAACTAGTTATTGGTAAACATTTCTGAATATCATTTTTGACGAGGAAACCGTGGTCGACTGCGGAATCGTGTGATATTGGGGTGTTGGGTCTACAGGTGCCCTGACGGACCTAACCTCGCCCAGTTCTCTCTACTGCACTGTGTTGGTCCAGGGGTTTTGAAAAAATCGACATCGACACTGACCTCTTAAACGTAAACCCATATATATATATATATATATATATATATATATATATATTCTTGTGAGGGGAAAGTGATGTCCAAGTAGTTAGGGTTATCAACCCATACCCTTTAGAATATTTGAAAGGAATCAGGCATATATAAAATCCTGATCCTCCAGGTGATGATACTAAGGCCAGCTCTCGTCCACCGTAAAATGTGTAGTAAGCCAGGAGTAGAACGAATCCAAGTAGGTAATAAGAAACCACTTTCGGTATCACTTCTAGAGGATTCACCAGGATGAAAAAATAAGCTATTCCGCTTAGCTCGCAGGAGCCTTCGGTAATCGTCCACGTCTAATCATAATAAAATAACTACAATTTCTAATATAATAGTTTATCTAGAGGATTAAGCAAATAGAAGCATTAATCGTTCCCCGTTCGTCCAATTTTCTGATCGGTCTTACAGACAAACATCGCCCTAACTCGGCAATGTATAACTGTTTGCGCAGAGGAAGTAATTTATCACAGTAACATCTTATTCTGGTTTTACTTTATACCCTATTATACCTTACACCATATATTATTAGGGGTTATATTTTTGAAAGAATAAAAACTACATTTTTCCTCGATATTTTTGTAAATCAAAATGTATCGAAAAATATTTCCAAGTCTTTGATTGTTATTGGAAATTTATAAACGTTATTGCTCCCACAGAAGACAGGTTAAAAGCATAAAGGGGTGAATTTTTTGGCAGTTAAGATACGGGAAGTAGTTGAGTGGAATTGTAAATCTTAGAGAGACGCAGAGAGATGTGATGGGATAATTAAGGACTGCCTTTAATACCACTTTATGTCCACGGGGGTGGTTTGCTCCCCCTTTTCTTTTTATTTATTTCTCCACTTAGAGCCTGGTTTTCAGGCCAAATAACTTTTGTGCAACTGTACAAACCCGTCTTTAAATTGTTCTATCTCGTATAATTAAAACCCTGAATCTTTTTTAATTACTCCGCTATAAAAGGATGTGTTAAAACAAAGAATAATCTGATCTTGGCCCATTGTACCGGACTCTTTTTATTTCCTTTCATCCTTTCCATGTTTTTGTTTTGATCGATTCGGACGATTCCCTTTTTAATATTTCGTTTATTAATTACCAAGGAAGGGATAGCTTACAGTCACTGTCAGAGAGATTTTAATAAACTGATAACTAAAAAATCACATATCACACACAAGGGAATTTAAAATAATGGGGAAAATAGCGAAAGCTTTTAATCATTTTTTTATTTTCCATCACAGGATGCATTGGGTTGGATCTTTATTCAAAAGACAAGAATATCGGAAAGGTGGTCGTGCTTCATTGGGTCCAGATGTAAACAAGACGTTCCGAATTGATTTTATGCAAATAGTGAAGGCAGAATAAAACAGACGCTCTTAGGGGAGCCTTCGGGAAACGGTTAAATCGATTTATATTGACTGCGTTGGAGGCGAAAAACGTCCAGTCTGCTCACTGTCGTTGTATTACCATTCCAACACTTAGTAAAGATAAATCAGACAATTAAAAGTAGGAATGTTAAATAAACCTTGTAAAATAGTTTTGACTTAAAAATCACAGATGCAGACCGAAATGATTGGTTACGATCAATTTTCAGCTTTACCACCCCACATGAAACACGGAGTGCTCTTAAACTTAAATTCATAAATGTAAAACTATTGCTATAATATTTGCTTTAAGCCGTACTTACCTAAATCTACAGTCATAAACGTATAGGGATAATAGAGACGGCCACAAGGTCTTCTGCACCTCGACCTATGTTGATCTATTGTGCTCCCCGATTTTATAACTCACTGACAAGCTGCAGGTTGTTAATCAACCCCCATAGCCTTGCCATCGGCTTCTTAGTGTAGGATTATGCGTATGGTTTTTCCTGTCCTAGTTGCAGTAACCTCCACCTAGATAGACCATCACAGAAACATAAAATGTGTTCTGCGGTCTCCTCTTTCTGGTAGTATCTGCGCAGGGTTTCTGTCCGCACTCCTATCCGGTGCATGTGCTCCTAAGTGGCAGTGCTCTGTCAGTTTGGGGTGGTTAGTGAATAAAGGCCTAGGCAAGCCATACCAACACTTCCGATGCCTAGAGGTCCCAATGGAGGAGGCAAAATTCCCTAGTACCTTCCATTTCCTTTTCCTTCCCCTCCCCCACTGCTTTGGCAGGGGCTTCCTGGTTTACTGAACTCGCACCATTCGGGCGACGGGTGTATCAGTAGGGGTTTTTTATGATCAGATTAAAAATAATAGTCAAACACGGGAGTAGCGTACCCAAGCGCCTCTACTAATTGAGGTCGGACTCGTGGTGGTCGAGGTTTGCAAACAAATCGTACCTTAGCTGCAAGGTACCGGCCAACGGGAGCCGGAGATAGAGTGCCTCAACGGGGGTGGTGAACGACAAGGCTGAAAGCTCCTGCCGGAAACTACAAAACTGCCTTTTTCAAGGCGTATGTATGGATGTGTTATTTTTAGAGCACTTCTGAACTTGGTTAGCATTGCACATCCTCGCTATCGAAGGGATGTGACAAGACAATGCATAAATCTTCTTGGTGTTCTCTTTACGAACACTAGGCGTCTGGGATAAGTACGGATGTTAAAAATCCCATTGGTCTCAACTAGTCCAACCAGCATCCTGGTTCTGTTGCGGATGCTTTCCAGTAATTCCTTTGTAATTTTGCGGACGGTCCTTCTATGAATCGCTTTGCCCACCTCATCTCTGAGGTACTGTTCCACCGATCATTAAGGATCCATTTTAACATGTGTCCGCTTTTGTGGCAGGATGCTAAATTAAAGTAGGGTTCAGGACCTAAGAAGTCCATATAGGACCCCTCTTTGGCCAACATGTCAAACGTTGCCTCTATGCCTCCTGTGGATACATGCCAGAGTCAGGTCATTTGTCACTGAATTCCTTCAGGACCTACGTGCAGTTCTAAACGCTATTTGCTTTCACCTCAAGAGGGCAGAGAATTTAGGCCTGTTTGAGTGTCAGAGAAGATGACTATCTTCCGGGAATGTATTATTCTGTGTATTCCTAGCCTTTATATTTCCCTGGCGGAATTTTTAATCGCTAAGATTTCAGATTGGACAACTATACCATATCTTACTAGGTTCAGGTCGGTCTTTGGATTCATCCCGAAGACGCCAGCTCCAGTCGGTTTTAGAGTCGTCAGTGTACCAGTAGGAGTTTGCCTTTAGCCGTGTTACCGTTCTGGTGTCAGTACCTTGTACTTTTCGGTAAAATTGTATTTTGGAATGGTAATATAATAAAGAGAGAAAATTTGTTTGCTTGCAAGAGGTAATCTCGAAAGTTACTGATCCAATTTTTATCAAGTTTTTCTAGGGATGTTCTCCTTTGATCATAGGAATGAAACAGACATGTTTTTGTCTCGTTATATTGTAGTATCCTGTAAAGAAATTGATTTTGTATGTTACTGGGCATATCCCAAAGCAAATCAGTTTAGGGTAACTGCTAATCCCCAACTTTGAGACGTTTGATGATATAGACACGAGGGATGGGAATCGAACACAAACACCTTGATGTTTGACTTAGGTAAATCATCAATAGCAAAAAACCCATCTGTTCATGAACATATGTTTGACTATCATTAATGTTTTGGCTTGGTTCGGCTGTATTACACATGTAACAATTCTACACTAAATTTTCAAAAAAATTTCTCTCCTTTCCTTAATAATTCAGCCTATAATAATACTGAAAAGCTAACCAAGCTCGAACGAAAAACCATTACGCCCTTTTCTTCATTGTTAAGGCCCTTTTATCTCAAAGAAGCCGATTCTTACAGAAAAATTAATTTTTATCCCTTTACTTTCTGACGTCTTTAAAATCAAACATATAGAAACAAAAAACATTAATATCTAACACTCTATACAGAAAACATTCTTTCATTGAGTGCAAATACTTCGATTAAACCTAAAATTTCTATACTGTATAAATTCATTTGTATAATTTGTACGGTGTTTATAAATCCCAGGCCCTGAAGACGATCTCAATAAAAACCGAAACGTTAGCCAACAAAGCATTGGCTTTTTTTACGCATCCCACGATCCTCTAAATAATGTTGTATTTAGTATTATTTTAAAAGCCAGAGAATATTTCTCATTATTCATACAGGCTGCAAAAAAGGTAAAATATATTTCGAAAAATACTTATATTGTATAAAAACAAATGAAAATATAGTACATTACATATTAATCTGCATAAAAATTTTGAACTTGTGTATTTGACAAAATAAAAGAAAAATAAGAGCTTTTGAGCAAAAAGGCGAACCATTTTTTTCCTATTTGAGTAAGTAAACTGACGATATATTAACCATATTAAAAGCATACAAAAATGCATTGGAGAGTAGATACAAAATGAAATAATAATAAAAAATAGAAGAATGAACCAATTTTCTGGAGAGTAAAAAAAATGCGATGTTGAATTACAATGAAAAAAATTAATTTTTTGTATTTTACTATTATAATTTTTTTACTATTTAAGGATGATTGTACGCTATGTTGTTTATTGCAAATTTGTCCTTTTGATAGATAGTTAATAAAGTTTAAACTTAAGTTATTGTATTTATCCAGTTTATTTTTAAGTTAGTTTTAAAATTTAAGTTAATTCACTTAGTTAAAAAGTTGTGTGTTTTTATTGTCTGGAGGTTTTTATTCTACGAAAATCCGATCTTTAATCGTAATAGTCTTTTCTAAAGTAAATTTATTTTGGAATCAAAAGGAAATAAGGTTTGTTCACTTTCTTCAAAGAAAGGATACGAAAGACCTCTACATATATTGTCAAGTTTTTAAATTTAAATACAAAACTCCAAACAAAAAACGTCAAATCACGTCTTTATTTAATTTTATAAAAATTTATTATTTTGGCTGTTATTCTATTTTCTTTTGAATTTTTTTTATTATTTTCAATTGAACTTTGCAGCGCTTTTGTGCACATTCTTTAATTTTCGTTTTGTCGGAAAAGCCTTTCAGAGCTCTTCTGAGCGGTTGAGTGGAAACTCAACCAAGCTGTTATTTACACTTCCAGTTGAATTTATTGAAATTTTAATTAAATTTTTTTTTCGTTGGATTTTTGTATAAGAACATTGTTTCTACTAATGGCTTCAGCTGCGTGAGACATGTTATTAAACCTCCGCTGGAAATGTAGCACGGAGACGAGAGGCAAAGCTCTATAGTTTCCAATAATTACATTCAATTGGAAACTAGAATATAGAAGCAATTTTTTCAAACATAAAAACTAGACGCTCATCAACGTCAAAAGTCGTTCTGCAAGAGATGTTATAAAGGGAACTGTAAGGTTTTTGAATAACGGATAAAATCACGAGTTACTTTCGGGCCGTAAATCTCAAAAAGCTGTCCTCGGCATCTGTTAAAAAATGACCCGACTCGTTATAAAAGCCCGCGCTCAGTGGTCGGATCTAGCGGAAAGAGTTACAGTAAATATGTATCCTTCATTGAAACTGGAGACTTGATAAATAATCCAAAGCGTTTTGTCAATAGAAGGACGTCTATGGTGAAAAATGTGCCGTGCAGACCCTCGTTTCCTACCTCCATTTGGCCATTTTAACAACGGCGTATTTACTAAGCGAACTTTATGTACTGACGGCTGCCAATGCTGAAATATCGTTCGCCTGATAAACAAAACCCAATTATACAAGGACATTTATAAGAGAGATCCCAGATTAATATATCACCCTGGACAATATACAATTTTTTCTCTACGAAAAGTCATTTTCGTTTTATAATCGTTTCGTCCATTACTCGGGCCTTGTTCGTTTTAGTTTATCGTATTATATTATTTTTAAAACACCATATATTACTGCATTTGTATGTAGATAGCATAACTGATTTACACAGAATTTAATTTTAGTGTGCACGTTCATTCATAGTTCTTAAGCATAGACGAAAAAAACTGTAGTATTAAACATTCTGTAAATGGCAAGCAATTCAAAATATATAGGATTCCACTGCATGGAAGGCATCAAGGGAAGAGAAGGTCTCACGATCATGGTCTTTTCTGACCCAGAGGGTCTTCAGTATTGGAAAAACATGGCGCTTGAAAAAAGCCACTGCGCCGTTGGAATTAAAGGGCGAAGAGGTATCAAGATCATGGTGTTTCTGACCGAGAGGTTCACTGTCTGAGAAAAACATTGCGCTTGAGAAAAGCCACTGCACCGAAGGCATTAAGAGTCGAGGAGGTATCAATACCATAGTCTTTTCTGACCCAGAGGGTCTTCAGTCTGGGAAAAACATGGCGCTTGAGAAAAGCCAATGCATTGAAGTCATTAAGCGGAGAGGAGGTCTCAAGACCTTGGCCTTTTCTTACCCAGAGGATGATCAGTATGGGAAAAAACATTGGGCTTGAGAAAAGCCACTGCACCGAAGGCATTAAGGAGGCAGGGAGGTATCAATACCATGGTCTTTTCTCGACTCAGAGTGTCTTCAGTATGGGAAAAACATGGCGCTTGAGAAAAACCACTGCACCGTTGGAATTAAAGGGCGAGGAGGTCTCAAGATCATTGCCTTTTCTGACCCAGAGGGTCTTCAGTCCGGGAAAAAACATGGCGCTTGAGAATGCCTCCTTAATGCTTTCGGTGCTTTTTCTGATGATCCTACATATTTTGAATTGCTTGCCATTTACAGAATTTTTACCTCTACTGATTTTCTTTTTGTCTACGATTGAAAAATATGAATGAATTCTATGTAAACCAGCTATGCTATCTACATATAAATGCAGTAATATATGTTGGGTTAAAAATTAATATAAGAAATATCACGATAAACTAAAGCGAAAACCCGAGTATTGGATGAAACGATTATAAAACGAAAATGACTTTTCGTACAGAAAAAATTGTACGTTGTCCAGGGTGATATATCTCATTTGAATCACTTCGAACTTTATATGTCAAACGGTACAGCCAATTATTTTCGGAAATGGATTTCTTACGACTCACTTTATTGATATCACGTACTTCACGCCTCAGTCATTATCCATTATTACAGTAATTCACGTTCGGACGGATGAAATCTATATTATATTTCCAATATCGCTCCTAGGTCTTATAACCTGATATGCGGGTGACGATAAAATTTATTAAACAAGGTGTATTGTAGTAATGGAAATTGTGTTGAACTCGTGTTCCCCTAGTTAACCTCTGGTAGTACGGAGGGAAGATTACAAAGCATCTTCTTTTATAAATTATTCCCCTTGATACGGAAGAGAGAGAGAGAGGCGGTGTCTTTTTTTTCGATTAAGTTAATTGTTGCAGATGGTATCGCTCTTGCTTCACCGAGACAGTAAACAAATAACGGTTGTAGGTGGGTGATACATAGTTTACAGTTATCAGGTCCTAAAATGCTAATGCTTGAGCCCATTTGTCCCTTCAACTTACAAACCTTATCTTCCACGGCTCGTGAACTGGCAAGATCACCCGTATCTGAGGGTGTGCCTGACTCGTTTTTTTGCCTTTCCAGTGAAATCCTGTGAGGAAAACAACTTTTATCTTAGAATTGAAAACAAATTAACTTCCCCGTTTGTAATTCAACCATTTAATACAGTAAAAATTCAACACTCAATAAAAACTCGATTATTATGGTAAATCTACAGCACACAAGGGTAATCGATAAAATGGGACACCCATTCGTAGAAATGGGGACTGACCACATGATCCCGGAAACATTCTTTACAACATCCTATAATCTTGTCATGAGTAGTGTGATTCTAGAGTTTTCCTTTGCAGCGGAATGAATAAGTGAAACCTACAATTTTAAAGGAACTTAGGACTTCATTAATATGATGATCTAATAAAACAGAATTGAGGATGCGCTATTGGTATCGGGGAGAAGTTCCTTTTAGTTTTTAGGTCAAAGAGGAAACACGCGGAATAGTCTTTCAAATCAATAGTTTAAAGTTAGAAACTTTTTCAACCTTCTTTCCTGGCTCAATTCATGGATGGTTCTGACCACCTGTGCAATAAAATTCAACGGGGAACAAACGAAAAAAGGGGGTAAAAAGCACAGCGTTTACCACATTGATAGTATAAAATACCAATAGGAATCTAGTGGCGGAGTTTTACTGGAAGCAGCGGCTGGAAACCGGTTACGTAGCTTTTAACTACAAACTTATTCAAACGGCCGCCGACAAGAAAGGCCTCCGGTCGTAGACCAAATGATAAAAAGCGTCTGTGCCTTGTAGCCAATTACAATTTACAGCTCGCAGTTTACAGGCTGAGATAACGAGCACGTCGTCGATTCCGATGCAAAGTTCAAAAGGGAGAAGGCAAAATAATTTTCACCCCTTGGCGTTTACTTCTACCCCAATGGTTTTATTCAATGTTTGTAAAATGAAACGAATTTCTTTCTAATTTGGAACAGTAAAATGATTTCTCAGTAATATTATTTAACGTGAAATAAAATTAAATTGTTTTTATTGTCAAAGCAAGAACCTCTCAAGATTATTGTTTACTGGATAAAAGTATAATTTCATTGTATTATCATTGCGTAAATTCAATCCCGAACCCCAGGTAGGAGGAAGAACTGCAGCTTTTTGTTGAGGTTTGGGTGGTTGATTAAAAATCCTTACATCCACCGCGACTTGTACAAAGTGTTCTGCTCTTCTGCGATTACGAACTTTCCCAATAGATTCTACATTCAAAATGGGACCAAAAAGTCCTAATAATCTATGGCCCGAATCTCAACTGTTTCGGAGTTATTCCTCTTTTTCTGATTTTTTAAGATTTCTCGACGAATGTTGGAAAATTTACTATGGTGATTCTTAACGACTATTTTCAAACTTAGAGGCAAGGAAATTTCAGAAAACGTACACCATTGAATTTCCTGTCTATTGTTTAATTGATTGTTCAATTACTTTGTTCAAAAATGAAGAAATTGTTAAAAGAATGTGGTTGACAGCTTGGTAACGTGGAAAGATTAATAATAAAAATAAAAAACTTAAGAAAATTTTAACTAAAAACATTTTGAATCATAGAAATCTTTTATTCCGGAGAATAATAATACAATCAAACTTGCAGACCTGTTGGTAAATAAGTAAACAATTGTAGCATTTCGGTTTCGAACCCAATTTAAAAACGTTTACTGAATCCAATCAAATTTTCCTTAAGGTTTTAATGTTTCAGTTGTTATTAATAAATGGCAAAACGAGGGAAAATTCGAAAGGTTGTAGGATGAAATGGGGAATTGGTGTCCGAGTGGTTCGAAATCATGATAGCTCGATGGAGCAGCGGCGTATTGAGCTGAAGGTCGTGGGTTCGAATCCCGTTCGTGACAACTTTTTCATTATTCATCAACCATTTGATTCAACCAAAACCTTACATAAAAAGATTAAGTAATTCAAAAATGTAATTAGGTTAATAGGCCTCTAAATATAAAGAAATTTATAAATCAATCATTAAACCATCAAACATAAACAAAATCAAAAATTAAACTTCTTAATTAACTAATAGTAGTTCCATGCAAACCTAGCGTAATGAATTAAGGGCCGGTAATTTGAGCCACTCAAAAACCGTAAAAGATCTGGGGAGATTATTACGTGTTTATTACAGCCAAAGTTTCTATTTTTGAGTATCTAGTATCGGGAGACATCAGAACTTACACAATATCGGCTTAATGAATCTTATATGTTTACTTCAGAATGAAATCCATGTTGGTCTTTAAATATAATATTCAGTTTGGTTTACCAGACGGCAATGTGAATAATTTTCTTACAAAAAAAAAAAAAAAAAAAAAAAAAAAACTGCAAGAAGTAATGTAATCGGGGTAATGCTTCACATACAGAAAGTACATGTGCCGATGCCACTGATTCTTTCTAATGAGTCGGCATTTTCTGTCTGGTATAGATGTCTATAATTTTCCTCAAATCCTGTCTTCTGAATGAGGAGTTCCTTTGCCACCTTTTGTGAAAGATGTATAAATTCACTTAGCTTGACTCATACCCGATGCTTCTGTTCAACACTTGCGTTTTTCTTTCTCCGTTTGTCCAGTCCAAACCGAGCTTCGTTCGATAAATCCCAATATTTACAAAACATTTAAAAACCGAAAATAGATCGAAATATCACCTCGTACGTGAATTATTTTAAAGTGAAAAGACGTAACGGTGGAAAGACGGCCTTTAATCAAGGGTGCAACGGCGGCGAAAAGGGGCGGAAATAATTCAAAGGAGCACTACTGAGGATTTCGGGGACAAAGGTAACGAGGACCCTTAGACCGCGCTAAGTAGTCTCTCGGGTGCTCATCTACCACAATTCAAACATAAGCCGATTGTAATTCACATTTCTAGGTGCTGCCGGTTTGACAAACATGACTTTCGAACGGAAATGAGACCCAAAAATTAATCAGATTCGAATTTATCATTCATTCTACTATTCCCCCAAGAAACATTTCAACCAAGTTTGTTTTGTAAAAATATTATTGCTTGTACAAAGAATAAAATAAAAATAAAAGAAAAAATCTTATAATTTGAAATTTCTTTCAGTATTTTTTTTTATTACCAAGAAGAGAAACAAAAGCAAAGTCACTATACGTTTGTTTTTGTTTGAACTTCAAAAGAAATGATAAAACAACAAAATATTTTTGGATGTATCAACGTTCGATGGATTCCAGAAAGAGAAAATCTTTTCGCAATATCAATAATGACTGAAGACACTTTTCACCCCTAGGCCTAGATTCGAAAAATATACGTCGACTTCCTTTTGATTTGTAAATTTGACGTAAGAGTTAAAATTTCTCATCGTGCGTACATATTTTTTGTAAATATAATGATTGGCCCAAGTTTTCATTCACCTAATCATCATTTAATTTAATCCTGATTATCTCCTCGGGGATCATTGCCTTATTTTTTGAGACGTATTTATTTACGCACTCAGCTTTGCAACCCTTAAAACTGATATGTATACATTCGTCGTCTACGTTTACCACCTCCAAGCCACAGATGGTGTCGACTTGGACTTTCTAAGTCCCTTAACCTAAAGTGTCCTGAAGGCAATTATAAGGATTCTTGCTGAAATTCTGACAGGTCACCGCCCCCTAAGAACGCCCATGCATCGTACAGGCCAAAGAAACACTGCAGATAGTGCCAAGAAGTGGAAAAGCTGCGAGCAAGATCCTACACTAAGAAGCCACTGCCAACGCTATGAAGATTGATTCACGACATGAAGTTGGCACATTATACAAAAATAGAGAAAAGGCACAAGAGATCTGCTCACGCCGAGATGCAGCAGAAAGCCTGTTTTATCTCTAACCCTATTAACTTCCTACAAATTTTATACGGACGGGGGAGTAATAACCATCTGCACTGCGGGGCAGCGTATTTTCGTTCCAAGTTCAAGCCCAGATGCTTGGGCGAGGACTCGAGGTGGCTTAGTGGCGAGACATCTGGCGGGTACTTAGTGAAGAGGCTTTGTGTCATTCGTGGTGTGGACCGTAGTAGTTGCGCATGACCTCCTAATTTCCTCCCGACCTCTTGAGAATCGGATTACCGAGAGCGTATACCTATAAGCTGCCGGCGTCCCTTGAATGCGCCAAGAATGGTGGACGCGGGAGGGTGCTTGTGCCGACTGTCAGAGCTGCCTTTACCGTAGACATGGTACTCCTCTAGGGGGTAGTTAGAGATTCCACTAAAATCGAAACGCGGCCGGAGCGTATCCGGAGGTTTCGACGCTAACAGAGCCCATACACCCACGGAGATAGAATTGTCGTCTCTATCTAGGTAGCGCGTGGGGGACTTGGCCAATGCATTTTGACCACCTTTTGCGCACTCCTTTATGCGCGTGATGCACAACGTTAACTCTCCTCGGGAGGAGCAAGCGGGAAAGTCAGCATGTCTATCGATTAGTCGGTGGATTTGTGGGATTCTACAACGAACGTCACGGAAGCAGATTTTCCGTGCTCGGAGGTGAGTCGCTACAAACTTGAGTATCTAAAACGTGTGATAAGGCCTAATCGACCAGGTGCGCGTGTAAGGAACCTCAATGTTCCATGACATTCCGTAGTGAAAAACAAACCTCCTACAAAACGTATAAAATTGGACGAACCATTTCGCTCAAGAAAACTTTTTTGGCAGTTTGCAGGGGTATTATCTTTGTGTTAATTTTGTTAAGTCCTCTGCTAGATCCAGAAAAATGATGATGTAAGAATCGTCTATTTAAGTCAGGGTCAATGTTAGATGTTAGGTAGAAAATGTAGCCATATTGCTATCCGTTAGGGCATTGGTAACCAACATGCTAGCCATGAATTTAACAACTGTTTTTTGTTTACATGTATTTTTATTTTGAAACACGCATTAATTAAATCAGCCCAATACACTTCTTTGGTTAATGACCTGTCCGTACACTTTCATTCATGGGTAGGCTGTTAGACCTTGGGATACATGTTAGGTATGTCGGCTCGAATTGAAGCGTATTATTTATTAGTTCTTTTTGAGTGCATAGATGGCATTTTGAATGAAAGAGTTGATTAATTTTCCTTTTTTTAATTAACTTATGGCATGTTATAGTTTAACACAACAGAAGACCAAAACAAACAACAAGCCTTCAAGGACTGTTATAGCTTTATGTTTGGTTCTACCGATTGCCAGGAACAGCATTACGGAAAAATTAACTTTTAACATGCTAAGAAAAGAAGGGGACGTTAACATCTTTCAAACCCCTAGCAGCTTTCTTCAACTAGTCGACGCGAGAGTTAGAAAAAGAGGTTATTACTATTCGGTGGATGCTAAACCCAGCGCATCCATCGGTCTTGGTGCTTGCATTTCGACGCCGTGAAACTGGTTCACTATTCGGTTTGAATTTGTTGACAGGATTGGAAGACATTATGGCTAAAAAAAAACAACAACAACATGTACATGTACAAAATAAAAATTATACAAGGAAAAGAATAAGCGGAGGTTTCTTTTTTCACATAAAAACAATTTTCTTTCTATTGGCCTAATCTGTGCGGGAAATTTAAAGTATGGCTGGTTTTATAGTATCTTATACTTTATCTTACCATCGGATTTAGTGATATGCGTAGGTCGATTACCGTAAAATATTTCGTTTAACTTTGAAAAAAAAAAAAAAAAAAAAAGACAGAGAGATATTGGTTTAACGCTCGGTAATCGACGGCCAAACGGAAATCCGATGTCTTTTCCCCCACTGATTTCCTTCGGGCTGAAAAAGGAGAAAACTAAATCGGCTGCAATTCTTTCAATACCTTCTGTCTGAAAAAGTCTACCGACTGTCATATTCATTAATTTATTTCATTCCAAAAACTTTATCGCTCCTTTATCAACTGATTTGATTTCAAAAAAAAAAAAAAAAAAAATCCAATTCACTTAGACGTTCCTGTCTAATCGCCATTACAATCTTATCCGTTTAGATTTTTTCTTTCGTCTTTCGTACCATACCCGGCTATAAACTTTCTTTTTTCTCTCTTCGTTCTGTTTATTATTACGTAATTTCTCACTAATATCATTTATCTAAATTGTTTCCTTGTCAACTAACCCTGAATTATAATATTATATTTTTGCCTGGTTTCTTTATCAAGGAAAATACTTAAGAGTAAAATTGTAATACTGATTTATTTGGAAAAAAATATTGACGATTTGTTTTATTGATCTAACTTATTCATTATCTTTCTTTTTAAAAGTTACAATTATTAACTTTTTAAAAATGTATACTATAACTATGATGATTCAGAAATCGTGAGACGCTGGTGAGATGTAGGTTTCAGAAAAACCATTTTCGTATCGTGCCAACGTTTCGATCTTTATTGCGATCATCTTCAGGTCTGGGATTTACAAACATTGTTTAAAAGTTAAAAAAGCATGTAGGACGTGGAAAAAGTGAGTTTATACAATGCAAATAAATATTTTTTTATTTTTCAATCAAATCAATCAAGTAGAAGAAATACTTTGAGGTCATGGATAAGTCTAAGTATAACTTTTATGATTTTTATAGCATCAAAATTAATGTGACATTTATCTAAATATCGTTTATAAATTAACAAAAATGTAGTATAACTCTGCATTATTGATTCTATGCTTCGAAAGTACTTAAAAATCACTGATTTATTTCCAAACTTGTCAAACCTAACCAAAAGTTTCTTCCTTTCGTCCAATCAGCCTACTGTCTCTCCTTGCGAAAATATTCAATAAGATCCTGTTCAAAATATCGATCCCGAAACAAAACTTCCACATCCTTCTCTCAGATCACCAGTTTGGCATTTGCCCCTTAACATTCCACGCGCTTTGAGTCCATGCTTACCCGTCGAGCGTAAACAATAATGTAAGGGGGGGGCCTTTCTTGACGCGTCACAAGCGTTTGATCTAGTGTAGCATAGTTTGGATACAAACAACTTGTCCTTCGAAATACCTTGTACACAATCCTTTGATCCTCTTTCGATTCGGACTTCTAGAAGTTTGAGAAAAAGCAAAACCTTCCAACATCCAAATAAAACAACCATTATCAACGCATCCATCTCACCCTTCATATTAACTTCAAAAAATTGTTTGTTAGCAATCTACAAATATTTCCTTTCTATGGTAGACCTATCCTCACATCATAATCCTTAGCTACTAGGCCTACAACCAACCGATCAACAGTATTAACATCCACTGAGTGTAAATAATACCTTTATTGACGTATTACAAGCGTTTGACCGAGTGTGGCATGAGGGTCTCTTATAAAAACCTTAGTTACTTCAAGCGATACGACCTATTCCGGTCTAAGTCTGATGGTGTGAGACGGCCGACCTGACGGCGTTAGCCACCCACCTCGGCCGCACACCCTGACGTCATTGAACTCGAGGCCGGGCGCGTGTATATCATTTATTTAGTTCACAAAATGCTTTTGCCTTCAGGCTAGTAACGTGCCCCTCTTGAGGGTTGAACGGAATTTGTTTACACATTTGTCGTAAGCTTTACAGTTTGATCCACATCTTATTGTGTGGACCTCCGAACGCCCGGAGCATAGTGCGTCACATGTGAGACATCTCGCGACTTTCCTGTTTTTAAGTTGATGCCGGGCGCCGACACGTTACGTAAACGCGTCTGACCAAAGCGTCTGCGGCACATCAAGCGTCGACCATATTAGCGTGTAGAAAGCTTCTTCAGGCACCCCTCGCAATTCTAGAGGACGGAGAGATGGACCTGAGTCTACGGAAGAGGTGTCGTAGAAGACATCACCCGGCGCTATTAGTTTCTCACAGTCTGGGAGTCAGGAATCAGCCATTGAGACTTGTCCGCAGCCTGGGGCGTGGGTACTTTTTTAACCACGGTTATAACTATTTCAACGACGCCATGAGAAGCCAAATGACCTACAAAAATTAGGTCCTTCCACCATGCACTTTTCCGAGATGGTCAAGAATCGGACCAATCCTTTTTTCGCTATTGATCAGATATACGTTTACACCTTCCATGTTACTTATGCAAACTACACAGCTATCCACCGATAATGATCTGCAATGGTTTAAGATAAGCTTATTCTTAACAATACACCTCACATTCTTCAATAGTGCTAGTATCCCTAAATCTGGCCGTGTAAGCTACCGTGGGTTCGGTTGCGACTTACGACTAACTGCGATAACTAATAACTGCGATCATCAGGAAGTCATCAGAATAGGACCACCTGGTATGCCCATTGACTTACCCTCCTTCAAAGAGTGGAAGTAACCTGTCCCACCTACGAAAACTTTGCTGATTGACTCGGTCTTTTCTTCAGGTCTGCTATCTAGATTCAAGGAACGGCATGGGGACTATAGCTTACTACGAGCTGTCCTCGCTTAACTTTTCCTTATTTAAAGACTTGACTCGCCCACACCCTACTTAATCTACAATTAGAGAACCTAAATTCCCTTAGTCTATCAAACTTAAGATGCCTATTAAAAAACCGTGCAATTGAGGTGCGAGGCCCTGCAATTTGGTTGAAGGGCAAGTAGGGGTATGTGCCATTTGCAATTCTAAATCTGTAAACAACATTGCCTTTTATGGCTGAATGTACAAAATTGGTCGAGATTAGCTTGTTGTACTTGGGATTCTTTACCCTCTCGAGAATCACCCTTTGTTAAATCAGCCGGATGTCTCGGATGCGCGGCCATACCTCATATAATATTCTTCAATAGTGATAACTATTCCTAAAACTAGCTAGGTACTGTGTCGACTTAAACCTGACCTGCAACTGACAAACCCGAAAAAAATATTTTAAAAAAACGTGAAGTTAAACTTCAGGGAACTAGGCAAATTAATGTTAAACAGTGTGGATGGTGGATGGGATGGATGGATGGATACCAGGGACTGGAGGAGTTCCCTCCTGAGCACTGCAGCTGTACAGCTTATTGTACTATACCCTGGCTCCATTTTTGGGGGAAGGGCTCACAACACAAAGTGAACTTGAGCCCCTGTTGTACCATTGTTCTTCCATCGAAGAAACTCATTTTTGAAGGGGGTTGGGACCAGGTTCGGGGTCGCTGAGAACTGGTCCCGCCCCTTACATTGATGAGTGCCTTGTCAATTTGTTTTAATTGCGGCCACCGGTCCTCTTAGGTGTCAGAAAAGTTCCAGAGGGGACGGTAGGGATCGAACCCACGACCGCGGGGCCTACTAGCCGAGAGACTGACGCCTTAACCACTCGGCTACCGCCCCCCCCCTAACAGGTTAAACAGTGTATAAAAAGAACTACTGAACAGATTCGGACATAAGGATTAGCTTCCTTTTAAAAAATATATTTCCTACTCACAGTAAGTTGTTTTTCCACGATCCGAATTTCGAGCCATTTAGCTCATCATCAGGTTGAAGGACTTCCACAATTATTTTAATCGCTATTATTTTTATAGTAATCTAATAATATTAAGTATTTATTAATATAATATTTATTTGTGGTATAATTTCCGCATTTTGCTCGTTCAAATTGAGCGCCATTAAAAATCAGCTGTTAAAACGTCGCGGTGGCGGAGGTACCAGCGGTTCCACTTTGGTAATGCACGTCGAGAGACGTGGTTGTGGAAGTCCTTCAACCTGATGATGAGCTAAAAGGTTCGAAATCCGGATCGTTGAAAAACAACTTACTGTGAGTTGGAACTATTGAACCCCACACTCACTCCATCCTTGATCATTTCTATTAAGGATTAGTACTAAGGGGTACTTCTAAATCTCCCAACATCCGAATGGTACACTCCTTTCAAACCGACGACCTTAGACCGCCTTTCTCCGTCTGAAACCACCCTTCATAATGACCTCGAAACAGCCTAATCCCCGACAAATTTTTAACCCATTAGACCGACCGATCCTTTAATCCTTTCAACCCTCCGAAACGGAGATGGGCCCGGAACCTCCTAATCAACGGTATTAACAAAGGAGAAAACATGGTAGATCGACAATGGCTGCTCGCTCCCCCTATGATATCATAACAATGTATATTGTTTACACATATAAACAAATACCTCGTTAATGTTTCTCTCTGGCAATTATACACCCCATTGTTGAAGCACAATAATTAGACAATTAATTATTTTGATTAACATGATGATTAATTAGCAGATTAATATGTTCAATATAAAAACGCCTATAATTTTATATGCTCTCTTTGTAACAAATTAGTTTTTGAATTTTTGAATCAAGAAAGAAGAAGAGAGAGCCAAAACTTTAAACTTTTCTGTAGTTCAAATGTTACATTTACCGATAATTTATTAATAATTAATTGTTAATTTATGCCGTAATTGAACTAAAATAAAAATTAATTTGATTTTATTTCCAAATGATTAATCTTTACGTAAGGTATTTTTTGAAATGGAAAAGTTAGTGTCACGAGCGGGATTCGAACCCAGGACCTTCGGCTAAATACACCGCCGCTCTATCACTTGAGCTACCGTGACTTCGATCCAATTAGATGCCAACTTCCCTTTTTATCACTTTTTCATTTGACCTTTCATAACCACCTTTCATAAAGATTAATTTATTGAAAAAATTTATTTGGTAAATCGGGCCACGAACTATAATGTCTTTTACAAATAATTTTCATTTTAATTGCATTTTGTAATAAAAGCGACTTTTTCGCGTCGTTTTAACAGTTAGTTTTTGAATACCTTTTACGTTTTACAGTTTTAACTCGCACATTGAGCTGCCCAGGTGGAAGAATATTAATCAGGTTTTTGCTTGAGAGAGTTCTAATGAAAGAACTATTGGCAATTGGTTTGTAAAGTTTTCATCAGTATATAAGACCTATGGAAACCAACATCCCGCAAGGCCTTGGACCTCAATCGAAGTCAAACTTTTCAAAGAAACTGCGAAAGAGAAAAAAAAACCACCCCACCGTCATACTTAAAGTTGTAAATGTAAAGTTTTGGTTTACGCTGAGAATAAGACCCAATGTTCTTAATGATTAAAATTGGCCTTTACGTCAGGAATCAGAACACGTGCCAACTTCACTTCTCGACTTGGAGTTGAAGAAGAAAAGGAAGACTAATGTTCGCGATGATGAGACATGAGGTAGAACATTGTTTGATGTCGTGCCCGTGCACTTACAGGCAAGGGGTGTGGTCTCTATCCATTATTCTTCTGACACGACATGGCCGACCAAGTTTCGGATCTTTCCGAACTTTTCACCCATAGAAAATTGGACGGTTTACACAATCCGATTTCAAACGATGACATGTTAATAATTCTTCTAGAAAAATGAACATTTAGTTTTCACTTTATTAATATTAATATTATAAGATATATTATAGTTTAACCTGGATAGTTAAGAGATCAAAGGGCTCAAACGAGCGATGTTTTTGATTTCGTTCTTTCTTTTTTGGGCGTTATTCAAGTAAAATCCATTTACTCGCCAAATTAATACTCGCAATTAAAAAGTGTAACTCAATCCAAAAGTTAATTGGTTCTGTTGTTTACGTGATGTGAAGGCAGAGTTCAAAGGTATCTTAATAATAACAACCTGCGATTACAAAAACATGTCAAATCATTAAAAAACATATCACAATTTTCAATCAAGGGTCTATTTTCACTGCCGAAAAATAATCAAAGCCCTCGACTAACTTTAACTTTACTAAGATTCGTTGCTGGGAATATACTTCGGTATCGTATCGGACGGCTCGAGTCTTATCGTTCAGACAGAGCCGTTCCACCAAAAACAAAGTACGATTATCTTCCTAGTGCGGAGTGCAACGTAGTACTCAAATACGGTGCATGTCGCACAAGTAAGTTTTGTTGGAGTCGGACTCGCCAAAAAAGCGACAGAATACGAGAACTACCATGGGGTCAAATTGACCAAAACTGACGCCATTTTGAGCAAACAATAGTTAACGAATTATTAGATTATTTACAAATCATGAGATGCGGTCTAGTGTGATCTAAGTTTCAGAAAAACATTTTCTTTATCGTGCCAACGTTTCGACCTTTATTGAGATCATCTTCAGGGCACAAAGTGTTTGTCTTCTGTGTAATTGTACCATTCTTGCGTGTCGTGTTGAAAGTGAGAAAAAAATAGTTAAAGGGCTAGGAATGTATAAATCTCGTTTACGATTTATGACCAAATCCGTATTTACTGAGACCAAAGCAAGCAGCCAAATTGTTTCCGGTAATATCTCCAATCCGAATCAATCTATACGGGTCAGATTCCAGTTGATAAAATCCAACCCCTAGAGTTCCAAAATCCTTTGCGAAATATTTGATGGGCCATTCTCCGTCACCAATATATACTAATCCACTCCCATCTCAACATGTCCGTCCCAAACGTGATGCAGTCCCGCTTCCCCAAATTTATTCCCATGATGCAACCTGACCAGCTCAGCCCTACCTCCCGACTCTCTTAAAAGACCGACCGGTGACCTCGTGACCATATGATTTTGTGACTTCTAATAAAAAAAAATCTAAGGACGACTGTTGACGTCAAGCCATAATGGCTAATTCAAAATAAAGACAAAATGAAAATGTTGGATGAGTACTTTTGGAAAAGATAGTTCTACTCATAGAAGGCAGACGATTTTGGGAGCTTCCGGATTTCGAGTTCATTAAATAATCATCATCAGTATTAAGGTACAAACTCGTCTCTTTAAGAGAAAATTGGGTCGAGAAAACAAATATCAATATAAACGGGACGAGGGTGTCAGGAGTAACACGCCAAAGAGAGAATTTCACTCTCTAATTATTGAGTCTACTCTGGAAACATGCAAATATCAGTTTTATCATGAGCGATTTAATGTAATTTGCGGTAAAACGTTGCGGGACATCATTAGGGAATGTTATGCGCTTGTTTCTCTCAACGGCTCAAAATATTGCCGATGCGGCTAATAGAGACCTATTTGTGGATAATTAGCGTGGAACGTTTCGCCAAATAATTATCAATATTTTTTTTATTACTAACAGGCGTTATAATTTAAAATAAAAATATTATAAAATGAAATAATATAAAAAATAAAATAAAAAAGGCAGATATTTTAAATGTCAGAATATCTGAATCGAAAGGATTTCGCGACAAATTAATCACCGGTAAGACAAGCTCGCAATGAAAGGCTGGTCGATGCCGATGAAACTTGGACCTGGTAAAGAATAAACCTGATGGACGAGAAAAATCGGGTTAAAGGAAGGGAATATCGGGCAATAAAAGTATTTGCGCTGTTGGCAGAAATGAAAAGAGCCAAGATAATGAAAAATGACTCATAACTAGGGATACTGGTTTTAGAGGAAATTAGGAAGCGAAAGGGCAATGGGATAGAAAAGATCGCTTCAGATGTCACTGTCAATTTGTAAGTCAGTAAAAGTCCTACATAGCTTTCTAGTCGGCAAAACAAAAGAGGCTCAATTCTTCATTGTCAAAAAATAAATTGGCTCAACTTTTTCCTTTTACTTGCATTAATGTACAGATAAACTCACTGAATTACAGGTTTATCTCTTACAAACCGAGAGGTACTTATTTTCTTCTTTAAAACCACAGTGTACATTTTTGGTGCTTACTAGATGATTTATATGTCCCAGGAATCTTTTGTAAACTCAAACATCCCATATCGAATCTGAAAATAATAAACGACGATGCATTAGAGTGGTGAGGGATGCTAAATGGTTAGATCAATAAAAGTCGCAGTACTGCAAGGAACCATTCTTGTTCCTACTTTGTTTACCATATACATATCTTACCCACAAATTCCAGTACTATCAACCTTACGCAGACCTTGTATAATTATATGGTTCCTGTCCTCTGTACAATCACAGGAAGAACAATTGGCAGATCTGTCAAGCCAATGTTATGTTTGTGAGCACCCCATAAGCCGTTGTTGCTTGTGGTCCGTGTGGTCACTGTATGGAAGTGACGAGTTGCCCTGCATCCTTGAAACCAGGGAGCTTTGAGCACCACGGGGAACCTAGACCGATACAGTGATCCGCAGTCCTGCCACTCAGATAGCCATCTCACTTTGGATGTGGATGGATGGATACCAGGGACTGGAGGAGTTCCCTCCTGAGCACTGCAGCTGTACAGCTTATTGTACTATACCCTGGCTCAATTTTTGAGGGAGGGCTCACAACACAAAGTGAACTTGAGCCCCCGTTGTACCAGTGTTCTTCCATCGAAGAAACTCATTTTTGAGATCCGGTCCCGCCCCTTCCGTGTCAATTTATTTTAATTGCGGCCACCGGTCCCCTTAGGCGTCAGAAAAATTCCAGAGGCGACGGTGGGGATCGAGCCCATGACTGCGGGGTCTACTAGCCGAGAGTCTGACGCCTTAACCACTCGGCTACCGCGGCCCCCATCTCACTTTGAGTAAACGTTGTATAATTATATTCCCAGAATTCCCCCGTACCGATAGCCTGTTTTGCCTTTACATCTACCAGCTCATTCCCACGGAACCCTGAGTGCACTCAAATCCAGCATAGAGTTATATTTTTTCCGTTTTTGACCAGTTCCCTATACACTAGCCAAATATTTACTGTTACATGGTCCAGTTTCGAATTGGTATTATTGGTATTTACTTTCTGTATGTGCGAGACAATACTTTTTGAATCGGTCACGATAGCGATTTTCTTAACCATCTATTTTCTTTACATGTCCTAATGCCTTTAGAATAGCCATGGATTCGGCAGAGAAGATGGAGCTATTTGCAGGGAGAGAAAATGCCTTACCTTCCACCAGAGAACCGTTCGTGAAAATCATATAATGGTCAGCAAGGTATTCTCTGGCATCCGCCGACTGGTTTGAAATCCAAGGCAGAAACCAGGAATAGGACATTTACAGCGGTACAAATACTTTTTCCATTTATTCCGAGAGAAGCAAACGTGCTGAAACTTCGCCGAAAACTGGCCAACTCGTTCATTATGTTGCAACGGAAGAAAGGGAGCCTGTAGCCTTTTCCAGACAATTTTTCTTGCCTGCTCAGAAACATTAAAATTTGACGCGCCAAATACTCTGATATGCCGGATTTGTAAATAAATATTCAATTAGAACCCATTTATACAAAAATTGCACAGCCTAGGTGATGATATACTGGTTGGGACCCCGGCGTAAGATACCTGGGTACGGTCGACGCACCTCACACTGAAGTAGCAATCAATTCAATAAATTCATACGTTGTATAAGCGCATAAAAATCTTACATAACAAAGCTCAAAGTGATTAGTTTAATGAAAACACCCATGCCAAAATGGGCCCTTTTTGTAAATAATACTCATTTCATTTCATGAAATAATATTATTTCTGGGGTCGGTTGGCGTCTTGTTCTTCCCCTAAGGAAGATTTATGAGCTACGCGTATTGAAGAATAGAAAGGAATGGGAGTGAAATAACACGTTGCCAGTTTTGTACTTTGCGATGTGAAATAACAACGGGGCCGTATATCTAATTGGCGTGGGCCACACTGAATTATGTTCCCCATTACGGGCCGCTGAGTGTAAAATCTTATTAAATTCCTCCACTCGCCCACCGCGCTTTTTTTTCACCTCTCGACAACACTTGTTACATCGGTCATACGGTGGATTCGCCGACATGTTTGTCATGTGTAAAATAAAAGGAAGGAAAATATGTTTGAAATTTTGAATTGTCAAACAGATTAGTCTTCTAATGCAATAAACTATTTTGACCGTTATTCAGAGAAAAAATAAATAAAAATGTGTAGAGATTAGAGAGTCACAACACGACACGCAAGAATGGCACAAGTACACAGAAGGCAAACACTTTGAGCGCTGAAGATGATCTCAATAAAGACCGAAACGTTGGCACGATAAAGAAAATTTTTACTGAAACCTATATCAGAGCACTCCCAACATGACGCGCAAGAATGGCACAGTTATACAGAAGACAAACACTTAGAGCCTGAAGATGATCTCAATAAAGGTCGAAACGTGGGACAATAAAGAAAACGTTTTTCTGAAACCTACATCAGGGCACTCCCAACATGACATGCAAGAATGACATAGTTATACAGAAGACAAACACTTAGAGCCCTGAAGATGACCTCAATAAGGGTCGAAACGTGGGCCGATAAAGGAAATGTTTTTCTGAAACCTACATCAGGGCACTCCCTACATGACATGCAAGAATGGCACAGTTATATAGAAGACAAACACTTAGAGCCCTGAAGATGATCTCAATAAGGGTCGAAACGTGGGCCAATAAAGAAAATGTTTTTCTGATCACATCACACGATATCTGAATAATTATCCTGCAAATCTCTTTTTAAGGCCAGAAGCGGGACACGAGTAGTTAAAGTCCTAGTGGTTAGAACATAATTGTAAGAATTTTATTTTATTATTGTATTATTGTATGTTAAGAGGTAAAACTATAATTTATGTAATTATTACAAAACACCCAATACCATCTTTTTTTTGTTCTTACTTTAGCTGGAGGAAGCCAATGGAAAAAATCAAATTAATTTTATGCGGTATATTTGACGTTGTAGTAACTCGATAAAAGCCCATAGCCGGGTTTCATAAACGTTTTGTGAGTGGATGGAAGAGTACAACGGTTCGATCAGGGTAAATTGATTTGCCAAGTTAAGCCCTTAACGGAACGGAATCACTCCCTCGAGAGGGAGTCGGTCTCTGCCCTGTGAGTCTTAATCATCTATCCATTTGAATTCTATTTCCGCCCGGCCGGCCAATATGGTCACAATCGATCCTTCAATGTTTGTTGTTTCTTGGCCCCTATTTCGAATTTCAAGAAGAAAAGCGAAGAAAAGAAAGAGACCTAACCGCCCGCGGTTCTGCCTATTGCACGAATGTATTCGTTAAATTTTTAATTAACTTTCACCCAAGTTAATCTCCAGGTCGCATGTAAATGATATAATTCAAGAGTGGAAATCTAGAAATTTTTCAGCAGATTTTGTTGCTGTATGAAATATCATGAAGTTTTTTGATAAATTATTTTCTGCTGTCCTAATGTTCTACTAATATTTAGATAAATCGTTTTACCAGGTTGTAAATATTTATTCATTATTGTATGTTTAATTATTTATACAAGTATGTATAGATTGGATATAGTTCTATCGACAAAAGCGTATTTCCTTCAAAACGCTCTAATTCCCAAGTTAACTGGCTTAACAATTACGTGGGGTGAATTATTTTGCAAAGTACTTTCATAAAAGTTCCTGTATTTCAAATACGGTAAAGATGCTTTCGTGTGTTTAATTTTTGCCTCCTTTCAGCAATGGATTTATATTTTTAGCTTTTTTTTGCTATTTGTGGTGTTTAGTGACCGCTACTTAGTGATTATTTGGAGGTTGTGAGATGCGGTCTGGTGTGGCGTAGGTTTTAGAAAAATATTTTCTTTATCGTGCCAACGTTTCGGTCTTTATTGAGATCATCTTCAGAGCTCAACGTCTTTGTTATCCATGTAGAGGTATCACTCTTGTCTGTTGTGTTGTGAGTGCCCGTATTAAATGAACAAAGATAAAGTAAATAATAACATATATGTACAATAACAATTTGATCATGTGTTAACATACCGCCCACCAAATTTGTCTTTACAAATTTTTAATTGACAAAAGTAGAACTAACTTTTTTAAAGGCTTCTCGTGTAGGTGTTTCTCTAGCAAAACGAACCCCTCCATCCTCTGAAGTAAATTGTCCCTATCTTCCCCAGCAGGCAAGGACCTATAGTATCGTCCTTCAATAAAACTAAAGTTCCGGCTTTAAATTTGGTAATCATTGGCTCGTTTTACTTCGTAATTTTTTGGCTATGATATTAAATTTATCTACAATTTATCTTACTCCCGTCTTCCTATTTTTTGGGCTTTTTACTTTGAAATCGAATAACATGTAAAATTGAATTTCTTTTGATTTGAAATTGATAAATTTGAATTTCTTCTTTCTTTTCCTCTGATCATACAAATGTTGGAATTATTATTTTCTTTTATTTAATAGAGAGCACCTTGTAAGTTTGATAAATAGGGTATAATGCTTTCATGACTTTAATTTTTGCCTCCCTTCAGCAATGGATTTAAATTTGTAAATTTTTTTTGTTATGTGTGGTGTTTAATGAACGTTACTTAAAGATTATTTGCAGTTCGTGAGATGCGTTCTGGTGTGACGTAGGTTTAGGACGTGCCAACGTTTCGAACTTTATTGAGATCATCTTCAGAGCTCATAGTGTAGATGATACGTTCAGGGTCAAAAAAAGTCTCGCAACACGACAGACAAGAATGGCACGTCTACACGGAAAACAAACACTTTGAGCACTGAAGATGATCCCACTAAAGATCGAAACGTCGGCACGATAAAGAAAATGTATTTTTAAAACCTACTTCAAATCAGACCGCATTTCACGACCTCCAAATAATCATTTTTTGCTATGTTGATTTGCTTCCTTGAATGATTTTTTGTAATGTTTATTACTAATGGGTTTTCTTGGTTCATTGAAGACAGTATCAGCAGTACTAGATATGGTTTGGAAGTAAAAATCTATCATTTCAACTGTTCGAAATGGCTTCAAATGCCTTAATGTTTTACTCATATTTTCAACATCAGTAGGAGTAAATAACTGTAGATTTAGAAGGAAATGGACAGGTTGAATAAGCCCTCTAATCCTTGAGACGGTGACTAAAACATGAACTAGATGCGGAGTGAAAAAAACGGACTTAGAACGAAAAACTCAAGCACTGGGCAAAAGCACCATAAATGAGGCAAAAATCACCAGTTTTTGAGTTTAGAATCTCTCAAAAAGTAGGCGAATGAAATCCTTTCGGCGTGTAGAATTTGTAGACAATTAGAGATGTCTACTGCCCTCTTAACTACCATATAAAATAGCCAAAATAGAGAAAATTCCTCTAGTCCGGACGAAGGAGATCTGTACATATCCTTTCAAATTATTAAACCTGGTTATGGTACAGCCACTTCGGTAAAATAATTCTCACAGCAAAAGAGATGCGGAAAATATACCATGCGAAGTTCTTAGGCTTATGGGAAAAAGTGAACTTGAAAGATCGCAGAGGAGGAAAGTATTTTTAAAATCCTTATTCGACCACTCTAAAAACAGTTAAAAAAACTTATGGTAGGGTTATTTCTTTGAATTACAGGACACCCTAGCTCATCCGAAAAGTGCGTGAATAATTGAACAGACAAGTTCCTGTGAAATCAATGTTTTAAAGCCCCGAACCCCTTTCATTTGAACACCGTGAGTATCTGATAGTGCTCTGTAAAGCCTCAACCTCGAACTTTCCCCCAACTTTGGATAAATGGTGTTTGTCCCCTCGTGGTCTGAATCCACCTTGCATGTACCTATCTGCAACTACATCGGATCCACGCACGGTTACCAACTTGCTGCTCCCCGGCTCTCATTTAAACAAATAATCCCGTCTAATATTTTTCTTTTTAATTAATAAAAAACTAACCTACCAGGACCAATTTCTCTTTTCCATACCACCAATTACATAATAAATTCTATACATAATGTAACAATTTCAGCAACTTTTTAAAAACACTATAAAACATATTTTCACTTGTTTAAGGTCAAGACATTTAGCAATTTTTTTGCAAAATTATTCGCATTTTTAATTTGCCAAAAACATAAAAAAATTAAGCGCAATCTATTCTCACATTAAAAAAAATTAAACTACATCACAACTAATGGATTGTGATTTCGATAAGCATTTCTTTTTCAAATGAGTCTGGTCTTTACGTTTCACCGTTATATTATCAAATTTGACCTGAATTGAACATTTTCAAGATCAACAATTTTAGGTTTAAAGAGAGGCTAAAACTTTGCAATTGTTTCGGTATCATTTCAAAAAGATTTGCTTATTGCAATTGGTTTTTTTTTGGTAATATTTCATTTTCTGCATCATGTGCTAAACTGCCAAAACATATCGAACCAATTAGGTATTCGTTCACACTGCTGCACCATTCAAAGTAACGGGTTCTCGATATGGGATGACATCTCGTGCATTGAGTTTTCACCCGGGGAGATTTTTTAAATTGAAGGTTCTCCTTTTGAACTACTATGTGCTTGCTGACGTTATTCATTCGAGGAAACATTTGGCCATTACCAAAGAGCAGGAAAGCCATAGCTGCGGTTTTTCCAACAGGAATTCTAGGAATGTGGAGCACCTTCTCAGACGTTGAGTGGGTCCTCGTCTTCGTTGACGATTTACTCTGAACCGGTCAGACCGTAGGGATATCCGTCTCGTCGCACCCTGCCCTCTCTTTTTTTCCACTCTCCTCTCCTACGCCTATCCTAGGCCATCTTAACCTTTGATGGAACCACCGCCAACCCCGGCCTCGGAGGCACTACAATCTAGGAGGCATCTCCGGCCAAATAACGTTAATAATACATTTATAGTGTTACGAACGTAACATTTCCCCTTCTACCTCCGGGAAGAAAACCTCTGGTTTTATAGGATAGAATTTGGGCCGGGGAGATACTATTCAAGGGGGTGGTTTTTGTTTCAATTCCTCGATTCCTCGACATGCCAGTGCCCAAGTTTCTTACATCCATCCCTTCCGGTTGAGCAACAAGGCTAGATATCATTCGCTTGATCTTACATTTGGTGAATTTGGGTGCCAGCTTACTGGAGAAGTTCTTACTCGCGTCTGGCAGAACATGTTCCTTCTTCCATACAATGGCTCCCTGCTGAAATTTAATTGCAGTTAGTTTATTTTGCAGACAGGTGGGACATCTAGCTACATAACGCGCTACACCTGCTGCCATTCCAGGTAAATAATAAAATTCCTTAATCGGTCGGAGAGTTTTGAATCCCACAAGATGGCCAGCTAATGGACGGTTGTGGTACTCCAGTAGTAGGTCCGCACGTTGTCGTTTAGGAACTACTAGTTTCTAAGGATTCGGTTTGTAGAAAGAATTTTCTCCTTCCTATCAATAACGAGTTTAAAGAGTTTAATGTCTTCCACCTTCTTGTTAGGGTAACTAGCTGGATTCTTCTGCACCTTCCCAATCATAGTTTCGTACCAATCCTCCACATTATTAAATTGCACGTCAATTATTCCTACGGCCTCTTGTTCGTTAGCCCTGTACAAAGCGCCAGCTGCTGCATTTTGTTTCCCTGTTGAATATTAAATGCATATTGCTGCAATCTAAGTGACCATTTCGTTCCGTACTCTTGGCCATAGGATGACAAGAGGATCTTTAACGTCCGTACCTAAGCTATATAGCTCTTACCGGACGTGGCCGATTCTCAAAATGAGAGCTGACGCATCTCCGCCTGAGCGTTGATGTAGAGGCTTCGCATCCCTACGAGTTGTGACCACCTCGCTCTCATCTCGTCCGAATTGGATTGCCGCATGCAAAGGGCTAGCAAGCGCACTCTATCTATCCGAGTGTAGAGGGTTACCCAGCGTAGAAACTTTCGGGAACGCCCTGACAACGGTTTCAGATTTAATTGAGATTGCTACGCACCCCCTACATGAGCACTGTCTACGGTAAAAAAATCTCATATCGCGCTCAGCCTACACCTACCATGCAATCTAAGTGACCATCGTGCCAACCTTCCTTGAGGGTCCTTCAGATTCAATAGCCAAGTGAGGGAATGGTGGTCCGTTATTACAGTGAATTCCAGCCCCGCGAGCCTTTGAAGTCTTGTAAAAGGACGTTTCTAAACTGACGATTCTCCAGTCGATTTATTACCTGATCCCAATGTCTGTCGATATGATAAGTACTACCATGTCAGACAAGGTGCACATTCCTTTCCTTTCTTTGTCGGCCGTGCCGCAGGGAAGCATCCTACGTTCCTATATATCGTTCACTCCAATTCAAGTCGTCTTATCTTCTCTTCTTGTTCCGGACCTTCCGGATAGACAAAGTGGAAGGACTTAAAGGAACTATTGTGTAAAAGATTCTATTTACGAATATTCAGCATTCCGACATTCTACAGCTGGAGACACCCTCCTGGCGTCGGCCTTCCTTATTTCATTTATTACTTGATGGCCTTTAACTAACTGGCTGCTCAGCCGGCATCGTAAAGTATCACATGGTCGAATTTCCCGAACAGCCGTCAAAACTTTTTCTTATCTAAACGGAAATTTATAAAAGCGTGCATTTGAACTACAGTCTTCTAATAATAAATAAAATTGCTAAAATAAGTTGTAAAGTTTGACGTAAACAAAAAACTTAATATACAGAACCCGTATGAAAAGGCTGGAAAGTACTTTTACAAACTATGTGTGATTAAATGCGACAGAAAATTGTTATTTTTATGAGGGTTTTTTGACACCGCCCTTAAAAAGAGGTTAATCATCTTCCCTCCTGGGGGATACCGTCGGCCCCTGTTTGAACAGCAATGTTAATTGGATTCCTTTTAAATTTTAATGGAATCATTAGATACGGCTCGAAGAAGGGGAACGCGGTCGAATTGTTTACCTTAAAACAAAAAAAGCAGCGGTAATTTAGATTTTACTGGATTACCTGTAACGAGAGGGCCGATGGGGGACGACGTTATTAGATATTATAGTCAGACAGGAGACCTTAATAAAAACTGGTTAATTAAAGCCTCTCGCCTATTCAATTTCTTTTAATTACCCCATTTCGAGGTCCTCGCCGTCTTTCTTCTTTTTGATGGACAAACAATGAAAAACCCACCGAATTACTGACATTAAGTCCTATATGAGATCCTGTCATTGTTTATCAAAATGCTAGCTGAATGTTTATGAATTTAAAATTTGATTCTAACCAAAGCATCACTGTGTAACAGGATCTAGGTTCACAATGTAAAACGTTCAAATACAAAAAGTTATATTTTGACACAAACCTACTACAGAAAAGGTAACGTTCAGATTGGTCACTTTCAGTGATGATAAGACGAACAAGCTGATGATAGTAAAATACCGAAACACAAATTACAGACCTATGGTCTGGATGAAAAGACGAATTCGGTAGTTATCTGCCAAGTATTCGACCTATTTTAACGCCATCATCAGGGGAAAACAATCTTAATTATGCGTGATGGATGGTTAATGACCGTTAATCGATAATTATTCCGAAATCTGGTGTGATGTCGGTTTCAGAAAAACTCGAACTCTCCAAAGGTTTCGGGGGAACTTTCAACACGACATGCAAGAATGGCATAATTGCACTGAAGGCCAACACTTTGAGCCCTGAAGATGATCTCAATAAAGACCGAAACGTTAGCACGATAAAGAAAATTTTTTCCGAAACCTACATCAGGGCATTCTCAACACGACACGCAAGAAAGGCACAGTTATACAGAAGGCAAACACTATGAGCGCTGAAGATGATCTCAATAAAGGCCGAAACGTGGGACGATACAAAAATGTTTTTCTGAAACCTCTATCAGGGCAGTCCCAACATGACACGCAAGAATGGCACAGTTATACAGAAGACAAACACTTTGAGCGCTGAAGATGATCTCAATAAAGGCCGACACGTGGGACGATAAAAAAATGTTTTTCTGAAACCTACATCAGGGCACTCCCAACATGACACGCAAGAATGGCACAGTTATACAGAAGACAAACACTTAGAGCCCTGAAGATGATCTCAATAAAGGTCGAAACGTGGGACAATAAAGAAAATGTTTTTCTGAAACCTACATCACACAAGACCGCAACTCACGATTGCGGAATAATCTTAATTATTTTGACCTAATTAAGCTTTTGATAAATGGTTTCAATTTTCTTCGAAAACAACTTTAAGATTGTCAACACCTCTCCCGTGGTGATGACCTTTAAGTTGGTCGAAACTTTGGTGCATAACAATTTTCATCCAAATCATACCAGTATCTAGATTATTCGTGAGTAAAATTGTGGTCGTAAATTATATAGAAATTTCATGTTTTTAATAATTTTAATGAAGATTTGGTGGGATGATTGAAGTCAAATAATTTTAATTATTTTGACCTAATTAAGTTTTTAATAAATGGTTTCAATTTTCTTTGAAACCGTCTGTACGGTTGTTTTACCCCACTGATGATGGCCTTAAAATAGGTCATTACAATTGAATTTGTTGAATTGAACTTTTTTTCATCCAGTCCATACCGAAATCTAGGTTATTCATAAGTAAAAACGAGGTCAATGAATCAACAACTGTATATAAAAATTGTAAATTTTTCATCATTTTAATGAACATTTGGCGTCCAGGAGGATTAAGTCACGATAATCCAATTGATTTCAGCGCGTTTATCCGAAGGTCATGGGTTCGAATCTCACTCGTGACCCTTGCTTTTCCATCTCACCCACTATATTAAATTAAAAGTACAATTAACCGAAATAATTAATAGCTCAAGTAAAAGAACTAAATACATATATAGGATTTTAATAATGTTAAAATTTAATCGACCTGCCCATTTAAAACTTTTTTCCTTCCAAGGATATCCATTGCTATTCATGCTGTGACGATAGGTGGGTCGACTTGCTGAAAGATGAGCCTCACTCAGTTCTTCTCCCCTTTTACTAATTGGTTCTTCAATAATTCCATTATATTTTTTTGCGTTAATTTGCGCTGACAAATTGTCAACTCCGTTTTTCCATACCCTATCCTCGACCAGATCGTGACACCACCTCCGCCCATTTGACGCCTGCTTAAAAACATCCCTTTTGTTAGATAATGGAGATAATAATCGTTATAAAGTGACTTTACAATTCCGCCACTTTTACCTCTTCCTTCAAAATGCTTTACTTCTTTATATATGATGCGAACTATTAAAAAAATTATTTCTTAAAAATTATCTTGGATTAGATTTTATTCGATGTTCTTTTAACTCTCCTTTACCCCGCTCAAGAAATAAATAATATTTAATAATTTTCGAGTTCGTCGCTCATAAACCAGATGAATTCAGTGCGGGCGGATTTGACAAAATAAAACGCAAAAAATATATGGAACACACTCACAAATTATGATTAAATTTGTTTACAATTAACTATAATTTCCAATTGATAAACGCCAAAAACTTATTTTACAACCTGTACATGAAGCAGCGGTTTACAAGGCTCATTAAATTAAACACCTTGCAATTCAAAAGCATCACTCACGCCCGGATCTAATTCAGTTTTCATTCTATTCCAATTGAAAACGTAATGGATTTAATTGGATGGATTTTCCCGACACAACCGTAGTACCAAAGGTCACCGATATAAAACTGGACCATAAATAAATTTATTTGGTTTTTTAAACGATGGACAGAAAGTCACCCGGGGCCGTTGATTTTTAAACTCAAGGACTCCCTATGCTTGACACACTTCTTCTTCCGTGCGTTTTACTTAGCTGACTGGAAGTTTAGTGTATGCGACAGATCCACTCAATCTCCTTTAAACAACACGGTAGTCTCTGGTTACCGTCCTCAATTGACTACTGCAATCGGTTTACTCTACTGATATCCATTCCCATCTTGACATACTAACATACGCAGATGACTGACATTTTATCCAGCAGGCCTGATTATTAGCTCCCCGCACCCTCACGACACCTCTACTCCATGGAAAATCTGTTCAATAAATAGCGAAAACAACTCAAAACCGCAAAATTTTTACTTTATCTTGCATCAGTCCAACCCCCCCTCCATTCTGTTAGAAAACATTGTACAAGCAAGCAACTGTCTGTGCTCGTATGGGCGTCAAAAGGACAAATCGAACTGCCGATAAGGATAATGTGAAAGTTACAATTAACGCCGAGTGGCTAGCATGAGAGACTCTCGGCTAGTAGAGCCCCGCGGTCGCGGGTTCGATTCCCGCCGTCGCCTCTGGCCCTTTTTTCACGATACCCTTCCCCCAAAGTACGCATAACGGAATAAATATATACAGCAGTCTGGCTAGATATGCTTAGTTCATGAGGCCATTAAAAATAATAATAAAAAAAGAAAAAAAAAAAGGTTTTTAGTTGAGATAAAAAAGTCAACGGCACGAGCTGGACTCGAACCCACGATGTTCGGTTATATACGTTGAAAAATGGCAAAAAGGAGGGAAAACTCAAGAGGTGGGGTTGAGGTGGGAAGTTGATGCCCGAGTGGATCGAGCGACATATGGGTCACGGGGAGGTGTTTAGTGCAGTGATATTTCTTTTATTTAGTAAATATTAATCCATTTACGTCTCGGTGGTCAATTGACCGAGTTACATCTTTCAATTAATTATTCTTTCTATGTAAGGTCTTCGTTGAGAAAAAAAGTCAGTGTCACGAGCGGGATTCGAACCAACGACCTTAAGCTAAATACGACACTGCCACTACCAGTCTATCGTATTTAGCCGAAGATTCTGGGTTCGAAACCCGCTCCTGACGTGACATCGACTTTTTTATCTCAACCAACACCTTTCATAAATATTAATTAATTGAGAAATGTTAATCAATCCAGTCGGACAGTAACTTTCCAAATCAATCTACAAGCGTTCGATTTTTCCCTCTTTTTATAATTTTCAAATGTAGTGTAGTATGATGTGCGAGAGGTCCAGGAGTTCTCGGATTTGTCCAGCCGATAGACCACAGCCTTAACCAGTTCATTACCACAAGTTTTTATTTTTATTATTTTTTAATATTATTATTACTAATCTATTTACGCTTTAGTGGTCAACTGACCAAGTTGCTTCTTTAATTAATTATTCTTTCTATGTAAGGTTTTTTGTATAATTCAATCTTGATTACACGACATTTGGAAATGGGAAAAAAGATGGAAAATTCGACCGGTTGTAGGTTGAGACGTACATTTGTTGTCCGAGAGGATCGTAGTCACGATAGCTCAACTGGTAGAGTAGCGGCGAATTTAACCGAAGGTCTTGGGTTCGAATCCCGCTCGTGACATTGACTTCTTACCTCTACCACCTATCCAATTTTCCCTAGTTTTTGCCGTATTTCAGCACTCCGTCGCCATTTCATTTGTTCCCGAGAATCAAACATATTTCACGACATTCGAAAAATGGCAAAAAGAAGGGAAAAAATCGAACGATAGTGGGTCGGGATGGAGAGTTGGTGTACCAGACGGTCGAAGTCACGATAGGTAAAGTAGCGGCGAATTTAGGCGAAGGTGGTGAGTTCGAGTCCCGTTCGTTACACTCACTTTTTTTATCTAAGACTTTACTTAGAAAGAATAATTGATTTAAAGATGTAACTCGGCCAATTCACCACTAAAACGTAAATGGATTAATAAATAACAATATAAAAAAAACTTGTGGTGATGGCTGTGGTCTGTAATGTTAAAACAATATGGATGTTTTTTTCGCTTTTTTTTACCTCCGCAGAATCCAATCTTTAAATCCCTTATCCTTACGATCATTTTTAACGCCTCGTTCCATTTACCATTAATGGAAGATGTTGCATGATCGAGCTATATTAATTCTACAAAAACCTCCAACCGACTCTTTTACAACAACTTTCATCCCAGTTAGTTTATAACAACTTACCCGTTTTCAAACCCCTCTAAGCCATGCTAACAGCTCCAAGGGAGGGAATACCATAATTTTTGATTGATTTCCAATTAAATAACAAATTTCTTTCGCGTTTGAGGGTTTTTGCATTCTTTGGTGAAGGTCACCCACCTGAACTCCCTTGCACCCATAAATCTATTTTCTGTACCATCATAATTAGTGCTATAACTTGAGATATTTCTCAGCACGTGTGGGTTAAGTAGTAGTAAGAAATAATAGTGGCAATAGTTAAAAACAGAGGGGCGTCTGTGGTAGTGTTTGACACGGCGTTCAATGTAAGGTAAAGGTCCCGAGTTCGAATCCGACATACTTACAAATGGGCTTTCAAAAACACCGGCACCCTGAGGGTTTATATGGACTCTGCTGGTGCCAACCGACGTTTAAAACAAATAAAAATTAAAAACAGACTTTTAACAATGATATAAATTTAATAAATTCATCTAATTTCGGTCCTATTCAAAAGGAAACGTCAACACACATTTATGCAAATAATTATCAACAACTGGCCTCGGACGTTTGATCAACTTTTGCCCATTAAGTACGCCTTATTTTTATGAAGAATCGAATTTTCTTGTGGAAAACATTTCTTTAGTTACTTTTAAGCGTAAAATTAGCATTTTTAATAGGATTTTATAAACAGCAAAATATTATTTTATGTACTATTTCTCAAGTAGATGGCTCCGTATTTTGTAGTAAACCAAAATCAGTATTTCTTCTGCGTTGAGCAGTAAAGCTTTTCATACCCAATAACTTTACATTTGTATACTTTATTGTAAAGAATACTTACCGTTAGCTTTGCACGTTAGGTTTGCTGTCCCGTTCAACCGGAAGCCGATCGGACAGTGAAAGTGGACGCTCTGTCCTAGTTTCGTACCTTCGGACCTGATCCTGAGATTCATCTTCTGGTACCAGCTCGCGTCAGGGTCGATCCTTTCACACTGAGCATCTGGAATATTTTTTTCCCAACAATTGAAACATACGAATACTTGCGATGTAATAAAAATGTGAGATTAATACAAAAATGATTTCTCTTGTGATCCTGTGATGAATGTGAGGTTTGAGCGTTTCTGATTTATTTTGATTGGCATATCTTCCCTTTTTGGATATTTAAGAGGCGGTTTAGGTTTTTTTTTTGGCGAAACAGACTGACAGAACAAATCAGAATGTTCATTTCTCCTCACACCATGTGCACAACATCCAGGAAAAATCTCACGATTTTTATTTATTTATTTATTTTTTAAAATTTCAATTAAGTGAATCTTTTTCACCTCTCGAATCATAATGTAACAATTACCTGTGACTACCACGTTGAGGCTGTTGGTGACACCTTTCGGCGTTGCGCAGGTGAAAACCCCCGAATCCTGGGGTTTAGTGTAGTATATCGACAGCCTGTATTTCCAGTCCCTCTCTTCGGGAGCTATCGCCCACCCTGTGATCAAAAATATTCAATAAACATTTCTAATTAACCAGCTGTTAAGATTTTAGTTCATTCTAGTAATTAACGCTCGACTTAAAGAAAATAATTAACGGCATAATTAGGTGACGGAAGACGGGGGCTGGGGGCGTTGTATTGAAGGACTCCTTTGAGCCCGTGACTCATTACCCGAAGTCTATTGTGCCTAATGAATCACAATTATTAGCAGATTAGCCGTTCGATTTGCTACTAACGGAACGACTAAGATCTTGTTATTGGTTGTGTTATACCTAAGAAAAAATATCTTTTCATTTATTCATAGATTACATTGATTCTAATTAATCCATGAACTTATTATATTAAATATTAAAACATTACCACAATGAAATGGCAAAAACACTATCAATATTATTACAAAAAAAACTTACTTTGAGTAGGAACTTTGTTTTTAAAAATATTGAAAACCATTTATCTTTTCTAAACACTATCAATGGCATGAATTATATACGATTAAAAAAATTATTGTTATTATTTTTTTAAATCAATCGATGTACTTTTTCTATTGTTGATTTTAATCATCGAGTCTTTTTCAACAGATGTGTATATTGACATGATTCAGGTTTATTCCTGGTACGACAAAAAGTTGACGATTCCCTAATTTCAAGTTTATTAGATTTGAGTAATTAAATTCACTGTTTTAATCAAAATTGCCACCGAATTACTAAAAAAAAAAAAAAAAAATTTAAAAAGAGTAAATATTTAACTGCCCATGAATGTAAAAAAAAGCCGTGTTGTCGAGTTCCCGTTGCCCGTACGAGAACAATTGAATCCATCAGAGATATCGGTAAAAGCGTGGGAAATTAATTTCGACGATTGGTTTATAAAAACACACCCGTGTTCATTTCAATTCAGTGACAACGTTATTAAATTTTAAAGGTAAAAACATCTCGCCTCTGCGAACAAAAGCCGTATAAATCAAAGTATAGAAAATAAACGGACTTGCGGATATTTATATTGAAAGGCCTTGATTTGGCCCAGTTGTGATTTCAGGGTTAGATGGATTGTATAGTTGTTAAATTTAGATTTTAGTGATTAAGTTTCAGAATGGATGGAATGGAACTAGGGAAGGTAAAGGAAACCATCCAAAACGCAACAAACAGCCCATTATCCTTGCCATGTCTTAATATTAATCCCTTAACCAACTTATATTCCTAACCGTAACTCATATTATTTTTCATCATCATCATCATGATCGTTTGTAATATAAAAAGTTAATTTATTACGTGCCCCTGATCAATTAGTGTGTCACCTGTAACGGCGCGCTAGGCCAACAATTCTGCCAGACGCACAAGTCGTGCGGGTTTAGTATCACAGAATCCCATAAAAGAGGAATTGGCAATTAAAAATCCCTCAAATTTTTCATTTCTAATATATCAGAAAGGATTTGTGAACATTTTGAGCTAATTGAACATTTTTTTTGATATCTATATCTTTAAATAAAAAATTAAAAACACGCACCTTTCAGACGTTTGGAATGAAAAAAAAAAAGGAACAGAACACCTAATTTTTTATTATAAGATTTTAAGATTATAACGAGTTGTTGTTGGCTTATATGTAGGGGATTGTACAGAAACCCTGACTTAACAAAAAGCAGCCGTAAAAAATATATTTTCAATTATTGGTGAAACTGAAGCTGGTGATGTAAGTGCCGTGAGGGTTTGAAATATACGAAATCGGTTGAGAGGCATTACTGCAGTACACATCAAAATTGAACGGGGGGTCATGTCTAGCGAGAAGACGAGATAGAAACCTAAACCTAGATAGATAAATAGTCGGAGAGAGAGAGAGAGAGAGAGAGAGAGAGAGAGAGAGAGAGAGAG
>CM077111.1:16356815-16388914 GCA_039619505.1 Cimex hemipterus | reverse complement strand
TTCACGCTAATAAATTACTTTTGCCCTCAAGACTTCGTACACTCACCACAGAGCACTCGATATTCCTCGGAGCGGGGATGTAAGCAACTTCGTACTTTCACGCTAATAGATTACTTTTACTCTTTAGACGTCACTCACTCACCACAGAGTACTTGATATTCCTCAGAAAATAGATATAAGGAACCCCTTACTTTCACGCTAATAAATGACAGTCATTACAATAAATTCACGCAAACACAACACTCTATCGAAACATAGAAGTCTGGTCACATTCACTCCTCCAGATTAGTCAATATTCCTCAGGGGTTGAATCCACTCCAGTGAAGGTTCAAACATTTTAATTCACTTATTCATTGATTAAACCTTAAGTTTTTTTTTTTTTTTTTTTTTTTTTTTTATGTACTTTACTTCTTCGATTTGGTATATGTAAGTACGGTAGTCAGCATCTCAATTTATAGGTCAACTTAACTAGTTTGTCAAGGATAAAAGACACCGAGAGATGAAAAAAAGCTAATCTGAAGAATTTCACTATCGCGCAGGAAGAGTAGAGTCTGAAATATGTATACGGTAAATCAAAACTTGTAATAGGGAAAAACGTCGGTGCCTCAAGAACAAAAAGCCTTTTATCTGGCCAACTTTCAGCTAATTTGAAACGGTCGTTTTTTTAGCGATATTCAACGTTTTTGTGTTCCATTCTGGGTCGTCGATACTCGAACGTTATCGATTCCGTTTTCGGAAAGGAGAACAATACACACAGAGAAATGCGGAGCAGGAATTAGTATTTACCCTTCCGCGGTTACAGGTAGTGTAAATATGGAGCCATTAAGGGAAGGCATTAGATCCTAAATGGAGGTTGATCGCTCTTCGCAAAGTCGATACGGCAGATTTTCCTTATTAAAGGATTTTCCCTTAAATATCATTACTTTAATGATTTTTTAAACATTACTGAAATATTGTTTTATTTGGGCCATTGATTTTTACAACGTGAGAGATGTTGGCTCGATGGGAAATCTCGTTTCTTACAACCTATTTTCTTATTTGACTATTGAGTTGGATTCACAACGGGCGGCTCTCCTGGGACACTGAAACGGACACAACTGACGGCTGAAGTGTGCAAGTTGGAATTGGTGCCCCTTCTGTTAAACAGAAACCCAAGTCGACACCCAAAAGAATTCCTATAAAGTGGTAAGTCTTTTCAAGGAATTAAATAAATATGTATATCAAGTTTCAGTATATACAAGCTCTTTAGACCTGGTCAATTTATAATGTATAAACGCTTTAATTTTTGTAAAAAAATTTCAATATAATAAGAACACTATTTTAGTACCAAACACGCACTAATTTGATTTAGTCCAAGTAAAATATTCTCAATCTGAGAGCAATGCACTGGGTCATTGATTCTACAGATATAGGAGGATTTAGGACGTGGCCGGATGGATCGATGTATGGTTGGAGATTCGTCAGCTTGGGATCATTTAACCTTTTTATAAAGGAAAATTTAACGGTTTGAATGGTGCGGTTTGAAACGTAATACAATGGGCGTGACTAATGGATTTTAGGATTTGTGTTATATCTGGATAGGTCTTTTGCTGTCAAGCTATCATTTCAATCTGTTGTAGTAGTGTTTTTAAGGTTATAAAGTAGTTTTTTTTAAGTAAGCGGCCTCGGTGTTATTCTTGGTCAGTCATGCCTAGATTCAGCTCAAGCTTCTTGGTAATAAGCAGGTCAAATTATAAAACATTGGATGTAGAGCGATGCCAATGGATATATACCGCAATTATACTAGCTAGATTTCTATTTGCAGCGCTAGTATGGTGGAAAGGGCTAAAAAATAAAGGGATTATTAACAAGCTATGACCATTTCAAAGACTGGATTGTATGATGACGGGAGCATTTCCCATTATACCTACCCTAGCACTTGAAATGATAACTGATACTACACCTCTACACATAGAGGTTAAGGTTAGAGCATTAATCAGCTGCTATGTACTAATTAGTGAAGGCAGCTGGAATCATAAGGGAAAATTCTACATTTACTGAGTAAGGTCAACAACCAACTACTAAGCGTTAGGTACAAAACGGTTAAAACACCTTTAGAGAAAAAGAACTTTCAGGTGATTGTTACTATAGTGCGGATGATTGGCCATAGTAGCATAGATTGCTTCACCGATGGCTCACTCATAAGGACAAGGGAAGTGGTGCTGGAATACAGATACCCAAATTAGGAGTCAACATCTCCTCCCCTCTTGGTAATAACACCTCAGTCTTTCAGGCGGAGGTCTGGGCCATCAATGTTTGTTGCAGAACACTCATAGATAATAATATTAAGGGAAAATATATTAGAATTTTTTCCGACAGTCAGGCCAGTCTTACGTCATTACAAAAAAAGTTATCTACATCTAGGCTGGTAGAGGAAACCGTTGAACTTATCAATAGTCAATCAAATGCTAAGAACCTATAGGGTAAGGGTTAACAGCGAGAATAGGGTAACCCTCACATGGATATCAGCTCACAAGGGGCACTATGGCAATGAAGAGGCGATCAGCCTGGCCTTCAAATACCGCATTTGTCGGGCCACAACCGGTATTACCCCACTCTATCAGTACAGCTGGGGGATGAAACAGTTCCTTAAAGAATATATCTCCCCCGGACATAGGTGAAGGAGTTTCTGAAGGAAATCAAACCAAAAGAAGCGAAATGGTTAATCTCTAACTCTAAGAGGGGAATAGGAGACTGATAGATATCCTAATGGACCATTGCCCCTAAGACACCTCTTCATAATGGGTATTCTACCAGACCCCTTTTGCCGCTTCTGTGAAATAAAGGAAGAAACGGCTCGACACTACCTCGCAGAATGTGATAGGTTTGCCATGGAAAGATTCGAAACTTTTGAAGGAGAGAACATTACCGAATCACTCCCCAAAATCTTGGGGTTTTGTGAACAGGCCCAAGAGGTTTATGCCGGACTCGTGAGCCGACCAAGTCTCGGACCTTTTAGGAGTAGGGGGGGGGGTGCGGGCCTACCTAAGCTTTTAACCCCTCGGGGTCTTGGTCGCCCCCCCCCCGTGTAATATGTATGCGATGCCACGGGATTAAGGCTCTGCTTTGGGATTTGGCGTTGTTCATTTTGATGCACTATTTTTGTTTAGCCATTTTACAAAAGATTGTCTGCGTGCCTGGAAGGTTTGGTGAGCTATAATAATGCCGCAGTTGGATAGAATGGTAGCTTCTTTAGCGTATGATGGGATAGCGGTATTTGGATGGGAAGGAATTTGAGGAGTATACAGTGAGTAGTGTTATAGATAGGACTTTTGCTGTCAACGTATAATTTCAATATGTTGTATACAAGTGTATTTTTAGGTTATAAAGTAGTTTTTTGTTTAAGTAACCAGCCTCGGTGTTATTCCTGGTTAGTCTCAAGGTAAGAAGGGGGTTAAATTATAGAACATTGGAAGTAGAGCGATGCCATGGGTTAAGGTTATGCTTTGGGATTTGGCGTTGTTCATTTTGATTCACTACTTTTTGAACCATTTTCCAAAAGATTGTCTGGGTGTCTGGTTGGTTTGGTGAGCTATAATAAAGTCACATTTGGAGCCGCATGATAGCTTTTTCAGCAGATGATAGGTATGTTGACTAGTGTTATAGATAGGTCTAGTTCATAGTATTTTTTTAAGGCTGTACAGTAGGTTTTTTTAACACAGTATAACAGTTCAGTTGAGTTCTTTTCAGGCGTTTATGTACTTACTGCCCAAGATTTTCAGTAAGAAAAGAAGAAGTGGTAAAAGATCGGCAGATGACGGTTATGTTTTGGGATTTGGCGAATTTGATTTGGTTGGTCATTTTTGGAACAATTGTTCAAGAAAATATCTGGGTATCTGGAGATTCTATGAACTATAACAGAATGGTGAGTGCAGAATGTTAGTTTATTCAGCGGATGCTATGGAAAGACAAGCAGTGTTATAAATGGGTCTTTTGCTGTCATGGAATAATTTCAATGTGCGGTATATTCTGTTAATTAAAGGTTTTGCCAGAGTTTACTATTTGAGGTCAAAGGCTTGTTTAGATACAGGCCAAGGTGTTGGGTAAAAATTGGAGGTAAGGTTATAAAATAGTTTGGGAGTACAGTGGAGAGATGGAAGTTGAAGTTTATGTCTTGAAATTTGGCGGTTCGACATTTTGTTTGATTCGACATTTTTTGAATCATAGTTCACGGTTATGTCTCTGTGCCTGGAGGGTCCGATGAGGAATATATTAGAGGATAGAATCAAACTGTCAGTACGACAAGGTAGGTTAACACAGTCGTGGTAGACAGGGATGTATCTAATCGTTTTAGTAATTCAGGTCTAGCCTGTGATGATTTAAATACAGTTCGAGATATTTTGAAACCCACTGTTCTTTAGATAGTCACTTCTGTAGGTGACTACGATATGTCCGGACAGTATCCGTTGATATTATGAGCAGAGTATACCGCTAACAAGAATAGACCTAGGATGTTACCGCGTGTAACATGTTAATATTTATAATCCCAAAAATAATTAAATTTTGCATGTTTAGGTTGTAAATGTTTATAATTAGAATCGTGTATATACTGTTGAACGTCTCCGACCAACCTGTGCTCACATATTCGTTTTGGCATTGGCTGATAAAACCGACAAAAGGAAGACAGAAGGATAACAGATGAAGACATTGTGATAGGGCGTTTTAACTACCACCATTGAATAGAATAATGAAATAAGGTATTAAATATTTACACAATACGGCTAATTTGTTTGTTGACCAAGTTTACATAAACATAGCGAGTAATCAACCTAATGACAATTCCGAACATACCTTGATCTCGAATTCTGAATAATGAACAGCCACTACGCTCTAAGCCTCGAGATATTCCTCGATGTTGACGACATTGCACGTATCAGTCCGTGCAGTACGAAATTAGACCGCATCACGTGACTAAAGCTGTCCTTGACGAATTAACGGAATAATTTGCTAATAGTACTGACTCATGTGCAAATCACCTAAATCGTGGGAATAATTCTAGAGGCGGAGTTACATCGCCGAGCCTGCAGTGTAACGTTACACGATCTACATGTAGTAACATTTGTGAAAATTTAATAATCACGCGCACTCGCTTGCTTCTTTTAAGTCGATGTCAATGGTCTACTTCCTAACATATACATTATTTTTGTACGGAGATCTTTGGGTCGCAAAGAATAAGTTGGAATCTACAAATCATTGGGTCATTGTCAACCGAGGTATATAGCCTCCAGGTGAGTATGTGGGCTTCAGTTAGTAGTAACAATCGTGATTTGTTGTGGGTATAATCACATTGTTGTCACTTACTGGTTTCATCTACACTCTTGAGCTTTCAACGCAACTCAAACGCTTTTAGGCTTTGTGCCACTTTCAGTGGGAAACTGCCATCACAACATACCGACTCGCAGCCCAAAACCATTTCTCATTGATCTTAATTTTTCAAGTGCAAAATCAGAAATCAAAGCTGATGAGGTGTTGGCGTTATGACGAAGTTTGATAGGATTAGGATTAGGGACAGACGTGTCATTAATATTGACGGGAGGGGAAGTTAAACAGTTCGCCCAGTTGATTCCAACTCTTTGCGACCCCATGGACCAAGTCCCGCCCTGCCCTCTTGTCTGCTGTCTTCTGGTTTCATGTTCGTTGCATCTATGAATCTGTCTATCTCATCCTTTTCCGCCCTCGTCTTCTTTGACCTTCAATCCCTCCCGACATCAATGTCTTCTCCAGTGAGTGCTCCCTTCTCATTTTGTGGCCAAAGTATTTGAGCTTCAGTTTCCTTCCAGGGAACGGCCAAGATTGATTTCTTTGAGGATTGACTGATTTGATCTTCTTGCAGTCCAAGCGACTTTCAAGAGTCATCTCCAGCTCCATAGTTCAAAAGAAACTATTCTTCAGCGCTCGACCTTCCTTATAGTCCAACTCTCGCAGCCATTCATGACTTCTGGGAATACCATTGCTTTGATCATGCGTACGGAGGTATCTGTACTATTTATCATGCCATTGCTTTCCGTCCCAGGAGCAGGCGTGGAACGTGAATTCTGTCACTACTTCCGCGACTTCCCCTTCCAATTGCTAAGGAGTTGCTGGTCTCCATAATCTTAGTTTATTTGATGTTGAGTTTCAAGCTGACTTTCGCGCTCTCCCATTTTACCCTGAACAACACGCTTTTTAAGTCCTCTTCACTTTCTGCCATTAGAATGCCGCCTGCATATCTGAGGTTTTTGATCTTTTCAACAGCAATTTTAATTCCCGCTTGTGATTCAACCAGGCCAGCATTTCGCGTGATGTACTCTGCATATATATTAAATAAGCAAGGTGACAATATACATCCTAGTCGTAGTCCTTTTAGAAGAACATGTAGAAGCATGAACCTTGGGCTTCATACAAGTGACGATCATACGAAGCAAGACGTGAAGATGACGCATTAGGTTAAAAGAAACATTTTCTTCAAGCAGAACATTATTGCTTCATTCAAATTAGGGCAGTAGCGATGATGTCTACGTGATTGCCTTGGTAGCTTATATTCTAGAGCCAAGAATATAACTGATAGTAGTTCATATGGATTGCAGTTAGATGAAGAAAAGCTTCACGAGTACTTTTCTTTGGAAGCAATTTATACAGATGCTGAACTGGGCATTACTGGGTCTGTCTTCACTCGAGGGTTTTTCGTTTGAGTTAATCAAACGCGTTTCGGCATTGCGCCTTCTTCAGTGAAAAACTTTTTTCACGAACGAGTTTTTCACTGAATATAGCTCAATGCTGAAACGCGTTTGAATAACTCAAACAAAGATGACAGACCCAGCAGTGCCCATGTGCCAGTTCAACATGAGTTCACCAACTCGCAGACCAAACCCCATCATGTACTATAAGTCATACAGCTGGTAGGCAACACGGTGATCTTGAAAAATAACTAACTAAACCCCTTCTTTAATGGGGAAGTTGAAGACGGGTGTTTCTGGTTATCAAGGGGTTTTTCTTTGGAAGGTTACGGATTGTTTGTTCGATATTGTTTGAATGGCTTAAGGAGAGGGAGAGAGAGAGAGAGAGAGAGAGAGAGAGAGAGAGAGAGAGAGAGAGAATCTATGTCGTTTTTTTTGTTTTTTTTTGATGTCATGTCTGTCAGAGTGATAAGTAACTAATTAGACAAGACGCAAAGGATGTGAAGAAAGTTTAAAAATTTTATTTGTTATCATCCATAAATTGTTAATATTAGCATTCGGTGCTTTAGTGATGAATGTATGTTTGTTTCGTTATTGTATCCTTTTAGTTCAGAAGATCACATAACCTCGTTGTTATATTTTTTATGATTATCTTCAGATGTTCGATCAAATAATAAAAATGAACGTAATTGTGAAATGAAAAATATCCGCACAGCCCAGATAATTTGTTTGTGTATGTATATAAAAAAAGGATGGAAACTCGCAACCCCAATGAAGCACCCTTACTCGGCGTATATCGAGGGAAAAGGCAATAGGGGAGGAAAGAAAGGTAGGCTGGCAACATTATAATTCACCGCAAACCAATTACCGTCGTGACCTGCCCGACCCTGTAAATAACGCCTTGATTAAAACCACTACGCTATTATTCCTTCTATTTTATCTTCCTCCTGGACGGCTCTCTAACTTCCGATATTTCTACCGGCCGGTTGAACCCGGTTCTTCTGCCCAACTCAATTAAGAACCTCATTAAAACATTTCTCTCGGCTGACTACTTTGTATGCATTGGGTGTCGGAAATTATGAGCTCAGTTTTTTTGCCGGCACCCTTTTTTTAATTATTCCTTCGATTCCTGCCGGCACCGTTCAACTGAGCCGACGGTTTTATCTCGATCGAGAGACCGTGTTGAACCAGTGATTATGTATTAAAGATGAATTTCGTGCCATTGATAATAAATTAAGCGCTAGAGAGGCTTAAAATCTGAATTTCTCCCAGTAGAGAAAATTTACAGACTATACAGTAATAAAATATAAAAACACGTAGTAAACAAAAATATCCGCTTATCTGCAAGAGAGATAATATAGCTTGAGCGTCATAGCAAAACGGCGATTTTTGTCGCGACACCCGACACAGGTTTCGACGTTAAATAAAGACAACGACCAATTTCCTGGATTACCCTGCGATCCTAAGGCAAAAATTGCAATAAAAACATGATGAAATTAAAGTGGCAGTTCGGGCGGGTTGGATAGCAGAGCTCCATCGAATCAAGAATAATATCAATAGGTCGCTTTCGGAATATCATAATCGAAGGAGGAGATCTTCAGTGATTAAGGATAGGCCATGCGAGGTTGACCCACGGACACATGGGATGGTTTTAACCCTGCGTTTGTGTCCGTCATGGCAGAGAAAGTTTGCACGATGCGTCTCACTTAATTGAAGCGTCACATAAAGAGCGTGTAAGAACGCCACCGTATATTGTTGAAGCACGCCAGCTAGTATTTGGGTGCCCTGTTTAATTTTTGAAAGAAACACTGTTGCCCCATTGTCTATAGTATGTGATTTTTAGTGACCGTTAGCCCATGATTGATTTCTAGATAGTGAGGTGCGCTCTGGTGTGACGTAGGTTTTAGAAAAATATTTTCTTTTTCATTCTACGTTTCGATCTTTATTGAAATCACCTTCAGGGTTCAAAGTATTTGTTTTCCGTGAAAATGTGCCATTCTCGTGAGTCATGTTGAAAGTGCCTACGTTAATGCTATTGTTGTCAATAAAAAATTTGTAAACACAAATTTGGTGGGCGGTATGTTAACATATTATCAAATTGTTATTGTACACATATGTTACTTCATTTTTTTAAAATAAGGGTATTCTCAACACTACAGACAAGAATGACACGTCCTCATGGAAAACAAACGCTTTGAACTCTGAAGATGATCTCACCAAAGACCGAAACGCTGGTTGATGAAGAAAATGTTTTTCTAAAACCTACGTAACAACAGACCTAACGATTTTCAGATAATCATTGTCTATAGTGATGATATTTTTGTGTAACGGTGTATGTTAAGAGTGAATGTATTTATTAGCGGGAATGTGAAAAGGCTGATGGTAGAATATTATGTACTCTATCGGCCTTCAATTATTTTGGTGTGTTAAAGAAGTTGGAAGAATATCCAAATACTACCGTCTTAACTGAGTGAATTATGTAATTAGGAAGGAATATAATTAAGAGTGAGTGAGAGTCGGGGACTGCGTTGTGATAGCCCCTAGAGACAAAACTAAGTGGCGGGACGAGCTCGGGTAAGTTACTCTCGATCTCTACCGGTAATTTATTTTAAGTTGGAAATTGAATCGCCAACGGACTGACAAATGACAGGCTCAGCTCTCCGCACGTGTGCATCGGGTCTATAGCCACTTGAAACCACTCTTGGTCGGTAGCCTCTGCCCTAAAACAATATACACCATCCCAACTAGGAAGGATAAGGAATAACCCGTGGTGTACGCCCAGATTGAAAAAGTAATTTCCATATTCAAGAGGAACACTTTCTCTTTCCTTTGTCTTATGATTACTTCTAAATACCTAGAGAGGTGGCACTCTCTCTAAAACAAAGGATGTAGTCGCATATTGGTGAAAGAGGTAAAGAAATTATCAATGGTGAATATTAATCGTTGATTAATCTGAAAAGTGGGCCAGTGAGCCAGATTCTGTCTAAAAAGACGGGACGTAGCTTGACCACACAACTCGAGTGTTTTTCACACACAATTTCGAAGAATATACCTTGCTATTGGGCTTGGATTTTTAGTGGCTCGATGGTGCTAATCGATGCTTTCGTACAGGTGATGCTGTTATGAAAAACATTTACTGGCTCTTCTAGCGATGACTAGCATTCCGGATAAATCGAGAGCCAGTGGCGGCCTGTTGTTCGGAAGATATCAGCTGAAGGAACCTTCCACTCGGGGGTGATGAAACAGCCAATTCCATTATGGGGTGTAGGCGGCAAGTCGGACAGAAATCACTTCGATTCTCATCCGCCCGTCAAACTCGTCTTGATCCTTAGAGTTTGAAACGTTTTTCTACTGTGAATTTTCGAGGTGACCATTTTGACCTCGTAAGCAGACTGCTTCTTCTGTTCTTGTTAAAACAAACGTCTGAAAAGGCCTCGCGCTTCGAAAAAGAACTTTTTTGTGTTCTAGGCGATGCAACCCCATAGAAGGATATAATAAAATGGCTAATATTCTCTCTTGGTTGACGTTAAATCTGGAAAATTCACCTTTAGTATACATGCATTTTTGCAACTTTATACATGCATACATGCGCATTTGCGATTTCAAGATAAATCTTAAAGACCTTCGAAATAAATCGAATAGTACTACTATAAAAGCAAAATATTTTGCTTAATAAATAGACTCTCTTGGAAACTGCAAAACGTTATAGTTTAAAGCTGAATTTAAAACAAAGAAGAATTTATGAACACACATTAGGAAGATAGTTTGTATTTTGTATTATTCAAGAGGTGTCAGCCCTTTTCCTTGTACAACCCGAACGCTCCTCTCAATTTCAAACAACCCTCCTACAAATTAAAGTTAGTGTTATTTACACAATTCAAATTAAAACTTTTATTTAATTCTAAAAAAAAACACGGGTTTATTGAATTTGAAATCCCTCGGATGGCGACGAGAGGGTGTCTGCCGACAGTTATAAACGACGTACATTATCAAACGTATCGGGTTCTCGAAGGGGGAGGGTGATGATTTTATTTTGAATAAACGCAGGGGAAGACTGGGAGGAAGCAATCTTGCGGTATGTCCTTTAGGGTCTTTCGAAGTAATACGCTGCTACAGAGGATTGATGGAAAACGGGACAAAGGTGGAGAATGACAATAAGATGTTAAATGGCAGGAAGCAACGGCTTTATAAGTTTATTCCCTTCCGACGCTGAACTGAAAAGTCAGGAAAACATTGGAAAAACAGAGCTATTAAAGTTGTGCGAGAAGTTTTTTATTTTACGGGAAAGAATTTTTTTTGTTTATGAGTTGGAAACCAATTTGTTATAAAGATAAGGTTTTTCAGATTTTCAATTTAAATGTTAGGACGTTAAGGGGTCATGGCCATTTTGCCTACAGATTGTAGGCTTTTTTAACTATATTTCTATCAGAAAGATTTTACTTTTGATATGGATTTATTTTTAGAGCAATATGTACTTTTTAGTGGTCCCAAACAGACAAAGACACCTTGAGGATTTATGGGAAATTTAATGCTCCTTTAATGCTAATGCTATATTCCCGTTAAACAAAGATCATATGAAGCTATGATTCTATGAGAAAAACGCAAAAACCCTCTAAAAACCGTGCTTTTTATAGTTTTTTTTCAGAGAAATTTCGGAGTAATTCTTGAAAAAATTAAAAAAAAAAACGGTTTTTAGTGGTTTTTCCTCACATAAGACTTCATTTGAGGACCTACGTTTGCAGCCACTTTTTGTTCAGTATGAACTTTCCTATGAATCTTCAAAGTATCTTTGCTCCTTTTGACCTATCCTGTATAAACGCTAAAAAATTTTCATTTTATCAACTTTACTAGGACATTTGTTCAAAATGTTTCCGTTTTTTGAACGGTATCGGACTAACTCCTGGCCATATTCATCACCGTCATCATCCAACCTCCGTGCTGCAGCATTGTTGTTTTTTTTATTTGACCATTTTAAATTCAAATTGTGGCATATTTTTCATCGTGAAAATTAAATCAAAATGATGTGACGGAAGGCGAAGAGATTCATTTGAAATTATAAATCTGTACTGGTCTTGTAGTACCAGATTTGCTTCAAAAACAGATCGCGCTTTTCATCTAGAATGGAAAATATTAAATACTTATTCTGAAATCGTGAGATGCGGTCTGGTGTGACGTAGCTTTCTGAAAAAACATTTTCTTTATCGTGCCAGCGTTTCGATCTTTACTGAGTAAGGTGAGAAACGGACCGATTTTGGAGAGGATCTCCCACCATCTCAAATTGTAATCCAAGGAGAAGCCAGAGCAGCAGCCCACGGGATTATAAACGGACAACTGTCTGCTAGGATAGGCCATGTGAATATACAATGGAACGGAGAGAGGAGATACAGGCAGATGCCGTTCTACCTATGCCAACTGAATGTACTTCAACAAGAAGAGCATACTGATACTAGAACGGGAAGAATGGGCCTAGGGAACACCACTAATGCCAAATTCCTCCTGGTGTACTGACGGCCCCAAAACCGGCGAGGGTAGCTGGGGTTCTTTGGGATAAACTCCAAGACCGAACTGACGGTAAACCTAGGCTAATATGCTACACGTTTCCAGTCTGAAATCATAGCGATCGAACAATGTGCAAGGGAGTTAAAAACGCTAGGAATACATTTACGGAAGATAGCTGTTATCTGTCAGCCATGCAGCTCTCAGGCAAAGAGATTTGAAAATGGATGAAGGTCCCGGCAAAAGTCAGCAACACTAATGACCTGACCCTGGCATGGGTCCCTGGGCACTCGGGGCAAACTGGCAACGGTTGACTTCGCCAAAAAGGGAGCCAACATGAACTCGATGGGACCAGAACCCTACTGCGCCCCAGCAACTTGCCACAAAAGAATTTACATCTTAAAATAGTTCCTTAATGATTCCAAAGCCTGGTTGAACAATACCACAGGTATGAGGCACACGAAGAGATTCATAGAAGGACCATCCGCAAATCTTACACAAGAATTACTGGAAGGCAACCACAGATGAACAAGGATTCCGGTTGGACTCCTCACTGCTGTAGGAGTACAAACAGAAGATACACTGTGCAGATACTGCCAAGAAGAGGAGTAAACCGCAGAGCACATTTTATATTTCCGTGAAGGTCTATGTAGGTGGAGATTCTTGCAACTAAGACTACAAAAACCACACGGAAGATCCTACAAGGAACCGCTGGCAAAGCTGTGGAGCTGATTAATAATCTGAAGCTGGCCAGTGAGTTACAATTAACAAAGACAATAGATTCATTCAGGTCGAGGTGCAGTAGGTCTTGTCTCTTCTCTTATCCCTATCTCTATGATTTTTAATTTGGCTGTTTTTTAAATTTAGTGTAGATGTATTGGGAATACATGATAGGATACATCGGGCGAAGGTTATTGCAATTGTAGCGTAGAATGGATTTTACTAAGATAGAGTAATTACTACGATTTCAACTATTTTTAACTATATATATTTATATCTGTTAACCATATAAATCTTTTGGAATAGTTTCGAAGCCTTGATGAATGGGATTATTTCCTTCGAAAACTTGACGATGGACGAGTTTTTCTTTTTTTTCAAATTCACCTTATCCCTGTCATTTAAGATATAATTAATGATGTTCATTACCTGTTAGATAGCTTCGATAGGGGGACGTCCACGTCCACTCTGGATTTCCGACTTTTCTTGAAAACAAACACTCCAGGTGAAGAATCGATCCGGGAAAAACGGCCAGGACACCTGTCGACTCTGAAGACGCCGACCCGGAAGGTAGTCTGACGAGTATTGTCGGCGGCGAATCCTCTGAAACGTATTGCACTATTATATTCTCTTTTAATATTTTTGTAATTATTTGAAATTCATTTTAAACTACGTTTAATCAGGTGACAGATAATTATAAGAGAAAAAAAGTACAAAATTGTTGAAACTACTGGTTGTTTAATGAGAATATAATTTGGTCCATTTAATTACCCTCATAAGGAATAATTGTCTTTATAAAAACATGTGAGTATTTGCTAAAAAAACACAATTTACCTTTTAATTACACAATTAAGAAAAGCCGCTCGATTTTAATTAATTTTCGAACTGAGAGTGTTTACCAATTCGTCAAGATAATAAAATCGAAATACAAATTTTCTCACAATGGCAGGACAAGAAATAGGGCCGTTTTTCGATTCGGCCATTCGTTCTGGCTAATTTATCATCGTATGTATTGTCAATCGATCGAGAAGGGCAACAGCCAGGAATATAGGTGCTCCCCCCCCTTCCTGGCCCGGAGTGACGGGAAATTCAATTCAAATCCTTCCATTCTTCCCCTGGCCCTTCACCTTTACCTTGTACGTGCCCTCATTCGACCGAATACACTGCACTGTACATTTATCGAACTGCATCGATACTGATTAATGACCCAATTTGTAATCAAATAAAATAAAATATTAACTTTTATTTATTAAACACACTTTTCCTAGAGAAAAGTTGATAAAAATAGTTCCTAATTATAAAGAACACGGTCATCTTATTTTACAAACTATATATATATATATATTTTTTTTTTTTGTAAAATCAGTTTTTTTTCTATACTACATTTTTCATTGATATTTACAAAAATGACGAAATTAAAGCCTTGGTGTTAATTTAACGGCCCGTCTTTTCACCCCGATTTTTCCATTATAAAGTGAAGATTTCATTAATTATTATTAATTGACCTTTCTTTTCTTTATCATCATTGTTTTTGACCTGTAAGTCTTTGTTATTCTCTGGTTCATCTTTTAATTAGAATTCAGGGTGTTCAATTTATATTTCATTAATTGTAGTTTCACTTTCCAGATTGTCTAGTGCAGGGGTGCTCAAACTTGAACTGCTGGCGATCTACCTCAATATTTTTAGACTACTTACGATCGACTCTGAGAGGCTGCAAGTGTGTGTGATGCAGGGTTGTCGTTCATACACGATACACCCTACCTAGGTAGGGTGTTAGGTTAGGTTAGGGTGGCAAAGGTACTAGGAGGTGGGGTTTGTGTGCCCCAGGCACTGCAGCCTTCTGGCTTATTGTACCTTCCTAGTTCTTTAGTTTAGTCAATAGACTCGATCCTTTTTCTCAGAAGTATCAGGTCATTGACTGTTATTGCTTCAATGTGGTTCTCTGAGTCATTTTTGTGCGTCAGATTGAATCTCCATTGAGCCGTTGCTCCGCATTCGAAGATGATATGAGTGGCTATTTCCTCCTCCTCACTACATCGTCTGCAAATTGGATCACTATTATATATGCCCATGCTTTGTAGATGTTTTCTCAGGTGCCAGTGGCCGTTTGGTAGTCCTACCACTCCTCTGAGATTTGCCCTCTCCAGTTGTTACAGTGTTTTTGCCAGTTTTGATGAGGGTTGTTTTATCATGAGTTTACTGTGTCTAGCACTGCTAGAGTTTATCCATATTTCTCTTTGTTTTGTTTGATCCATTCTGCGATGGAGGATTCTACGTTTGTTTTGGATATCCCAAGGATAGGCTCGGGGCCTACGTATGGTCTTGCGGATCCTCCTCTGGCCAGTCTGTCTGCCTCTTCATTACCCAAAATTCCCCTGTGCCCTGGCACCCAGGATACCGTTACGTTGTTGTGTTTTCCCAGGTTTTGGAGATTTTGGATGCATTCACTGACTAATTTTGATGTACTCCTTGTACATGCCAGTGATTTGGTAGCTGCTTGGCTGTCTGGTCTTATGAGGATTTTTTTTGGCAGTGTAACCTCTTTTAAGATTTTCCAGAGCACAAGCATTGATACCATGTATTTCTCCTTGAAAGACCGAGGTGTACTTCCCTAGTGAGTTTGATTGCTCATATTTTGGGCTTGTACAGAAAACACCTGATCCGGTTCCTTCAGTTGTTTTGGAGCCATCCGTATACCATATCATTGTGTCCGATGTTCTCCTGTGTTCTTCCTCTCCTTTGTAGTCTGTTGTAGGTAGGGTGTACCGTAGCATATATAGATATTAGCTTTCTGCACAATATAGGTACATTATTTTAGTCAAGGTTTGGGTAAGGTTTAGTTAGGTTCTTCTCTACAATATCAATGAAAAAATTCGTAGTTATTCAAAATTGCGAGTTTATTGGTTGTTACAAAACAAAAGAGTTACATATGGTGTTAAACTTAACTAAGGAGTGGCTTTAGATGTTGAAGCGTGACACTGCATGTCCTCAGCATACTTTTCATAAGATGGTACATAACCACTGAGTGCTAATCGCAAGCATGATGACATAAGATAGTCAGTTAGTCGATATTTTGACTTAATTATCTTCATTTCAGAAAATGCAGACTCGCACAAGTAAGTTGACTCAAAAAATGCCGTCAGTTGAAGGGCGATTTGCTTTACATTCGGATATTTATCTTCAGATATAAAACACCAGAAATTTGTATCAGATGCTGTAGCTTTGAGATGTATATCTGATATAATCTGCACCAACTCATTTTCAACAGAACATTGACAACTGACTTGCTATTTCAGTAGCTAATTCCTCAATGTTTTTACATGAAAAAGGATAACTCATAAATGATGCTATATTTTCCAATTTACTTTAATCATAAAAACGCATTTCGAATTGTCCCAAAATATTTGATAATTCAGCCTTATACGTATCATAATTCAACTGAGGAATCCTTGCTTTCCAAGTCGGAAAATGTTTCAGATCCTTTCTTTTCAGTTGATCTATCATAAGTTGCAATTTACTTTTGAATGCGTTTACTGCGCTAATCATATCAATAATAGTTTTTCCTTAACCTTGAAGCTCCAAGTTAACGGTGTTTAAGTGCATTGTGATGTCAGTCAAAAATGCCAAATCAGTCAGCCGTTTTTCGTTTTTCAAAATCTGAGTGTCATCACCTCTTTCGTCTAGAAAAGCTGTTATTTCGGGAAATAATTCTTGAAACCTTTCTAGGAATTTTCTGCGACTCAACTCACCTACGGTCTCTCGTTGTTTCTAGACTAGACTGTACTGTCTACTGGTCTAGAAACAACGCGGCTTTTCTTTGACAAGTGCTTGATCCTTTGATAAAGCCACCTTTTGCCGCAAGCAGTGTTATTTTATTACGTAATACATATTTTGTAGTTTAATTACCTACCTACTTATTAAAAAAAATTTTCTTCTCGAGATCTACTCAAAAAGCACTCGAGATCGACCGTTTGAGCGCCCTTGGTCTAGTGACTATTTTACGTCATACAACTACCCTATGTTATGCCTAGTTATAAAATTTTTTTTTCTTTTTCTTTTTTTTTTTAATTAGACATGTGTAGAGATTAGTGGCAGTTGATCGACAATTATTCAGATTACCTGAGATGCGGTCTGGTGTGATGTAGGTTTAAAAAAAAAACAGTTAATTACGGTTTTGAGTTGAGATGGAAAACAGTTAATGGCACGAGAGGGATTCGAACCCACGACCTTCGGCTAGATACGTCGCTGCTCTACTACCTGAGCTATCGTGACATCAACTCCTCGTCTCTACCACACCTTACGAGTTTTCCCTCCTTCGAGGTTGAGATGAGTTGATGTCCGAGTGGATCGAGGTCACGATAGCTCAGGTGGTAGAGCAGCGGCGTATCTAGCCGAAGGTCGCGGGCTCGAATCCCTCTCGTGCCATTAACTTTTTCAACTCAACTAAAAACCGTAATTAATTCTGATATATTAATTGGTCGACCGGACCACGAAAACAGTGAATAATGTATTGAATTAAATTTTGTAATATTAAGTTCTAGCTAGTTTACTGAGCACCACGTCATTAATTTATTTAATTCTGTTTGGATAATATCTGTCTGTTATCTATAGTTATTGGGTTATTTTTAAATAGGCATTGAAATTTACTTGAAATGTAATTCTTGGTTTGACAGTTTTAGTATTTTAAAGGCTAAAATGTATAATATTTACCATATTATCAAGAAGAATAAATTAAATTGGATCCCATCAACGTTGATCAAGTTACTACCGTGAATAGAAAATAGGTGTGAACTTTCTTTGGGGTGAAACTGGTGGTTTTCAAGTCATAACCATATTATATAATCTCTTCTTATAAAAGGCTTTTATGTTATTTTTAAGTAGACTTTGAAACCTACTTGAAAAGTGATTAGTTGATCTTGGTTTGACAGTTTTAGACGAATTTTAAAGGCTTCAATGTATATTTATCATATTATGTTATCTCTACTTACAAAGGGCTTTTTTTTGTTATTTTTAAGTGGACGTTGAATCCTACTTGAAAAGTGATTAGTTGATCTTGGTTTGACAGTTTTAGACGAATTTTAAAGGCCCCAATGTATATTTACCATATTATGTTATCTCTACTGACAAAGGGCTTTTTTTTGTTATTTTTAAGTGGTCGTTGTTTTACGATTTTATAATTCTAGACAGACATGCTTTAAACGCTCCCATGTTTGATATATACCATATTACGTTATCTCTATTTATTAAGGGCTTTATGAGACGTTGAAACCTACTTGAAAAGAGATTAGTCGATCTTGATGGCCATGTAGAAAATTGACCTGACACTAGAAAAGACAAAATGCCTTATTTTCCCGTGGTCTTGGCGAAAACAGGTCCATTTTTTCTATTATGAAGCACAACTAGCAAGAAACTTTTTTTGCTGATATTAGGTCGACAAATATTAGATATGGTCTGAGCTTTCTTGTCAAAGGACCTTAAAAGACGACAAAACAAATATTCTAAGTATTTTGTTTTATGTAGTTCCCTTTCTTTGTAATGCATTAACAAGTTATTATAAATCATTAAAACAAGAAGAACAAGACGCCGAAAAGGAACTGTATTGTATTGACGTTGGTGCCCTTTGATCTGAACGCTGCGACCCCGATTCTTCAGGCACTTCTTCGTCAAAGTTTCTTTTGACTGGGCTGCCCTTGATGTTCGCCAGGACGAACTTTTTAATGGCGTAAGAAATAAAACGGCTCGCTTTTGGAGATTTCTGATAGTTTCGGCCATTTGCAAATTGGAGATGTAGGCCTTCTTCAAAGTTAATGTGTGAAAAACATGAAAGCTAAATACCTTGATTTTAAGTAAAGTAAAAAATTGGAAATAACTCTGAAACCGCTCTATTGATCTACAATTAACTTACGAAGCAGCAGCATTAAATCGTATGTGTTACATGACCTGTAAATTCTGTACCATTCGAAATTTTTCCGTTCTTAAACGGATTTATTATGATCACCATCAGAGTGTCCACGAAATAAATAAAATTTGCAGTTTTGGGATCTTACGGATGAACTCAGCATATCGCAGAGCAAAAAACAGGATGGAATTTTATATGGAGAGCACAAAAACGCCTATTTTCGTATCTACCGAATATTCCTAACATTTCTAAAGAATCTAGAAATATGCTGCCGCCCAAACCTCAAGTGTTCCATTGTTGAACTGTCCAATTATGGAAAAATCTCGTTTGTTTTTCTAAATTAGCTTCTTTCGAAGAAAATATATTTAGTCTTTGTAAGTAAATAAGTTAATTTAACAAACAATATGATCAATAACTTTTGTCTAAAATATTATAAACTGTGCCGAGTTCTATCTGAAAAGTCTTTCGCGGTATCAGTAAACCCGAAAGTTGTTTTTGACAGTATTGATCCGAGAGCTTTACTGCTGAAACTTTGTGATTTGGGATTATCCTAGAAAATTGTCAATATTGTGAAATCCACTTTCATCTTTTTGGCGGGCGCAGTACACCGAGGGGAGGGAGTGTCATTAAGGCTTTTGTTATTCTCTCTGTTTATCGACGGGTTCATGGTGTCGCTCAATTCCGGCGTGCAGGGGGGGGGAGCCATAAAAAATCGCGTTGTAAAAAGCTATGGTTATGGTATCCGATAGCCGTATAGACGTGGCCGCGTAAGATCAAATTTTTTGAATAAAGCTGGGAAAACTGGGACATATCGATGAACATACCGAGTTAAAGGATTACCTTTATAGTAGAATTATACTGGATTCACAAGTAAGATATATTTTTAAAAAAGTATTTTATAAGGTGTATCAATGGCAACAACGGTATAAGCCATGACACGGCGCGCATCACTGCAATGATAAAGTCCCGGGTTCGAATCCAACAAATGGGCTTTTTTCCAAAAACACCGGCACCTCGAGGTTAAATAATAAAAAAAAACTTGTGCACGCCAAAGGTTGCTAACTGAATTATTATACTTTCTTTCCAGATCTCGTGAATGTACTCTACCTCAACTGCTTTCTTTTTCCCACTTTTCTTTTCCTGTTTGTTTCATGTCCACTTACTGTTAGCATTGAATTGTTTTTCCATTCTCTTCTTCTTTGATTGCATGTTCGTTTCTTACCTCGGTTCAATTCGCAGTAGGCTTCTTGTTCGTTTCCCGTTGATCCCCAGTTCTCTGCCAGTTTGATCCTCAGCTCGCTCTCATTTCGTTTCCTGTTCAGTTCCTGGTACGATTGTACTTCCCGTCGCCATTTTTTCTTGTTCACTTCTTGTTTTATTCTCAGTTCGTTTTCAAATCGTTTCCTGTCCAGTTCTTGGTTAGCTTGTAGTTCTCGTCGCCGTTTGCTTCTTTTTATTTTTTTTGATCATTTCCTGTTTGATTCTCAGTTCGTTTCCTGTTCAGTTCTTGGTTAGCTTGTAGTTCTCGTCACCGTTTGCTTCTTCTTTCTTTTGTTTATTCACTTCCTGTTTGATTCTCAGTTCGTTTCCTGTTCAGTTCTTGGTTAGCTTGTACTTCCCGTCGCCATTTTTTCTTGTTCACTTCTTGTTTTATTCCCAGTTCGTTTTCTGTCCAGCTCCTGGTTCGATTGTAGTTCTCGTCACCGTTTGCTTCTTGTTTTTTTCTTATTCACTTCCTGTTTGATTCTCAGTTTACTTTCAGATCGTTTCCTGTTTAGTTCCTGGAACGCCTTTAATTCCTGTCGCAATTTACTTTTTTCTCTTGTTCACTTCCTGTTTGATTCTCAGCTCATTTCCTGTTCAGTTCCTGATACTCTTGCAGCTCCCGACGCCGTTTGCTTCTTGTTTTTTTCTTGTTCACTTCTGTATGCTTCTTAGGTCGCTTTCAGTTAGTTTCCTGTTCAGTTTCTAGTACGCTTCCAGTACCCGTGGCGGTTTCCTTCCTGTTTTTTCACCTTTCTAGTTCGCTTCAGTGGGCTTCTAGTATTCTTTGTTGGCTGATTTTATCGATTCCCCGTTCGCTTCACCGTTTATTTACTTTTTGATTTACAGTTTGCTTTCCTTTCGTTTCCTTTTCGCTTCGTAGAGCGCTTACTATTCTAATCTCAGTTCCCCTCTTGTTCGATTCTAAAGTAGCTTTCAGCTAGTTTGTTTTTCACTTTTAAACACGCTTCAAGTTTGTTCGTGTTCCGTTCGTAATTATTTTTCTGTTTGATTCCAGTTCCCTTCACGTCGCCGTTTGCTTAATGTTTTCAATTTTCACTTCCTAGTTCACTTCCAGTGCGCTTGTAATTTAATTAATGTTTGCTTGTTTTGCTAATTCCCAGTTCCATTTTAACTCGTTTCTTGTTCGATTACGATTCGAACCCCAGGACGCTTAACGCGTGCATCAATTTCGCTTCGTCGCTTGCTGCCTTTCTTTCTTGTTGGCTTAATGAACATTTTTTGGTTGGAGGCGTAGCGGTTTAATCTTTGATACGGCGCTCATCGCTGGTAGGTAAACGTTCCCTGGATATACTTTTTTTTTTCTCAAAAAAACTGAAACCCCGTGGGTTCATATAAAGTTGAAATAGTTCCGTAGCAATGCTTTACTTCCCAGTTCAATTTTCAGTCCATTGTCTATTCGATTACCACCTGAATTCTTGCACTTCTAGTTCGCTTCCTGTTCGTTTCCGTCACGTACTTTTCGACTTGGACTCGCGTAGATAATTTATAAAGTCCACTCATGTAAATTTCCTCAAACAGTTTTTCTTGTTTCATTACATCCCCTTTTTGTTATATTATTGCATACAGATCGGCTCCAGTGTCGAGTTCTCCACCGAAGCATTCTTAACATTACCCACAGAAAGTAATTAAAATTCGTTGTAACATTTTTTGTTTAATACTGTTTTAACTTTGACCAAAGTCGGTATGGATTGTAGCCGTTTTATTTAATTTACACCACTTAAGTTTTATCTATAAACAAATATGGTATTCGTTAGCCAGATATCTATGTTATGATATTATTGAATTCTGGCCCGAGCGTTTTTTCAAGATTTGATAAAGAAATTTATAGAGTTGCATGGAAAAAGTTTATATAAAAATTTATGTTTACATCAAAATTTAATGATGTTATATCATTTTCTATCATTTTGTTGAATTATGTTGGATCTTAAAATAAAATACGACCAAGGGGGAAACTTTCTGCCTTGGAAGAACCTCGATAATCCTCGTCCTATGTGAACTCAAAGGCGAAGTAAGACATTTTTCACTTTGTAAACCTGCTTTTAATCCTCTTCTGGAATTACGTCTTCTTCATCTCCCAAGCTCACCTTCAGCCAGTTCCTCCTTAACAATAAACTAATCCTCCCAGAGCCCCGGCATAATGCCCCAGTCAAGCTTAGCCGTATAACTACGAAATAGTTTAATAGTACAATTAAGAAATATGACGTGGGAATAATTATGATGATTCTATTTATGCAAATCCATTCCGATTTATTAGTTTTCTAATTTTTTCTTTCTTTTGTAATTCAAGTAATCCTAAGCAATGCATAGTTTTGGTAATGATTCGAGTCGTTTTAATTTTCATAAAGATTTTTCTAAAATAAAATGAGAAATCCCGCCCCCTCTGCCTTGCCGATTCCACAGAAGTAACTGCGGATAAACTGTACTCTTTCTTTATATTTAATTTAGCACGAGTTAATTAATTATAATTAAGGGCCCGGGTTTTTAAATGGCGCACGAACAACCTTTGTTAGGTACAATGGGATTATCGATGATATACGATCTGCGGGGAAGCCAATATTGGAACGATTGCCAAGTGAACCGAGACGTATTTTTACCCGTGAATGTCCTTTCCAGCATAAGAAAAGGCTTTCTTCAAACCCGCTCTAAGCTTCTTCAATTGATTAAATCAAAATTGGTTTTATTTAACACTATTTAAGAACCTGGACCGTCCGACAGTCGGTAAGACCGTAGGGCAATACTGCTAAACCCTGAAAGCTGTAACAAAATATCCACGCTATGGCTCCTGTCTGAACAAACTGTAGATTTACGCTAAGAATTGTGTAAATAAATGAACGATAAGCCTGAAAACAAACCAATATAGAAAAAAAAAAAACATCGGTCCGGCCCAATTGGGGACGAGCTCTCTGCCGCAACCGAGATCGATCGTGATTTGACATGTGTCGGAGGTCCGACCGGAGGGGAGTTACTATATATATGTAAATGAATTGAAATCGCCGAAAACACATAACGATATTTGTGAAAGGGATATAAAACAAAACCAAAGGACGGCGGTCACTCTCCAACCTTAAATTCTGAATATTAATCACTAATCAATTAACAACTCGACTCTTCCGTGACAATCTAATTACGATATAAATTATTACAGTTTATCGCGGGGCGAACGCTGATTGGAAATTCGCAAAACCCGTGACCTCATCAACGGATTCTGACCTGCTATTAACTTTACCTAACTTACTCAAGTAGAATAAGACGATCCTTTAAGACCCTAAATACACTTCATTATGGCATGTTAACGTTGGATATTGAGTTGAACACTCATTCAAGAATCATAAGCTGTTATAAGCTACCATGAACACACTCATTGTAGTGAATTTGATTGTAATCAAGAATTTAATCTAGGTGCGTGTGCAGCGCGCGCGCGCGCGTGTGTGTATACAGGGTGAATTGCTACTCGTGCTACAAACTTCTCCAGTAGATTCTTCACCCTAAAATGAACAAAAAAGTTCATATTGTCCATGGTCCGATTCTCAACCATTTCAGAGTAATTTCGCTTTTTATCGATTTTGAAAGATATCACGTCCTGGGGTCGGAAAATCGTGATATTTTTTAATCTAAACATTTCTCTGAAAATCTAATAGCACCGTTGAAATTCCCGCTAATTTTTCAATAAGAAGATGACGGTGGCAAAATATTTGGGCTAATTTTTTGTGTTTTATTTCAGCCAGAACTACAAAAAGAGTGCAAAATTGTGTAAATCGGAAAGTGTATAAAGTAATCCAGAGTTTCTAATTTTAGTCTCAGAAGGCAGAAAATTTGAGGAAAACTACCTGATTTAATAACGCTTCCAACGCACTCGTCATTTTCTTATTTAGTGGTTGTGAGACCAAGATGTTGATGACAAAAAGAGAAAAACTGTAAAAACCACAAAAAGTTTTTTCACTTTGTTTTTCTCTCAAAATCATAATTCCATTGAAATTTTTTAATTTAATTTAATGCCCATTTAGTATGTAATGCTTAAGAAGGATCTCCCAGTTCAAGGTGTGTGAAATTTTGAAAAAGGAAAAACTATATCCCTACCACGTTCAAAAGATTCAAGTATTTCATACTGGTGACAATTATCGTAGGAAGGAATTTTGTTGTTGGCTTGTACAATCTGACACTGAGGAACATCACTTCTTTCATCGAATTTTGTGGTCAGATGAATCAAATTTCACTCGAGACTGAGTATTTAACACCCATAATCTGCACCAATACTCCCATCAAAACCCACATGCAAGTCGTCAGCAACATTCCCAAAGACGTTTTTCAATCAATGTTTGGGCGGGAGTTATTGGAAATGTCCTCATCGGTCCCTACTTAGATTTTCCGGCAAGATTAACTGGCCCAATTTATTTAAATTTTATCCAAAACATGCTGCCCACCTTGCTGGAGGACCTTCCTTTACAATTGAGACGAAACATAATTTTTCAGCACGATGGTGCGCCTCCACATTCCTCTAGATTATTTCAGGCGTATTTGAATCGAACATTCGAAACATGGATCGGCCGTGGTGGGACAGTTCCATGGCCACCAAGATCTCCTGATCTTAACCCCATGGATTACTTCGTCTGGGGATATCTCAAGGAACTAGTCTATCGCACTGAAGTGACAAACGTCGACGATTTGAGAGCAAGGATCTTCACCGCTGCTGAAAAACTTAGACGTGTTCTCAGTTTTGGTGTGACAGTTGGAAGTATGAGAAAACGGGCACGTTTGTGTATTTCGGAGAACGGTTTTCAATTTGAACAAAAACTAAAATGAATAAAAATAAATGAATTTTAAAAATTATTGGTGAGTTTCTATGTTTTTTCCAATCTAAAAAGTTGAACTCTCAAACATTAGCAATCCTTGAACCACCATTTTTTCTCTTTTTGTCATCAACATCTTGGTCTCACAACCACTAAATAAGAAAATGACGAGTGCGTTGGAAGCGTTATTAAATCAGGTAGTTTTCCTCAAATTTTCTGCCTTCTGAGACTAAAATTAGAAACTCTGGATTACTTTATACACTTTCCGATTTACACAATTTTCCACTCTTTTTGTAGTTCTGGCTGAAACAAAACACAAAAAATTAGCCCAAACATTTTGCCACCGTCATCTTCTTATTGAAAAATTAACGGGAATTTCAACGGTGCTATTAGATTTTCAGAGAAATGTTTAGATTAAAAGATATCACGATTTTCCGACCCCAGGACGTGATATCTTTCAAAATCGATAAAAAGCGAAATTACTCTGAAATGGTTGAGAATCGGACCATGGACAATATGAACTTTTTTGTTCATTTTAGGGTGAAGAATCTACTGGAGAAGTTTGTAGCACGAGTAGCAATTCACCCTGTATATATAGAGAGAGAGGGAGTGGGAGAGAGAGAATGAGATAAGAGGAAGAAAACAGAGAAATAAGGAAAGCAGGAGAGGGAGAGAGACTGGATATAGAGAGAAGAAGGAGAAGGAGAGAGAGAAAGTGAGGGAGTGAGAGTGAGAGAGAGAGAGAGAGAGAGATACGCTTTTTTTAATACATAGATGAAGAAAAGCTTCACGAGTATTTTTCGTGAGACGTGAAGATGAGGCATTAGGTTAAAAGAAACATTTTCTTCAAGCAGAACATTATTGCTTCATTCAAATTAGGGCAGTAGCGATGATGTCTACGTGATTGCCTTGGTAGCTTATATTCTAGAGCCAAGAATATAACTGATAGTAGTTCATATGGATTGCAGTTAGATGAAGACAAGCTTCACGAGCACTTTTCTTTGGAAGCAAGTTATACAGATGCTGAACTGTGCACTACTGGGTCTGTCTTCACGCGCGGGTTTTTCGTTTGAGTTATTCAAACGGGTTTCGGCATTGCGCCTTCTTCAGTGAAAAACTTTTTTCACGAACGAGTTTTTCACTGAATATAGCTCAATGCTGAAACGCGTTTGAATAACTCAAACAAAAAACCCGCTCAAACAAAAGACCCAACAGTGCCCATGTGCCAGTTCAACGTGAGTTCACCAACTCGCAGACCAAACCCCATCATGTACTATAAGTCATACAGCTGGTAGGCAACACGGTGATCTTGAAAAATACCTAACTAAACCCCTTCTTTAGTGGGGAAGTTGAAGACGGGTGTTTCTGGTTATCAAGGGTTTTTTCTTTGGAAGGTTACGGATTGTTTGTTCGATATTGTTTGAAGGCTGGAGAGGGAGGGAGAGAGAGAGAGAGAGAGAGAGAGAGAGAGAGAGAGAGAGAGAGAGAGAGAGAATGAGATAAGAAGAAGAAAACACAGAAAGAAGGAAAGCAGGAGAGCGAAAGACTGGAGTTAGAGAAAGGAGGGAGAGGGAAAAGGAGAGATTCTTTCATTATCTCTTCCTGCGGCGTACTCAATTCCTGAAAATTCTCTGGTATCGCTGAACCCTCTTTTACTCTCTTTGACAAAGGTGTTTGGGTTTAAGTCGGTATAACATGCTGGCCAGTCCAAACATGGTCACAGCTGTTAAGGGATTCAAGGATGAACATCAAATTTGAGCGACCACGTAACTCCACCTCCGGCGTTATAATTTGTTAGGGGATAAATCATTCTTCTCCAAACCCTCTCTCGGCCATCGTAAGACCTCAAATAAAACCTTGACCTAAATACACGAATTTAGTCCAATCTTGCTCAGACCAATCGATGTGATTTCTTCTGACACTTCACCGAGCTCTTCTCTGCCTTGTCATAGGTTCTGGACAAGTGCAGGACTTCTCACATGAAACCTAGCTTCTGAAAATTCTCGTCTTACAGTGCATAAAATTTATCGAAATCTTGATTTCAACAGCGGTAGGTTGTCGATTATGGTGTACGTTCAAAACAGTAAAACGATCACTTAGATGTGAGACGATGGCGATCCATGGCCTTTTTTGTGTAACCTAGAGTATGTTGGTGGAAGTTGGAAGACCCTTCCGGCAGTTGTTCTGGGAACGTTAAGCACCCTGGCTTGATTTCTTCCATCTTCCAACAACCGAACCTGCATCACTTGGAACGATCACCCAAACAAATTTTGAACCTAAAATTTGATCCATCTTAAAAAATCTTTTCTGTTAAAAAAAGGCGAAAAAGCAGGGCTTCAAATTATTTCCGATTCGTGGCAATCCTCTGTACGAGAACTGAATCAATTTATCAATGCATAAAACGCATTGATGATAATGATCCGAAATCAGATCAATTTCATTTCAACCGTGTGCCTTTTTTACGCGTACATACATGCAGACATGGGAAGCAGTTGAATCACGCCTGGATTTACCTCTTTTTTTCACTAAAGGATTAACGTTAATTTACACACAGTGTGTTATAATCCGATTAAGAAATACACATCACATTTAATTCCCTTTCGAATAGAGTTAACGGCTAATGAAATTTTACAAGCCAGACGGTATGGAGTTTAAAGAGCACTCGTCATCTTTCTAAACAGCGGCTCGTGTGCATACGTGAATTTGAACTATATGAATTCGATTCATTGGAGTTCGTGGTGAGATTGACCGAAAAATTCTTTTCAATTGATTAATCTTTAATTAAGGCATTGGTTGAGGTAAAAAACGTCAGTAAAAAACGAACGGCATTCGAACCCATGGCCCTCGGCTAAATGCGCCACTGCTCTACCACATGAGTTCTCGCGAGTTCTATCCGCTCGAACACCAACTTCCCACCGCAACCTCACTTTTTTTTATATGAACAATGTGGAAGATTTCGTAAGGATGAAATGTGTCCCACCAAGGTGTGCTAAGATAATAAGATAAGAAAAAGGCAGTTGGATTTGCAGAGTTGGTATCCGACGTATAAGGCCTGTAAGTTGATCCTTTATTTCATTCTGTCTTTCCTTATTTCCTCTCAAAGTAATTTTTGCCAAAAGTTTGTATTTTGTTTCGTACTGTTTAAAAATATCTATTATTTTGTAAATTTCCATTTTAGAAGAATATAATAATATATTTATACTGATTTTGACCCATTTTATTTCATTTATTAACCTCACAAATATTGGAGGCACCGGCGAGATTTGAACTCATCAACTCCTATTTACCGACACAACTGAGAATCTTTTGGAAGAAGATCTCTACCTAATCTCAGCGAGTATGCAGCGATGCAAAATATTCACCAAGACCAACAAAGGACTTTCTTCTTTCTTTCTGGAGACCTTCTGAACACTGGATGGACCTTCACAACACAACTTGGTGCCTTATTACACTCAGAGCGACTCAACCCAGAAGCTTCTCGGGCGCTCTTCTTCAGTTTTATTTCATTTATTATCCTCACAAAAAATGGATGCACCGGCGAGATTCGAACTCATGATCTCCTGTTTAAAAACACATCATACTGAAAAACGTTTGGAAGAGGATCTCTACCTAATCTCAGAGAGTACGCAGCCATCCAGAATATTCACCAAACCGGGCTGAAACTCTTGGAGGAAAGCGAATCCAAGCGGACCTCAGGACACGACTGCTGAAGACGGAGACCAACAAAGGCTTCCTCTTTCTGGAGACCTTCTGAACACTGGATGAGTGAGTGACTCAACCCAGAAGCTTCTCGGATGAACTTTTCCAGTTTTAGTTTATGCGCTCTTTATTTCTTGTCAAACGGCTTTTTTGTGGTGTGCCTTAAGTGTCTCTTGGCGTGGCACCATGTACCATTTCATTGGCGAGCAATGTGTTAAAGTAGAACTGCCAGCCTGAAACCAACTTGTTATCAGCTGTTGTAAATATAGGTCGACGTCGACGCAATATGTTTTGCAGCTTTTGGCGCTGGAACAAAGTTCGGCTGACGTGTCTGGAAATATGGTTTAAATGCCGGTTGCTGTTGGCAGCCGTAGCGAGCAAGGAAGTGATCCTTCCAGACCGGGAATCAGGACAAAGACCCGGCAGAGGTGCAGAAGCTGCGAGGGCATGATGTGGACAGGAGAGTGTCGAGCTTACCTGGACAAGAGGATTACTAACTTTATTAACAGCTGAGCTCATCTCTAGGCTTTTATTTATTTTTCTCGCCTTTGAAGTGTCTTTTTTTAAAAAACTATAGCAGTTTGAACATATCACACTAGGTGTGATTCTTTGCTTTTGCTGCAAGGCGATACCCACAGGATGCCAGGACTTATATTTTTACAGAAGCCACCAAAGGAAGCACGTCCGTTCCAAAACCTCTGCACCGGGGCAGAGTACTTCGGAGTTTCATACCTGGCGACCTCATACCTTGGAGTCATACCTTGGAATATTAGATATTCATCCGTGCGTGGTCGAACCGCTCGATTTTCCCTAATAACTTGCTTTTGTTTTCCATGACTTCACACACCCATCTCATACTTGATATTCCTCGGGGTGCAGTCAAACGACAGCTTTCTTTCACGCTAATAAATTACATTCGGGCGATGGGAATGACCGTAAACCTAATTTACTGACAATTAATTAAGGTTTTTAGGTGAGATGAAAAAAAGTCAATGGCACGAGGGGGATTCGAACCCACGATCTTCGGCTAGATACGCCGCTGCTCTTCCACTTGAGCTAGTGACCTCGATCCACTCGGACTCCACCATATGAGTTTTTCCCTCCTTTTGCCATTTATCAAATGTCGTGTTATTGGGTTGGATTTTTTTAATCTCAACTAAAAACCTTAATGAATTGTAAAGTATTAATTGGTCAAGCGGAAATTAGTGAATTTAACTTATTTACAGATATGAAAAGGTCAGGCCAAACAGAATGAGTCAGGCATTGGTCATGTAAATAGAGCCGACTGAGTCCTAGGGATGGGACATCCACGTCAAACGATCTATGTTCGATGTTGTACTTTTTACATATTTATTTTTAAGAAAAAATAAGAAATAACAAAAAGTAGATAATAAAAACAAGGAAAAGTTCACGAATGTTAATCAATTAATGTAACAATTAATTTTCTTTTTGTTTCAGTCCTAAAATTTTTATTATAAATACGTGTTAATAACAAGAAATCAAAGAATTCACTATTTTAAAGGAACAAAGTTTTATCGAGGATTTAATCATTGGGAATGCCCTAAATAAACATTTAATATAATTGAAATTTAATGTGGGTAGTAAAGTCAGTTGGGAAACAAAGAAAGTAAACGTAGTTAACGCCAGGCGTAAAAGATTTCCCATGCGGTCGTTGCTAATGTTTGTCACACCAATTGTGTAAACATCATAGTAACAAGGTTTTCCGTCATGTTATCGTGCCATCACTATAAATCGCGCTGATTAATAGAATCAGATAGGAGCCGTTAATGCAGAAGGTGGGGCTATTTTCGTTGCTCGGCATGAACGCTGATACGAGCTAAACGCTGATGTTTAAACCCTGATTACCATTAATACCTCGGTCAAATCCCCATCGGCTCGCATAACCGCATAGTGCAAATTCCATTATCACGTCTAATGACTTGATTACACGCTATTGATACAGTCCAGATGTATGGGCACAGGTGGCATGGCAATTTGTGAACCAAAGTCCGGCTCATTGGTGCCAATAACACACGTGAAAAAACTAACCGTTCATCGTTTACTTAAAATATTTTATAATAAGACAGGCAAGACCATAATAAAATGAAAATAAGAATAAAACGCGGAAAAATTGTTGAAGTCGTGAGGAGCAGTTAAGAACGAAGTAAGTTAAAACACACGTTTCATTTTTTACCGACGTTTCGACTCTTATTCGGGTCATCTTTTGGCTAAGAAATGTGGTGTCATATTGGTTTTGTGTGAACAGGTTGGGACACCCCAAACCAATATAACCACAAGAATAGCACCACTCTGTATGCTCTGAAGATGACTCGAATATAGGTCGAAACGTCGGCAAAAAAATGAAACTGTCTTTTAGCCTGCCTCATTCTTAACTGCTCTTCACGACTTTAACAAATTTTTGTATCGTTCTTTTCTTATTTCCATTTTGTTATCTTTTTGCCTGTCTTGCTATAAAATGAAGTAAATCAACGATGTACAATTAGTTTTTCTCACAGAACCAATATGACACCGTAAAACTAGCACCACATTATCCAGAAGATGCCCCGAATAAAGGCCGAAACGAAGGCAAAAAAATAAAAAACAGTGTTTTTCCAATGTGTGAGACATCGCTAAATTCATTCTTTAGAGTACAGATTTTAGTCCTATCTTTGAAAACATCGTATTCTGGAAATGTTTAGAAATGTTCACCTGTGTAGTTTGTAAGAACGGTAGTCGGGATGCAAGAAGGCAACTTCGAACTCCAGATCCCGTTCTGGCACGTCAATTGAGACTCTCCCAAGAGTTTGTAAAGACCCAACGGCTCCCTGCACCTTGCATACAGGACGGAATTGTGCGGGAAGGTGCCGTTAGTCATCTGAAAACAAAACATGTATTTTTAAGAGTTTGTACAAGCTTCATGAATGGAAATTATGATGCAAGAACAATCTGCTGGAAAACAATTACCATTGGGATGTAAGGGTACGGTAAAAATAAAGCCTCTACGACCTACCATACTGTGAAGAAGAAGAACTTTAAGATATGATGTTTGTTGATCGCCCAGCAGAAAGCTATGTAGGGTTCGGGTGAAGAAAATACTAAATTCTGGGCTCACCGAACTTTCGGCATTATAAAGTGCCATCATCAGGGATTCATCAAGTTTGAAGGAAACGATGGATATGAGAAACTGTTGTACAAGAGCTTTGGGTTTAAGACTAGGGAGCACATGATCAGCGTAATATATTTTGAAAGTGAAAACAGACATGTCGCTAAAAATCCATATCACTAAAGGTCCAACAATTTTGTTCTGACTAGCAATTTCGTTTTGAGCACTTCGGCACTTGACTGCCGAAAAATGGTTCAGTGCGGTGTCCTCGCCTTCCTTGGTTTATTTATCGACTTCCTTATTTTTCCTCTGCCGTTTTTGACCCCCCCCCCTTGTATCCCACACAAGATTTTAGATGTCTTACCTGGATAATACTAAGCCTTTTAATATCACTGGTATAGTGTTTGATGACTACA
>CM077111.1:16333362-16346815 GCA_039619505.1 Cimex hemipterus | reverse complement strand
GAGTTGATCTTTAGTCCAAAATAAGAATAAAGGATTTTTCAATATTTACGGAATTTAAAACGTTTATCAATTTAAATTCTGAATAAAAACACACTGTTGAGTTTTCATCTTAGTTGTCTTAATTTCAAATTTTTTGACTTAAAAATGCTACTTAGTGCAGATGTTGTGGGTGGTGTGCCACTTGTTGATGATGGACGTTCCATGAGGTATGCGGCTGTTGCCATCCGGGTTGCGTACAAATTTCTGCGAGACGCCGTTAGTCTTTTTCAGAAATTCGGTCTCTACCATAGAAGGCCCGGTTCTGGATGCCCTAGGGTAAGAGAAACACAGGACTTTTGGACTTTGAGTATTGTGCGGCACCTTGTATGGTGTTCAAGCGATTCGTCAGTCCCAGTAAATTCGTGGTGCTCACGTTTGCTCTAGAACAGTCATTGGTCTGATGTACTTTTTACAGATAAGAGCAGATTTTCTCTACGATCTCGGAGCGTGAAGAGTGTAGAGAAGCCGAAATGGAAGGTACGAAGTCTGTAATTTTTCCTAGAGTCAATTTTTTCAACGTAACTCAGTGATGGTGTGATCGGGAATTTCAATGGAAAGTCGCCCAGAGTTGGTTGTTCGTTGAGGTTCTTTGACGGCCGCTCGCTATGTGGACGAAATTTTGAAACAACGTGCGTTGCTTATCCTCGATGAAATCAGCGACAATCCTATTCCTATGTACGATAATGTCCGTCCACATGCTCAGCATAGTACACATACCTTCACGAGCATAACAGCCTTAGCCTAGCCAGACTTGAACCCCATCGAACAGTTATGGGATAACCTCAAAAGACGGCTAAGTGCACGTCCATCACTTCCTGAAAACATTCGCCCTTCTTGAAAGGACTCTTCCCGAAGAAAGGGCTTACCTCCAGCAAAGACACAATTCCAGACTGGTACAAAGTATGCCGATGGATAACAAAAAAACAAACATAAAATCCTCCATCGCAGAACGGATCCATACAAAACAAAGAGAGAAGTGGACAAACTCTAGCGGTGCGAGACATAGTAAACTTATGATGAAACAAACCTCACCAAAATTAGCAAAAACACTACTGCAATTGGAGAGTGCAAAGCTCAGAGGAGTGGTAGGACTACTAACTCGCCACTGTCATCTACATAACATGGGCATATACAATGATGATCCCATTTGCAGACGATGTAATGAGGAGGAGGAAACAGTCACTCATATCATCTTTGAATGTGAATCAACAGCTCAATGGAGGTACAACCTAACGTATGGAAAAGACTCAGGGAAACTAATTGCAGCAATGACAGTCAATGACCTGATACTTCTGAGATAAAGGATTGAGTCTATTGACTAAATTAAGGAACCAGGAAGGTACAATAAGCCAGAAGGCTGCAGTACCTGGGAAATGCAAAGCCCGCTTCCTAGTATCCATATTCCTCCATACCATACCGTGCCGAGGGGTTTTACGGGGAAATACGCAATATTGAAATGTTAAATAAAAATCGAAAATTTTATCTGTCCTTGTTTGGTTTGTTGGAGCCTTACAGACACATTATGCCGGAAGCTGGAAGCATTCGAAATGTGGACGGACAGACGAATTCTGAAGATACCTTGGACAGCTGGAGTCACTAATGTGGCTGGAAAGAAACAATATTTTAGATACATAATGCGCAATGAGAAATATCATCTGCTGCAGGTTATTCTTCAAGGAAAAATAGATGGAAAGCGTGGCTCCGGGCGTAGAAGAGCCTTCTAGCTTAAAAACTTGGTAAATGGTACGCAGTGAACATATTTAGAACAGCTTTGGATCGAAACCAGTTCAGGCTACTTCTACGAGGACATGGCACTTGAAGAAGAAGAAGAAAAAAGGTTTTGTTTTCTTTTTCCTTATCAATTTATATTTTTCTAATTAATTCTTTTAGACAAAGAGTCAATTATTAAACGTTATAAACGTGAAACTTTGATTAATATATAAAAATATCTACAAATCAATTAGGTAGGTAGGTCACAAGTGAGTAGAATTTTTTTTCCTGTCAGTGTGGGAGACAGTAGAAAAATGAGCTTTTTAATGTAGTCTGTCCGTTTGTAAAGTGATAACAAGTATTCACGGAAAATAGTACGCATGAAGGAATTTAATTCCAAAATTTCGTAGGATTTCAAGGGCAGGGATTCCACGAATGGCGAGTTGAAATGTTTGTTACACTCGGCTCATTCCTCCATCCCCCAATGACAGAGCAGGTTCGAGGAAACAGGGATGATATTAAATATTTAATCAAGCACCTAAATACCCTTTCTGGATGTACCGCTATAACTCGGGGAAGTGGGATTTTTGTCTTCCTCCAGCCGGTTCCCGGTGAAAATAATGGAACGCCCGCTTTGCATTTAAACAGACGTTTTAACGGACTCTTCTCCAGTCGGAACGTAACTCTCCCCTGGCTTTCCGCCCCTTCGGTAATGAAATCTGTCCGAAATCTGTTCGGAGCGGGGCAAATCCTATTAGTTCCCTTGTTAAAATTTCATCGGTCGAGCATCAGACTGATGTGCCTCGCAGAACGGCGTTAATATTTCACTTGACACTTCGGCTCATTTCTAATTTATCATACCCGTACTAAAAAACCATTCAGCCCTGATTGACATTAAAATTAGAACCACCCTTAATTTGTAACCAAAGATTTAAAATGGTACGAAAATGACTGTTTCGAAATAAAAGGTTTTTAACCTCATCGGGGATCCAGAGTTGTCAGCGCTGTTAAATAACCGGAAACCCTAACAACCTTCTGTGTTCTCGGGTATTACGCCCAAACCGAAAATCTAAGCAGCGGTTGGGAAATTTTTAAGAATCTTAAGGAAATGCCCAAACTAAGCATGCCACAAAAAATCGTAATTATTACAGCTGGAGGATTATTCTATTCGCCTTTTCCATATGGTAGATGTAGATGTAATTTCGGGGTATAGTATACCCAAGTATAGATTTAAGAGCTAATCCCTAGCTTTGCCTGTAGCGCACCGGTGAGTCCTTTTTTGAATCAACAAACTTGATTAATAGGCCCGGTTTCAGTGGTTGAAGCTCTTCTATGGTCACATTATACATCTCAAAACAATTCCTCCTGCGGTCTTATGTAGCTCCGCAGTTTGTTAGTAGATGTGTTGGTGCCTCTTCTGCGTCTTTGCACAATTTATTCCAATCTTATTTAAGAGTCCTTTTAACTTGCAGTTAGGAATCCTACTAGGCTTCGCAGGTTATTCCTGCTTCACTTGACACATTCTGTAATTTCTTTTCTTCCAAAATTGGTTAGAAGATTCTTGAATTGTCGGTTTCCAATGAGTGAATAGTGGTAATAAAGATATTCGTTAATAGTGTGGGTTCCTATGCCACATATGGGTTTAGGTCCTGTCAGTGGTGTAGCAGCTCCTTGCTTTGCAAGGGTGTCCCCTTTCTCCTTGCCTTCTACTTCCATGTGTCCTGAGACCCAGCAGAGGCTGACTTTATTCTGCATCCCTAGTGGGTTTTGTTTGGTTTTGCAATTCAGCACCATCCTTGAACTAATGATATTTGAGCTTAGTGATTTGATGGCTGCTTGGCTATCTGACATTATTGTTTTTGTCCCCTTCAGTCAAATTGAGTACATCTCTCGATAGCATGGATCTCAGCTTGAAGATACTGGTGAATTTTCCCATGGGTTCTGAGTATTTGGTTCCATGTCCAATACTCTTGCCTCTCTACTGTCTTGTGTTCCACCATCTGTGTATCAAAGGTTGGTGCCATTCGTAAAAGAGGTGTTTCCCTCTCTCATTTTTTTGGTACCTACGTTTATTCTGAAGTTTTAATTAAATGGATATCGGATGGTATTCCATCTGGTGGAACAACTCTCGTTGTTGTTAAGAAGTGTTATAGAAATTTGCGGACAATCCTTGCCTTAGTGAACAGAAAACGATCAATGCTACTTCGAAACAGCTCACTTTCCACAAGGCTGCAGTGACTGGGGACTATCATATCAGTCCCCGACATCATTATCCCAAAATATTTTGCAACTAGCTCGTCATCATTTTTGTGGCACGAGCGGGATTCGAACAGACTACCTTCGTCTCAGTATTATGCTGGTCTACCACTTGAGCTATCGTGACTTCGATGCACTCGGACACTAACTTCCCACCCCAACCCAACCTTTCAAATTTTCGAAGGAGCACAGTCTCAAAGCTGAAGTGGTAGAGCAGCGGCGTATCTAGTGCACTCGTGACTCTGACTTTTTTATCTGAACCAATACCTTACATAAAGATTAATTAATTGAAGGAGGTTATTTGGTCAATCAGAAGACGAAAGCTAATGGAATCAATCCCAAAGTTCAAAAATTGAAGCATTAGTAATTGAGAGAAAAAAAACTACGTTTATTATAATGTACAAAAATATTAGCTACATGCCGTATTAAAAAGTAGCGTCAAATACCTGTCTTTTACTGGTTTTACATACATATTTCATTTACATAAATTTTACTAAAATGCAAATGCATATTTCGGGAAAATTGGCATGCGGCGCCATTTGAGTACTTACACACAAACGACCAAAATTGTAGTTACTCACCTCGTTCACATACTACACATACTTGTATCATTTTGCATAAGAAGAAAACCATGAGCAAAGGGTAGATTGGTACCGTTAACTTTAGTCATCGCTTGCAATGTGTGGTGATTGTGCCCTGAAGATGATCTCAACAAAGATCCAAACGTTGGTACGTTAAAGAAAATGTTTCTCTAAAACCTATATCGCGTCAGACCGCATCACGCCATGTCCAAATAATCACTACAAACAATGTCCTCTATTTTTTCGTTGATAATGATGATGAAACTAGAAAGCGGAGGTTCGTATTCGACAAACACTGTAGCATTCATGATTATCGTATTTTTTGAACTATTCAGGGCAATTAAATTAACTCAATCCTATGTTTAATAAGTGATAGATCATTGATGTCATTACAGCTGTTTTCTGATTTTCTTGATGCCCTAGGATGTGTTACTATTGAAAGGTGTAAAGTATTGTATGTTGCTCCTTCACATTTCATAAACTATGAATGAGGTCATCATTGATTTCATGCTACATCGATGCTTTCTCAGATGCCAGTGACCCATACGGTCCTACACTCGCCAGTTTCTGTAATCATAATGGGTTGACCACTTCTCTTTTGCTTTTGGTGGCTGCATGAATTTTTGATAAGAGATGGGACGAGGTGTTTCCACTTTAGACCCGATCAAATTAAATACTCATAACTACCCATAAGTACATGCAAGTAGTACTTTATAGACTATGCGGGAAACTGCACTGTCACTCAAATCTCCACTAAAAATGGATTGTTTAAAGGACAATTCCACCCGCTTTCCTCTTTTCTGCTTTTGCGAGAATAAAATAATCATAATTTCAATATTCTACACTATATCGCAAAAGATTCTTTATTAGTCATTGTTTTCTACTTATATTCTGGCCTATGTGAGGTCTTGTAGGTACTTCACAGGTCAGTTTGTCCGCTTTTTCATTGGACAGAACTCATTTATGTTCTAGCACTCGAGGTTTTGTCAGATTTTTGTATTTTTCAGATTTTGAATGCATTCCAAAATTCGCTGATTATTTTGGAAGTGACGTTTTTTCGTGCCTGTGCTTTTATAGCTGCTTGGCTGTCTGATATAAAGATGATTCCCGTCCCTGTAACGACTTTCATTATTTTCATGTATTTTATGTTGAAACGCCGAGTTGTACATCGCTAATGAATTTGATTCCTCATATTTCCGGCATGCACGGAATATACCCGATCCGGTTGCTTCATTAGTTTTGGAACCATCAGTCAGACGTTAAGCAAGCTGGAAAGGATGTTTTGCAAAACGTTTCTAACCGAGGAAGTTTTAATGGTGTTGCTACGGACAGCTGATGGGTTTTTTTTTATTACCTCTGGGATGCATAAATTTGTAAGTTTTTGCACGCTGCCTAATATTTGAGTCGCTTGTTTTTTAGAGCTTCGGTCCAGATTAATCCGTTATAAATATTTGATTTAATTTTAATATAATGTGTATTTTGTACTTTTTCTCATATTTTTAAAACTAGTTTAGTTTTTTTTGCTATTGTATTTTACCTCACCAAAATTATCGATGAAAAAAGTATAGATTGATGAATCCTCCCCTGTGTACAAAATTGTCGAACACGAGAATAGAAAGTTTCTCAATTATTAAAAAAAAAAAAAAAAACCACTCTGGGGTTTTACTTTCCTCGGTTAAACCGAGTTCGTGGTATGTTAATTCACCGTTGGGGAGGCCGTTAATGGATCTATGCGCTTCGGATAATCCCGCATAAAACGCTTCTAGACGGGTCGATTAATAAGCGTAGTTCGGCTCAACCATTAATGCCGGGCTCTAGTACGTTTCACGTTTCCACGGGGCACATTCGAACGTCATGTTTCCCACTGCGCGCTCCTTTGAAATCGCCGAATGAGTTTCTGGAAAAGCACGACATCGATGGAAAAGACATTCTAACCGTTGTATTTTTTAAGTTTCACACTATTTTAAATTTGAGCTAATGGTCTCATAAATTGAAGAGGTGATCTTGTATGATGGTCATTTTTAAGAGTTTGTCTAGTTAGCTCTAAGTTTCAAAAATCCATATCTGACTCAGATTATTTTTTAATTTCGTATGTTAAAACTTTGTCTGGATGAATTGTGTTACATATTGAAAACAGGTAGCGAATCAAATGCTTTGTATGGACAGACAGATTCATAAGTAGGTATAATAACCTTTTTCGAGCGACAGATTCATCCCCAACTTTCCTCACCACCAAGTTCCTGGGTTTGCAGAATGAAAAACAAAATATTTAATAATGAAAATAATGATTGTACTGAAGCCGGCACTCTCTTAAATGAGCTATAATGTGTCCTGATGCATAATGCAGCGCGACTTCTAAATCCACGAATACAAACTGAGGCCTGAAAATACCGCCCCTTTTACTGCAGTGGGCATACGTTCTCAAATACTCGATCATCCTTAAAAGGACGATGAGGATCTTTAGCGTCCGTACGTGACTCTTGGTCTTACTGGACGTTTGGTTCGGTGTTACTGTCGCGAGCGGTGGTGTAGAAGCCGCACCAGCCCAGAAGGGCCAAAACGAACCACACACACCACTTGCCCATTCCGAGTGGTCGGGTCTGCTTATGAATCAGGCCGTATGCCACGGTAAAGCCATGGTCATCAATCAGCCTGGTCTCCCACGCACTCCTTAGATGGGGCTCTTCCAGCGTACGAGCTTTCGGATCCGCTCAGGACGCTGTTTTGTTTAAAGTGGAATTTCTAGAGGAGATTTCCTTTGGTAAAGGAAGCCACAACTGCCTTGGGTAAAGGCACCACTGACCACTCCGTTCCCATCCACCATTACTCACGCATTCTAGGGACTCCGTAGGCATAGTCTCAGCGTCCTCGACGTATAGCCTCGGTGGTCCTATCCTTTATCTCGGGAGGCCGGGCTGATAAGGAAGGTCATATGCAAGCTTGTAGACGGAAGTCACAAATAGAAAAACAGCCTCTTTTCAGGTTCACACTAAGTTCCCGCGAGGAGCATCGCCACTAAGCCATTACGAGTCCTTTCCGATGTAACAGGCATATACTTGGTACATTATCTGCTACCCCGTAGTTCAGACGGTTATGCACCCTCCCCGTCTATGAAGACAGGATCTTCTACCCTAACCTTCGCGTGATTTGATAAATCACTCTCCGCCCCTTCCTTACTCAGAGGCCGACCCGAGTCTTGTACTTTAGAAAGGATGCGAGTTATTTTGCGCCAGGATACCTTCCTTGCATCCAAGGGTTGGGAAAGGTCTCAAGGAAGAATGCCGAAGAACCTGGATTGAGAAAAGGATTGCCTTTTCAAGTGCACTCCTACCTGGTCCTCCCCATACCACCCATTGACTCCACATTAAGTGGACTATGGCTTTTATGAGTGGATAGAAGAGATGGCCGTTCAAGGGCCGAACGTGTCCACACCATCCCGACCAGTCATCTCGTGGGTCGAATCCGAGACTGTGTGACCGCCTGACACACATCTCGGATAAATGCTGTTAATTGTCAACCATTCATTCTCCCTAACCATCTCAAACCATCCTGTAGAGGACAGTAACAGTTTCAAGACGTAGGGCTTTTGTTCTGTAAAACCATCGATAAAAATCCTGTCTAGACTAGCCAGTACTTCCATAATTATCACAGAGAAGATAAGAATTTTTTTCCTCTATTATTTTTGAGCAGGACCGTTCAAATTTTTCCCAGTTCTCTTGTTCTTCATGAACATCCTTGATATTTGTAGGTATAGCCGGTAGGATTGATCTTCTTTTATGATAAATTGCTCTTCGACAGCTCGGTATATCTGAGGTCGTTAGCAAGTACATATTTGAGGAATTATTTTCTCTACGTATTAGTTTTCGTCGTCGATCGCTGATATCATCCAAAGAGTTTTACACAATTTTTCACATGACATGCCATCCGATGCTCTCCATCTGCAGGCAACCGTTAGCGTCAAATACAATGTCAATTTTGTCAGTTTTAATGTAACTTTTACATCCATGTTACCCGCAGGTGTTGAACTTGTTGCCTTTTTCTCCTTCATTATTTTTCCTCTTTCGCACTAACAGGACGTGACCACGTTCAATAAGCATACGCACCATTCGACTAAACCTACCAGACAATCTCGTGGCTCATTTGAGAGGATGGTTGTTTTTACGTAGTAGCGGCTTGGGGAGGAATGCGTACGTTTGATAAGCAGCACTGCCCGACCTTGCGAATGAATCCGTCTGTGCCAATTTCATACTTCCACCTCGGGAATGAATCTGCCCAATCTTGTCGAGGAATTTATCGACCCCGCTTGTCAATGTTCCGGAGTTGGTGAGCCGTCAATGAGAGTCTAAACTGTTTCGTGAAATAATTGAAAGCACGTCAGGTGTGTTTAATTGTAATATCGGAAAATATCTGTGGATTTTACTCGGTTGTACCGTTTGAAATGTCGGTGGGGTGATATTATAAATCCGAGATCAATACAATGAATACCTCTCTCTTATTCTTCATTAGTTGAAATACACTTTTCCGTGCTGTAAGCTATTTTTCTTTTTAAGCTAGTACGAGTTTGATGTTCGAGATTAAAGTAATTCTACGATTGCTGTTTTAGGAGTTTCTCCAGTTTGAAAAATTTTGTTTCTTAGAAAATGGTACAGGGTACGAAGAAGTTAGTTGGCGGTTGGGTGAATATGGTGGGCGTGGAAGAACTTCAATTTTTAGCTCGTGAAGTTTTTGCATTGTCAATCTTGAAAGTGAGGACGAGGTCCATTTCTATTAGGCAAACTTGATCGTTTTCTTGGAGTTTCTGAAAAAAAATGCCTAAAAATTGGCTATACGAGGTCACGGTGATGGGTGGACCAGGGTTTTAAAAAATTAAAACGGATCAAACCACCCATTCCACACGAAACAGTAAGCATAATTATTTTTAGACGCAAGCTTGACTTTGCCAACAGCATCGGCGACTCATTATTTATCCAACTATTGAGCTAACCTTGCCTGATTAACGTACATTACCAAGCGAGAACCTGGTCCAAAAATGGTTCATTGTGATTTCTCAGCAAGAAGAAGAAATATCGTAACATTTTTCTATCGGTGGTTCAGAAATTCGTGGGGGTACCTATTTATCCATTTTTTTCCGCTTTGCTGATTACTTTTAAATGCCTTGAAACGGTCGTAGCACCTACTGCCAGTTGCTTGGCATAACCCCGAGCGCTTTTTGAGGGACAAGACTCAACGAATTCCCTCAGTTGATGATTGCCCGGTTTAGTTTCCGGCCTACCTAGTTCCTCATTTTACACTTCGAAATTATTACCCTAAAACCTTAAAATCAGCAGAAAGTCCGCTCGTTCGCAGAATCTTCCCCAAAAGGGTTATTGATGTTTCGATACGCCTCAGCGGCCGTTTGACGGTAAATCTATTCAGAAAAATTGCAGTGAGGTCATTGTTGATAATTTATTTCTCAAAGAAGTTTCGAAAATGAGAGCAAACCAATGACTGAAGAAGCAGGAAGAATAAAAGCTTCAATTCGCTAGGAATGACAATTATTTGCTAACAATGAATTAATAAAGAAGGAGGATTAGGAAACAAAGTAAACAAAACTAACATTTCGTACGGTACAACCCGATAAATATTGAAAATAATGCCACTTTACAATTTATTTTTTCATCTAAATATTTTAGTTAAATATTTAAGTTGGCGTCGAAATTGAGGATCTGAATCAAAATCAGCTGCTGATGCGAATTTGCCTATTTGAGTCATTTGCCAAAATAGATGTAGCGCTATGATGAGGCAGTGCCACCTTTGACTTAGAGGGAATGGGTTGTCTGCGACCCGTTAGGGGTAGGGGATCTTTTTTTCTGTTCTCTCTTCCCCCTTCGGTAAATTTATTGGCGTGAAAACCGAGGGCATCGAACCTTCGCTTGCTCTGGAGCTCGTCCTGCCAGGAATACGTTTTTTCTTCATCACCCCGCTCATTTCATCTACTCTCGAATTTCTTTTCTACGGAGAATTTTTTCTTCGCTTACATCAGGTAGGCATAAGTGTATTATTTATTATGACGGTATTATGAGAATCTGGGTATACGTGGATGAATTTTTAAAATTTTTCATACACTAATAGGATAAGGTTCAACCAATATTTCAGCCCTTGGCTATACTTGGACTGTTCATCTTCAAGGAAATTTGAAACCACTTATTAAAAACTTAATTATGCCAATTTGTACAAAGGTATATATTAAGAATTATGAAGGGTATTGGTTAAAATAAAAAAAAAGCCAAAATGAAAAATGGCAAAAAAGGACGGAGAATCGAAATGTAGGTTGAAATGGAAGTTGATGTCCAAGTGGATCGAAGTCATGATAGCTCAAGTAATAGAGCACCGAAGAAGGTCGTGGGTTCGAATCCCACTCGTGACCACTGGCTTTCTTATTTCAATCAATACTTTACATAAAGATTACCTCTATGTGTTACTTCAAACACAAGTAAAGAACAGGACAAAATAAAGATGGCGGTGTCAGTGGGCCGGGTCGTCCGAGAGGATTTTACGCGACAAGAGCACGATTCGTAGATGGCCCCCCGAGAGCGTGAGCAGGAAACAAAGAAACGTCTTTACGCGATTAAGAACAGGCCATATGCGGTTGACACACGGGCACCTGATCTTGGGCCAAAGCGCGCCCAGGTGCCCCTTATGCAGAGAAAGGTTGCTCGATGTGTCCCACATACTGGAAACATGTCATGTATTTCTCTACAAGGAGCGTGTAGGCATGCCATCCAATCTGAAAATGTAGTAGCTCACTGCAGCGGGTTTCTGGGTTCCTTGTGAGGACTCGTACTTATATCCGATGAGAGCGCCATTATAACAGAGTCAGGCTAGACGACACAACAATTTTTTGGGTGGAATCAAGAGGTGGGTACAACGCAGCTGATCAATTAGCCAAAAGAAAAAAAGAACTCGATAGTGGTACTGTTCTTGTTTTCCGTTTCAAATATCCCAATTGTTTTAAACACGGCCAGAGAAGCTCACGGCGTACATACAAGATCGAAGAATACTTAAGAGTAGGCAGTAATTTTCGTTTTTTTTTCTTTTTCTGTTCCTCCTTTGCAGACACTATTCATTGTAAATGTAACGATTTTTCTTTCTTAAAACAAAAAGGTTCAGTAATGGATGTTTTTCTTCATTTTCACCTTTTTTCTTGTATATTCTTTTCTTTGAACCTTACATTGAAACCATATATTTTTTTGGGACGCCATATAAAAATTAAATGATAAATTAAAAGAAAAAAGTCACTCGCACCTGTCCTTTTTTTTTTTTTTTTTTTTTTTTTTTTTTTTTTTTTTTTTTTTAAGATGAAATTTTTTTTATATATTTTTTTTGTATATAATATGTTTTATGTGTTATGCGTCTATAAGTTTTGTCTGAGTGCAAGTATTTATTAGCGTGAATGGCCGGGGTGAGGGTGAAATATGACGTCATCATCGCCACTCGAACGTTGAGAGCGTGTGAGTGTGTGTTCGGGGTCGATGGCGGAATTTATATTATATATAAAAATTCTCACCCATCAAAACATATTACAGACGTTTTTATAGTAAATTACAAAATCACACTAACAGGGCATAAAAACCGACCAAAGGTTTAAAAAATATAGTCCATAAAATTAATTTAGGTCTAATTGACTTTTGTTAATACCTTAATTTATTAATAAAATGTCCTACTGTTTTAGGGGATGGATAGACAGGAAAGCATAATACCTAGTTTTCGTTCAATTATTTGTAGTAACTTTTTATAGCTTATTTGCCGGAAATTTTAATTAAAGATGGCGCCTCAATGCAGGCCATCCGTAATGATGGAATTTCCCTTTGACCCCCCCCCCCAGGAATGAAATGCGTTTCGATATAGAAGGCGGAAGTTGATTCCAAGTCGGTGTATTGAGGATCCGAGACCGAAATTGACTCTATGTAGAAGAGATTTCCGTTAGGGCAGACCGGAAATTTGTTCCCGTCTCTCTTCCCGCCTTTCGGCCGATTCGCTGGTTATTTCCTACTCTTTTCTCTTCGGTTGTTCTTACCGATGTCCATTAAATCACTTCCTATTTATAACGACCGGCCGAAGGGGGACCGGGGAGTATCACGCGAACGGAATGGTCACGCCAGCTACGGATTTATTGGCGTAGTGATCATCGTGGATCCCTATAATTAAATAAGGGCACAACGACGGCCGGAGACAGGGTTTTGTTTTATTTCTGCTTTGAACATTGAAAATTATTTTTATATTCCAGTTCAAGAACAAAACGTATTTAACAATACGAGCAACAATCACTATAACGACATTACACTTTTCGACTCGGTACCGTTTTTGCTGAGTGAGCCATAATCCTGTTTCGACAAAGAACTTTTTGGATCCAAAAAGCAACATCTCTCTAGTGTTACTCCGTCTTCCGTAATTTCTAATCTTTTGAGAAATCTTTGCGTCCTTATTACTACATTATTAAGCTATTTTTACGATAGAAAGTCAACCAAATTTACTTTTCTTCTTTATGTTTATAATTTTAAAAATCAATTAATCGTTATTAATTATAATAAAAACGTCAAAGAACTTATGAAAAAACACTTACAGACATCTTACTAGAACAATCATAATCTTGTGCATTTATTGTTTTTTTTATGATAAAAACGAGTACATCTGTCTCTTCTTTTATCTTCATGTTTGGAATTTATAAAATCAATTAATAATTATTAATTGCAATTAAAAGGTGAAAGAACTTATTTAAAAACACGTATAGCACATCTTATTAGAGCGATCACAATCTTGGTGTCCTTATTCCAGGAATATGCTATTTTCGTGAGAGAAAATCTAGAAAATATGCCTTTTTTCTTTAT
>CM077111.1:16289968-16301025 GCA_039619505.1 Cimex hemipterus | reverse complement strand
TATATATATATATATATATAGGATGTGGGAAAAGCGTGAATTTATACAATGCAAAAAAAACCAACTTTTTTTAATATATATTCTTTTCTTCGAAACTCTGAAAACAAACATTGAATGAGTAGAAGTACTTTGATGGAATATATAAAAAAAATAATATTTTCTTGCTTTGTATAAATTCATTTTTTTTCCACGTTCTACATGTATTTGGAATGTAAACAATGTTGGTAAATCCCAGGCCCTGAAGATGATCTCAATGAAGATCGAAACGTTGGCACGATACGGAAAATGGTAGAAAGAAAAACCTACGTAATAATTATAATAATAATTATAATAATAATATCGCTAACCTAAGGTTTGGTTGTTGATAATAATAAAATATAATGATTGTATCCTAGTTCTGAGTTCAGATCCCAGCATAAACTATGGAAAAGAGATTGTGGCGCTTTTTTCCTTTGAATATTTTTAAATTCGTGCACAACTTTTGCCAATAAGAAATTTACTTTTTATTGAAATAACCTAAAGCTCTAATCTGCAGAAGATCAAAAGTACTCATGAGCACTTTGTGCCACGGTTTATTCTTTCGAATTACATCTTTGGTTGAAATGTTTGACATTTTAAAATCCTGTAACGATTAAAAATTTTCCAATGTACTTGCATTAATTGTTGAGAAATCGTGAGATGCGGTCTGGTGTGACGTAGGTTTCAGAAAAAAAATTTTTTTCTTTATCGTGCACACGTTTCGATCTTTTATTGAGATCACCTTCAGCACCTGGGCTTTACAAACATTGATCACATTGAGCAAATACATTTGTACCCAAATGTATTTACAGTACAAAAAGAGAGCATAGACAAAAATCGGACCAAAGCCTGTTTCTAAATATACGAAACTGAGTAAAAATGTCCAATTTTACCAATTCCAATTTTCAAAACTGCCAAATTTTCCTAAGCTCAATTTCTGCTCAAAACGGGATTTGACTGTTCTGGTTTGAATATTACCCCCAGATATTTATATTTATGTACAATATTAATACGAATGCCATTAAAATTCTAGCGTTCATACCTGGCTCGCCTACCTGCATTTCGGAAAATCATAATATTCCGCTTATCCATGTTTACCGTAAGGGACAAAAGTCACCTAACTTAATAATTTTTGCAAAAAGTACAATGCCAGTTACGTACATAAGACAATTAACTTTCACTTCTTCTACACGACTCCCATCTTCTTCAAAAATCAGGCAAATCGTTGATAAATAATGAAAATAATAATGGCGACAAGACACACCCTTGTTTATATATATACACCCTATCCACACAGAATTCTTTGTTTGGGGTTTTCTCAAATAAAAATTCTCCAAGGTACAGATAAACAGCGAAGTAAAGTTAAAAAGAAAAAAATAACTGATGCTGCATAAAAAACTTAGGGAGAAGTTAAATCTCTCGGGCACGGGGAAAGTTGTTCGGAAAAGAGCAAGGCTGTGCATCAGGAACAGGAAGAAATTTTATCCCGAATACATTGTTTTATTTAATGCTCAATTGTTTTCTAAAACATGAATAAAAAGAAAGGAAATGTGGACATGATAAACTACTTCCACCCCCTCCCCCAACCGAAACCACTTTTTTTCATCTTTCATGCTTGGTTTCTCACCCCAAAGAAGTATCAATCACAGTAATGCATACATCATTAGAAACGGTATTAAATGAAGGCATTTTTGTGTGATTCGGCAGGCTTTAAGATTTTTTGTAAAAGGGAGGAAAGTTTTTGAATTCTTCGGGTAATTATGGATTTTTGATAAGTTTAAATTTTCTCTGTTAAAAATGACATTCTTTCCCGGACTCATAGTCGGGTTGACAAGAGGACCTTTAACGTCACAAGGCTCAGCTTATAAATGACACACCCAACCTGGGAGCCATAGCCCATTATATGGGGACGTACGGCGACGATGGGTGGTATAGTGTGGTTTGAGGCTCGAGACCCCGCAACGGTCCAACTCCGGCGAGCTCGTTCGTTCTATCCTGTGACCCCTCCTTTGGTTGCCGTGGGGCGTGGGCGTGGCAACCTCTCTAAAGCACAAGCTGTACTCGTCTGGGCCTAGGGTCGGCACGGACGGCGGGTGCTTTAGGAGAGTCACACGAAGACCAGTGCACTAGATCCTGTCTGAATAGACGGGTGACGCTGTATGGCCTCTGTACCACGGGGTGGCTTAACAGTTCCAAAATCAGCCCTAGTCAGACTCCTGGGGAACTTAGACCAAGGCTTTCTTCTATTTGTGACCTGTGAGCTTGCGTATGACATCCCCACACACGGGAGACGTTGCGTGTAGGCGTTGTGGACGCGGTGATTACGCCGAATAGTCCCTCCAATGCGTGAGTAAGCGAACGGGAACGGGTAGTGAATCGGTTGCTCCGACTCGAGTATGCTTTGCATTGTGCATATGACCGGCGCGGTACGCTTGGGGAAGGCGAAGGATCGGACCATCAACGCCTATGCCGCCCCTCGAATGCGCATGGTAGGTGTAGGCTGAGCTCAATAAGAGATCCCTTACCGTAGGCAGTGCTCATCTAGTGGTGTGGCTAGTAATTCCAACCTTAACACCGACAGGTTATTCTACACTGGTGGCATTCTATACCATTGCCAACGAAGTTTCAAGTATAAAAAAAATCAATCTTCCGAGTCTACCCTCTATAGAAGGTCTTATAGAAGATTTCCACCCCTAACTCCCTTAATTTTGGTATGATTTTGATAAATCTGTTTTTTTGTGACGCATAATTTTGATGTTTTTCATTGTGTTTCATTGTGAGCAGAAATTACAATTTAGTTTTTTTTTTTTTTTGGCAGAAAATATGCCATTTGTAACTTTTTTAAATCAGACTCAATTTTTTTTATGTTTCGGATTTCGAAACTGGATCTTTAGCGTTGTTCCCAATCTGATATATGCTTCGAGTCAAAATAAGTATCTAGATTTTCAGCTTTCTAGGTCAGGATTTTTTCTGCTATGGTAAAATGGTTTAACAAAAGGTCAAACTTCTCCAGCCAAATCTACATGGTTTTTGCTTTTCGGCTCGCAATCGTAACGTCGTTTTGTTTATATATTTATTAACGAGGCATAGGTTAATAAAAAGCGAAAGTTGGCTGGCAGTATATATTTCCCAATAGAGAGTCTGTAACAGCTTTATAGAGATATAGAACCTCGGCTCCTGGAGTGCAAAGTTTACGATAACGAGCCACAACGGCTTTACGTTACCAGAAAGAATATCGTTTTTCAACCGACCACACATTTTTAAAAGAAATACTATATACGCCCTCCTTACGCGTGGTTTAGTAACGATAAATCCCAATGGAAAGTCATTCTTAAGGGGTAAAATAAAAGACTTGAATAAATAATTCTTGTCGGGATTTGCCGAGAGATAGTCTCCGATACAGTTATTTTTTAATGAGGCTTAGTGATCGCTGAAATGAAGATACGTTCTGAGCCGTCATCCGGTTAAGTGCGAGCAGAACAAATACGGGGAGATGCCCTCTTCAATCTTCACTCGTCCCGTATGAAGCATCCTTGACATACTTTCTCACCTCGCCTTTTAAAACAAATCACGACAAAAGCTGAAATCTTCCTCTTTTTTAGTATTAAATAATGATTTATAATCTACTTGACACCACGCATATTGATTTTATCAATAAAGAAGAAATGATGAAAAAAACGTCAATTAATTTTGCCGGAACGAACGTCGAACACTAAGCCTGCTGACTTAATGGCCTTGTCTACCTTGTGTTCTGCGGTCAACATCTAGTCAAGAATAATATACATTTAAAAAAAATCACGTTCCTCATTTTAGCAATACATGATTCAATTTCACACCATAAATTTAAAAATTCGCATGTTCTGGGCGTGACAACTTATTAGAATTGTCAAAATGCTTTGTATAAAATCTAGAATAATAATATAAGGGGACAATAATTGCGTATTTATGGAGTGTTGTTCAATTTAAATTAAATTTACGTAGCGACAACAACAAAATAAACTACATTCAAGTAAATTCCTGAAGACAACAGGCTTGCTTTTCGAAAAATGTGGTCGTTTAAAAAAAGTTTAAAAACTTATGAAGGCCGTTCTCTTTTCTTCCACTGGCAATTCAGTAAAGTCTATTAGTATTCTGTAATTTTTCAAATACAATCATTATAGAAATGCCACCAGCTTTGGAAATGCACGATCAATTAAGTCCTAATCTTCAAGAACAAAATTATTTCTGTTTAATTTTTTTATCGTGTTACTAAAACCTAATTGAAAAACAAATTAATTACGGTTTAAAAATGAGATGAAAAAAGCTAGTGTGACAGGTGGGATTCGAACTCACGACCGTCGGCTTCATACGCCGCTACTCTACCAATTGAGCTATCGCTCGACTTCGATCCCCTCGGGCATTAACCTCCCATTTCAACACCACCATTTGAATTTTCCCTCCTTTTTTGACATTTTTCAAGGTCACGATAGCTCAAGTGGTAGAGCGGCGGTGAGATCGTGGGTTCGAATCCTGCTCGTGACACTGACGTTTTTTATCTCAACCAAGACTCTTGATAGAAAGATTAATAAATTATGTTTGTAATTAGTTTGAAAATTATATTTTTATTAGCTAAAAAGGAGGAAAAGTTGTTTAATTATCAAACTAAGATTTGAAATATATTTTTCTATTTATATACAAATCTGTAGAATAAATAATTATTAATTTTTTTAGAAACGTTTTTATAAACCAATTGAGCTATCGCAACTTCGATCCCCTCGGCTAATAACTTCCCGTTTCAATCGTACCATTTGAATTTTCCTCTTTTTTGCCATTTTTCAAGGTCACGATTGCTCAAGTGGTAGAGTTTTTAAAAGAAACTATCAAGCGCCTATCAAGCGACGTTCGCGGGTTCGAATCCAACTCTTGACACTGGCTATTTTTTTATCTCAACCAATACCTTACGCAAAGTAATCTGATTCTCGGCCACAAACGAAGTAGGATTTTAGTGAAGTATACTTCATTTTAATTCATTAAGCTCACAATTTTTCGTGGTCCGCCTGACCAATTACCTTTTTTATCTCATCTTAAAACCTTAATTAATTGATCAAGAGGACCACGAAAAATAGTGAGCGTAATTAAAAAAGTATCTAAAATATTGATCTCATTAAGTACCCCTGGCTATTGTATCAGTTTAGAAAGAAAGTGTATTTTCTGAAAATACGTGTGTTTTGGCAGTTGATAAACTTTTTACACAAATACACTGGCACTTTCAATCCGATTCACAAGGATGACACATCTACACGGAAAACAAACATTTTGAGCTCTGAAGATGATCTCAATAAAGTTCGAAACGTAGGCACGATAAAGAAACTGTTTCTTTTAAACTTACGATACACCACACTGCATCTCATGATTTTCGAATAATTTTTGGCACAAACTTCTTTATTTGCCTGTTGTCAGTTTGGTAAAAAGATATTGGATTTAATGAAATGTATAATTGCAAAAATATTCCCCGTAACTGGGGAGTTTCGCTTTGGAATATTTTCTCCGACTCCATTGTACATAATATTGTATTCTAAACAATACAAAACTACTACTATACTAAGCCGGGTAATAAATCATTTTTCGGTTTAGCTGGAGCCAGGTTTTATTCAGAATTTACATAAGGCGGCGCGAGAGGTAAAAGTCAGTAGATGCAAGAAAGGCAGAGGGGGTATATTGTTATAATATTTAAATTTGGGCGTTATCCAATTTTCTCGGGAAGATCCGAATATTTTACCAATAGGCATCCAATATTTTAAGCGGTACAGCCTGGTTGGAATATCGTTAGATTTCTTCCAGATTTCATATTTAATCAGATATGGAAAAAAGCAAATATTGTACTATGTGGGCTGTATGTAAAAAACAATGGAGAAAAGAAACAGCTATCATTTGCCGAGCTTTATAAGGCCATCCTCGTATTCCGCCTTATAAAGAGTTGGGTTAAATTCGTCGATTTAGTGCGGCTGTCAGCAGGTTTTCAGTGAGTAAATTTTTTTCCAATTCATGGATTCTATTTATATTAATAGTACTAATATCGAATATAGAATAAAAAAATATGCATATTGAGAAAACCACGAGTCTTTTTGTTAGGCAGAGACGGGAGCTATAGTCGGCAATAAGACTTGAACTGAGGCGAGAAAGTACCCTGAAGATGGCATTATATTGTAAAAGCTGAAAGCTTGACAAGTGATCGGCTTTTTTTTACCATACAATGAAAAATACTGGTATCGAAAAGAATATTCGATATTACTCAACTATCGACAGAAATTATTCGATACTATTGAGTACTTACACAAGTTTATTCATAAATGATCAACTTACGACCGATGGGTAAAATAAGCTAATGCGTTAAAAAAACCCCAAGAGTTTGCAGTTTAAAAAAAATATTTTTAAATTTTTTTTTCATATAGTGGTTGCATAGGTAAGAACAAGGAAAAGCTGTTAATACATTAATTGATATTTGAATGTTATCGTTATCAAGTTTTGAGAAAATTGATCGACTGGTGCTTTGTTGAAATAAAAAAAAAAGGTTAGACGTACTTCCACTGTATTGCCGTTCAAGATGGCGACGGTTCAGTTTTCTTAGTAAACTAACCTGACGCCTTATTTTCGGGAGGAAACATGATTACGTTAACTCTCCCTACGAGAAATAAGGCAAACACTTTTTAGGTGAAATTGAAAGCGCCGAACGAATTTTGAAAGAATTACCAGCACAGTAACCAACCAACAATTCGAAATTTCGATTAACTTTGTTGAAACAAGCCGCTAGAAGGCGCTGCTAACAGTAACTAGTCAACTCCCAGTATGATAAAAGGTAAGTTTTGAAAGGAAAATAATAATTAAATATCTTCACCCTCGACGAAAACTCTATTTGAGGATTTTTTTTCCTACACTACTTCACATATTTTATCGATCGGTATCCAACTGTGCGTAGCTGAGAATATTTTGAACTTTACTTATTGCCAATTTAATCCATTATGTTTTGTTGATAATGCTTGTTTAAGGGACGACATCTATGTTTGTTATCAAATCGGCAAATTAGCCTAAAGCTGCTCTAATCTGACTTGAGATTGACCGCTCCGGTGCCCCCAGAGAACAGCCGTCAAGTCGTCGGGTCTCATCCGGATTGTGCCAACGTATGATGAAATGGTTTCTAACATAAACTGACAGGGGAAAAATTCCACCCGCTTGTAACATAACATGATTTTTATATATTAATCAAAGTTTCACGGTTTTAAACGTTTGATAATTGACCCTTTTTCTCACAAAATTAAAAAAATAATTTAATAAATTGCTATGAAATAGGAAAAATAAAAAAGGATGGACAGATAAAATTTGTTTTAGATTTTTAATGTCGATATCGCGTCCTCCTCTTGACTTAGTATTAATTACATCTCGAAGACGTCTCGGCGTAATGTTTACGTCTGGAAATCTAACTTTCTTGGAGGTTAACCATTCTTCTCACAGTCCTTTCAAGAAAAGATTCAGGTCGGGAGAAAGCTGCTAAGGCCCTGATGTTATGCTGTCGAAGTTACGTTGGCTTTATCGTGGATTAAAATAGGATTATCCCTGAACAACGGGGATAGCATGGTGCTCCAAAATTTCATCCACAACCACGAGTCAAAGACCCTCCACGAACAACGACCAACCATTGAATTTCCTGAGCTAAGTTGAAAAGATTAGCTTTGGGAAACTCCATGTTTCCATGAGAAAATCTACACTCATCTGTAAAACCTGCAGCAGACCAATCGCCCAAAGAGCAATGGCTGTGGTCTCGAGCAAATGCGAGCTATGCAACTCTGTGCGTTCTGGTCAATTCTGGTCCTCTTACAGGGCGAAAAGTCGTCAGTCGATATTGATTTACTCTCCGTCGAGCAGTGCGTTCGGGCACCTCGAAATTATTGGAGCTGATGAATCGATTGAACAACAGTAAGGTGCCGATTTTGCAAATCGGTCATACTATGACTCTGTTGCCCTAGGGCGTCCAGAACCGGGCCTTTTATGGTAGGAAGAAGTTTCTCAAAAACGCCTAATTGCGACTAGTATAGTTTTCAAGGAATTCCGACGTAATAGCCTGATCGGACGACCATCATCTGGAAGGGAGATGGTAGAACAAATCTGCACTCATCTGTAAAACGTACAGGAGACCAATCGTCCAAAGACCAATGACTGTTCCTGGTCAATTGTGGTACTATTTCGGGGCGAAAAGCCACCAGTCTATACTGTCTTCGAGCAGTGGCAAAGCAAATTTGGACACCTCGAACTTCCTAGTGCCGATGAATCGCTTCAAACCACATGAGGTGCCGATTAGGTTGCCGATGCTATGTCTTCCACAACCGGACCTTCTATGGTTGCACCCCAATTCTGGAAAACGTCTAACGGCGTCTCCAAGTGATTTGTAGTTAACCCCGAGGGCAATAGCCGCATGGCTGGAATGTGCATCCTCAACAAGTGCCACACTATGCACAACACCCTCAGTACTAACTGACATTTGTAAGTTTAAAAATAAACATTAAGCCGAAAGCTGCTTTAAGTACAAATCTGAAAACAGTTTGTAGCGTCAGGTTAAAAATGAGACTGAATAAACATTTTAAATTCTGTAAAGAAAACGTTGAACAATCCTTGTTTTGGCTAAAAGAGTAAGGGTATTTACCTCTAATTAATATTCCAAATTTAAAACAGCACAAACCAATATTAAAATTGAGAAAATGTAAGAGGAAATTTTCTTTGATCGAGAAAATGATAAAAAAAAATCAATTGGTTGGAATTTTTAACCTGTCAGTGTATAATGCACTTCTCAATTTAATGGTTAGTTGTATTAAAAAGTGATTTACCGTAATAGTGATGTTTTTGTACGTGATGACCAGATGCAGAGGTTTTCTTTCAATGCGGCAACCACGGAGAAGCGGCTGGAAACGCGGAGAACTTCCTTCATCTGAAAAAAAATTAATTACTTATTATCCACGTTAAATGAGATGGTTCAAAGTATTTTTTTAAATAAAAAAAAAACTTCGTGTTATTATGACGATACTTCTTATCCAACAATAAGTCACTACATTACTTATCAAGATAAAATATTAAATTTTAACGTGATGATTTGTGGCCATTAGTCGAAAATTTCAGAAATCGTGAGATTCGGTCTGGTGTGATGTTTGAATGAATATAAAAAATAAATTGTATAAAGTCACTTTCTTTAACATCCTACATGTATTTGTTAAATTTGAATAATGTTTGTAAATCTCAGGCTCTGAAGATGATCTCAATAAAGTTCGAAACGTGGCAGGATAAAAAAATGGTTTTTATTTAAACCTACATCTCACCGCATCTTACGATTTCTTATCAATTAAATTTTAAATTGATCTATTTAGAAATTCGTCGAAGACTCGTGCAATTAATTTCAAAATTTGTAATTAAAGCGTGTATTTTTTAAAATTTATCATTTGAAAACGCACAATTATTAAATATAATCATTGAATTTCATATGTGTTTCTTTTATTTCTTGCTGTTTTAGATTGCTAGTGGTGGAAAGTTATAAATTAAAGAAGTAGTTCTCCAGGGCGGCGGTCTTCCACAAGCAATCCCGCGGCTTACCACACGGGTCAACTTCCTACAAGCACAATGCAGCCCTAAAGAGGTCTTTATTGATGGAAAGTAACAAAGTTTTTTTTTCTATCTTTACATTACCGTGAAATACCATTTACAGATAAAAATTAGAGAGAGCACAGTGTCAATTGCGAAAGAATCGATATAAAAAGGAACTTTCCAAGACAAGCCATAGCGAACAGACGGATTGTACAAAAAGACACTAGTAAACTGCCAAACGAACTAGGTTAGCAGTTAAATGGGAATTGCCATTTTCACAACTTACAGCAAGTGAAAAAGAACATGTATAAAAAGAAATTTTACTTGTGCCCACCTCGTAGCCAACTGAACCTAGAGACCTTGGTTGAAAAAGGACTGGATCAATGCTCTAACCCTTCTGGACAATAGAACCCGAGGTCAGTCTTCTCAACCAATTTAAAACAATGATCACACTCTATTTTGAACGAGATTTACATTTTGAAAAGAAAAAATCGGCAAAACGATTTGGTTAATAAGGCATAAACTTCAACCAAACCCTTGTAATATCTTAAATTTACACCCAGCGCACAATCCTGACTTTGCACTTTCACAAAACCAAATTAATCAATGACTCACAACTTAAATAAAAGTTAGAAAAGGTAAAAACTGAGGTAGAAAATATTTTCAAGTCAAATTTCAAGTATTCCTATTTGATGGAAAATCAATCATCCAATCCGATGAGATATGAAATACGCAGAAAAACTTTGAGTAGAAATATTTGACTGAATATAAAAAATATATTTTGCATTGTATAAATTCATTTTTGTCCACATCCTACATGCATTTGTTAAATTTAAACAATGTTTGGAAATCCCAGGCTCTGAAGATGATCTCAATAAAGTTCGAAACGTTGGCAGGATAAATTTTTTTTAAACTTACGTCACACCACATCGCATATCACGATTTGGGAATAATAATGGCTAGATTTTTTTATGATCAATATACTGATGATTTTGATTATTGGTTCTTTGTTAAGCTTGTTTTTTTAGGGTATAGTGAAAGATTACATAAACCAGCGATGGCTGACGGACTTAGTAAAGTATCGATTCATATACGGTCAATATTGAGTTACTGCTCAAAAAATAAATTAACTACATTTTACTTCAAACTTGCCAGTTTTACTTTTTGAGGCTGTAACACAAAAAAAAAACTTGGGTAGGACTCGGTTTGACGAAGGTCGACAAATTAATCATTTTATGTTAATCGTCAACATAAGTTTAGAAAGTTGTAAGTTCGGAAGGATAATTTGTTGAAGAAAGAAGTATTTTAGAAAAACACCTGTTTAACTTTTTTTACGAGGTTTTGACTTTTATTCAGATCATAATTACAAAACATATTTCCATTTGAAAAAAAAAAAAAAAAAAAAAAATATATATATATATATATATATATATATA
>CM077111.1:16233263-16265973 GCA_039619505.1 Cimex hemipterus | reverse complement strand
AGAGAGAGGAGGGGGGAGCAAGGGTGAGAGAGGGGGGAGTGGGAGAGGGAGGAGAGAGATTGAGAGGGATTGAAGGAAAGAGTGGAAGAAAAAGAAAGAGAAAGGGAGGGGGAAGGGTGGGAGTGGGTGAGAATAAAATGGCGAGGAGGAGAAAGAGAGAGAGGCTATAGATATATGTTTAGTTTATAATCTGTTTCAAAGCTGAACTGCCTCCGATGGCCGATAGCCTCCTAACTTCATTGGACAGAAAGACAACCACGTGCTGACAACAAATTGGCCTAGCTTTCACGTAAATTCCAACTAATAACAATAAATGTAAACCTGGCTTAAACAGGCGAATACAATTTTTGTGTCAAGCGTGTACCTGCGGCTGTTTCATTTTGTTCGTTAGATTTTGAATAATAGTGAATTACAATTTGCCTTTATGACTCCGTTCGTGATTGACTTAATTTGCATTTACAACTGGAAAAACCCGCACGTACTGGCAGTAACTTACCCGCAAATCGGCAATTGATACGCCGTGCTTATGGCCTTTTCGCCTATCTGAATGGATTACTCTCAAACTACTTATTTCCAACAGTAAATAGCTTTTTCCTTTATTTAACCAAAAGTTTAATTTTTTATAAATTGTTCCTAGAAGAGTTTTGAAAATTTAAAACCCATATGAAAAAAGATTGGATTTTATTATTCAGTGCAATAAAATGAATTCCCCTTTAATGTAATTTCTTGATTTAACAATAATAAAATTTTGAACGTTTCACGCTATTGAACAATTGTCTTTTACAAGTCTCATTTTACTTCTAACAAAACCGTATGTTAGTTAAACTCTGTTAATTTGCGCCGAGGGAAAATCGTTGAAATGTGTAACCTGGTAAGGGTAAAGTTAAGGTGGGGTTGAAAAATTTCCACGAACCCCTCCGGTTACATAGGGCACTAACTGTGGAATAGGTAAGGGCTTAACGTACGCTAAACTTGCGCCAAATGATCCACTTGGGAAAGTTTCTACACGCCGAGATAGAATCTGAGCAAAATAGAAGGGAAATGGAATGCATGGGCGTGTGTGAGTGGAGGGAGAAGAGTTGACGTTTTAAAAAGTTGTCTCTGTATCAATTTCATTTTTGTCAGTACAAAAGCAGATGATGATAAAACATAAAAAGTTATTTTCATTGTTGATCAGTTTGAATATATTCAGTCTCGGTTAAATGGCCTTGGTTGAATTGAAAAATAAAAATTTGTCTCTGTTTACAGTTTTTTGCCTAACCGTGTCGCAGAGGAAAACCAAATTTAGCAAAGCTGCTAAATGGTACCTAATCCTGTGAGTGTAGAACGAGTGCACTGATTTTCCTTCAGTGTTTCTTCCCAGTATTGGCAACACTGATTTATTTGGCGCAAATGTCAAATTTTCATTTTGAACTCTTCAAGCTCTTCTTCCACTACTTCATTGTGTGCTGATTGGTATATTTCACAAACATTTCATATCTAGTTTATAATTTAACCATTTCTTTCCGGAAGTAACTTCTTTCTAAACGGTGTAATTTAAGGTTAGCGGGAAATCACGTGAGTTTAGGCCCCAGTGTTGTTCCCCCTTCGTTTCTTGTCGTGTATTGGCAACACTGATTTATTTGGCGCAAATGTAAAATCTTCCTTTTAAAATTTACAAGCTCTTCTTCCACTACTCCATTTTGTGCCGATTGATTTGATATATTTCACAAACATAAACTATTTCATATCTAATTTATAATTTAACCCTTTCTTTACAAAAGTAATTTCTTTTTAAACAGTGTAATTTAAGGTTAGCGGAAAATCACGTGCCTAAAACGCAGTGTTGTTCCCGCTCCCTTTCACATCGTGTATTGGCAACACTTATCTCTTTGGCGCTAAGGTAAACTCTCTATTTTTATTAGGATCACGGGATTTCCTTCTAATCTTTAAGAAAAATGCTAAAGTTCATTAAGCTACAAAGTGTTAATAAATAGTTTTTTTTTAATCGGTGAGATTCATTGATCATTATTCCACAATACCTATTATTTAAATTACATCGTAACTAATTATGAAAAATTTAAATGAAATGGATAAGTGAGCAATTGTATAGAACAACCAGTTAGAAGGTATACTTTTTATTATTTTAAAGTTTAATGAACGAACTAAGAGTTTTCTTTCTATTTGGCCTTTTGAAATAAAATGAAAAGTAATATTTTATCAGAAAATAATTGAATGTCTAAAAAAAAATCGTCCCAACTCTCCCTATTGAACCAGTGCGGGTTGAGATAAAAATTGCAATCCCACAGGAGTAATGAATTTGGTGGGAGGGGGGGGGGAATTTCCCTGAAAAGTAGAACATCTGGGACGAGAAGAGAGGCAGAGGTGAAGTTTGATTCCAACAGGCTTGAAACTTAAGTTTAACTGTCGTCAGATTTATACCTTAGAAACAAACCGAGATTAATCATTTGCCCTGGCTGATAAACAGGCCACTATGCACACAGCTGTCGAGAGAAACCAGTTGCTCCTTTCCCTCTGAATCGCCTAAGAGTTAGCCACTCAATTAGTTGATTTATTATTCCCAACACGGGGAACAATAATGGTCAATATATATATATATATATATATATATATATATATATATGTGTGTGTGTGTGTGTGTGTGTGTGTGTGTGTGTGTGTGTGTGTGTGTGTGTGTGTGTGTTCCGGGGAAGATTTTTCAAATACGGCAAAATCAAAATTATTTTTATAATATAATTGATATTTAAAATGTTAATTAGTTTAATTATCTTCAGCATGAGGACCTGTGTTGGTTGGCGCGAGTCGACCTAGGTGCCCAGCATGTAAGTAGACAGACTCGCACATGTTGGAGGGGTGTCGCAGCTTGGCCCGGTATAGGGGCCGAAATGGAAGAATGCCCGAGAATGACAGCGTATTTATGTTATAGTTTAAAGTTTAGATTTAGGTTCTGGTAGAATAGAAGTATGTTGGGCGGCGGTTCAGCATATTACTTCAAGGCTCCGCGGCTCCATTAAGCCGGGGCTGGGCGGAATATCGAGTACCCTCCGACCCGGATTCTATAGACTGAGGATATGCATGTGTAAATGGGTTTGTATATAGGAGGATGTATGTATTTGTTGTATGAATGAGTATGAGAATGACTAGTTTTAGGGAACGTAAACGCGCGGAAATGACCAAATAAGTCGATGACGCCCGACCAGAGCCCAACCAAGGAGTCGATTATGCAAGGTGGGCGACTCCCCCTGATCTATCTACCTCCTAGAAGGTCTCGCAATTCTAATTTTAATTATCTTCAGCCATCCTGTGGTCCAGGATCAAATATATTATTTTTACGATTCTTCAATTTTTCTTTTAACCATGTACAATACATGTTGGCTGTACAAGTTACCGAGTTGCAGTTATCGGACGGTGTTTGATTGGATGAGGTATTAAAGATTAAGGTGAAAAGGATCTCTTTACAGTCTTTTCCATCACGAATCTGTTGTGAAAACGTCAACATTGTCTGGTCTTTCTTAAAGTTTTTTGCCAGCAACGAAGTCCTGCGTGTATAAATCAGTCCTTTGCTTTTTCTCTTACAGGAGTGGGAATGTCATCTTGGATTGATTGAAAGTTTCCAGGGTATGTATACTGCGCCCTTTAAGAGCTATTGTATCCCCCGTTCTCTGCTTAAAGCACATCGGTGAGTCCTAGTTCGTCAAGGAACTTGATTAATATGCCCGGTTTTATTGGTTGTAGCTCTTCTATGGTCACATTGTACATCCCAAAGCACTTCCTCCTGCAGGCTAATGTTGCTCCGCAGTTTGTTAATAGATGTGTTGGTGTTTCTTCTGGTTCTTTGCAGAATCTGCATGTGCCATCTTGGTTTACTCCAATTTTCTTTAAATGTCCATTTAGTCTGCAGTGTCCTGTTAGGAATCCTGTTAGGATTCGCAGTCTATTCCTGCTTCCTTTGACACATTCCGTGATTTCTTTCTTTCCGAAATTGGTTAGAAGATTCTTGGATTGTTTATGTCCAACAAGTGAATTCCAGAGTTCCCTTATTTTATTTTTGTCCTTCTGTCTGAAATAATCGTTAATAGTGTGGATTCCTATTCCACAGAAGGGTTCGGGTCCTGTCAGCGGTGTAGCTGCCCCTTCTCTTGCGAGGCTGTCCGCTTTCTCATTTCCTTCTACTCCCATGTGTCCTGGGACCCAGCTTACTTTGTTCTGCGCACCTAATATGTTTAGTTTGTTTTGCAGTTCAGCCCCATTCTTGAACTAATGATGTTTGAGCTTAGTGCTTTGATGGCTGCTTGGCTATCTTACATGATAGCTATATTCTTGTTTTTGTATCCTTTATTTAGCTTAAATTGGACCCATCTTTCTATTGCGTGAATCTCTGCTTGAAAGATACTGGTGAGTTTTCCCATGGGTTCCGAGTATTTGATGCCAGGTCCAAATACTCCTGCTCCTGTACCTTCTTGTGTTCTCGACCCATCTGTGTACCAAAGGATGGTGCCATTTGTAAAAGAGCTAATTTCTTTTCTTTCCCATTCATTTTTGGTGCTCAGATGTATTCGCAATTTTTGATTAAATTCAAACATCCAGTTCATGTCATCCCTTGGAGCCATGAGTGATGGATGATTTTTCCACAGTTTGTTGCTATCCCTCCATTTCAGTTCTATTCCTGTTGGATGTTTCTCCCTAATGAGGTTGATTATGGTTTTCTGTGCTGTCCTTTCTACCATGTGATATAGTGGTGTTAGTCCTAGTATTTTTCCGTGGTAATTGTAGGACATGTTCTCATTGCTCCCGTTATGCAGATGCATGCAAGTCTCTGTACTTTCGTGAGTTCTTTCTTTTTTATTACTTGTTCTGCTTTATCAGTCATCTTGGATTCACACAGCAGTATTTTTCTTCTGGCAATATCAGCAAATCGCTTAGTTCTGATGTTGGGAGAGTCTGCAGCGGCCTTCTGGTCGTCGGCTGCCGAACTGATTGAGACGTTGGGACAAGTACGAGGACAGCAAGAGTGGTAAAATATTATAAAAATAATTGGATTGAAGCCTGCAGAATGCTTCCCGGTGAGAGCAAGGATCATACCTTGTATGTTGTGAACGGATTTATATGTCGTTTTCCGAAACACTCTTTGTTTTAAGGTAACAAGCAAACAGACCTTTTCTATAAATCGACATGTTTACTCGGCTGTAAATAAGGAGAAAACTAAATAGAAAATTGGAGAAGAACGTAAGAGGAGAGAGATCCGATGCGAAGAATGAAGAGCTATTTATAGTCAAGCCCTAGCTAACAAGTTAATTTATTACTAAACCTAAAAAATACAAGAATTATGACCACTATAAACAGTTGGTTATCTCGACAGTGTCTATAGATTTGCGAATGAGCGGAATAACTGCAGTATAGGACATTAGAAGGGTACCACGGACCAGTATCAATGCTGCATTAACTGGGCAACGACAGAATGGAAACGTCAGTGGGACGTAAGTACCAAGGGATGCCATACATGCCAGATATTCCTTAGCATATGAGAAAGATGGAAAATGAAGCACCTGTAGCGGGTTTTGGGGTAATTTTAGCAATACATTTATTTTACAATTACTAACTTATTACACATGAACATGGAAAAGATAGTACGCACACTTACAAAGTTCTATAGGCTACTATATGCGGAAAAATGTCCGGAATTTTCGAAGTGGAAGGAGAGTGGACGTAGCCTAGGTCACTAGTGTTGTCCTGATGGCCTACACACCTATCAGTCGATCATTTTATATCACAAGCAGTGACTGGCCATGGGGACTTCGCATCAAAACTGTATTCATTTCGTCTACAGGAAAACCCATCGTGTTCGTCTGGAGCAGCTCACTGAATGCACAAATTTTGCTACGTTAGGACGTAAGTGGAAATGAGAAGCAGAAAGAGGAGTAGTAGCGCTCACATTAAAATACATTTTTATGACAGAGAAAATTTTTATGGACACAAAACAATTTATTTACGAAATTGTGGAACACAACGCCAACGTTTCGACCTTTATTGAGACCTTTATCTTCAGGTCCTGGGATTTACAGATATTTTTTTAATTTAACAAATACATGTAGGATGTTGAAAAAAAGTGAATTTATACAGCGCAAAAATATTTTTTTATATTCAATCAAAGTATTGAATATAACAGAGAAGAAAACAAACACTTTGAGTCAGTAGAAATACTTTGAATATAAAAAATATTATACGCATTGTATAAATTCACTTTTTCTGAAACATCCTACATGTATTTGTTAAATTTAAACAACGTTTGTAAATCCCAGGCGATGAAGATGATTTCAATGAAGGTCGAAACGTTGGCCCGGTAAAGAAAATGTTTTTGTGAAACCTACATCATACCAGAACTCACGATTTCCGAATAATCATCCACTGACTGTCACTCACCGCAGAATTTTCAAAATTTATTTAAAAAAATGCTTGGTTGGACAATGCTTGGAAATGGATTGACTAAAATTTGAGAACCTCGTCGCCCTTAGCCGATAATTGTTTCTAAAGACGAATCTCCATTGTTGAATTTTTTAATCTTTTCAAGTTTTTCTCCTTTCAGTTTTTAATAATCTCAAGCCGCTTCAGAGGCCGTAGTTTAAAAAAAAATCTAATAATGTCTTAATGTAAGAAGAATTTCGTAAGAAGCCATCTTTTCTTTATGACAGAATTAATTAAACTAAGGCTCTATTTGGCCAATAAAATGATTGTAATCTGACTATGCTCTAAAAACGTATATTATTTAACGATAATTAACGTATTTATTGAATTTATGAATTCTATTGTTTTGTTTAATCCCATACTTTCAGTTATTGTAAATTAAAAGTTAAATCATTATCAGATATAGGGGTGGGATGTTGTGGGCCTCAGCCGATTCTCTGTTTAGGAATTTGATGATACCAGGCCAAAATAATTAGACTTTCACTGTCCAATTAATTTTATTACAGACCGCTTTCAACCCACCTAGCCTCAAGGTCTTACAGTCAAAATTTCTGTCAGTATTTACGCAATTATTTAGTAAGGAGATTATCAACTATTAACTGAGACCTGTACAACTTCCAACAATGTCTCTAAATAACAATATTTACAACTAAGATGAGTTGTCTATGCACGTGGGAAAAAGTAGAATAATAGAACACCTACTCATATCCAGCTCCCAATCGGAATTGAAAGGCCACATTGACACAAGAGAGGCACAATTTTAAGCCTGAATATATTAAAAATTTAATATGGATTAAGACAGACCTTAAATTTAATATTGTAAAAATCTATCACGCTTTAATCACAAATCCAAACTCCCTTTTGAGAACGATTCTTTCTAAACATTTTAGATTTAATACAAGTAAACTGTATGACATTTTTGAGTTTGTAAAATTTAAACAATTGTTTTCAAAATGTTCTCGTAAAAGAAAATTTTTTCAAGAATCAAACAATGAGTATCAAACAAGGCAAAAAGTAGCGGATTTTTATATCCAACGTAAACTCTAATGTGTGGTGATTAGTGACCGTTAATCGATAATTTTTTTTAAAATCGTTCGATGCGGTCTGGTGTGATGTACGTTTCAGAAAAACACTTTCCTTATCGTACCGACGTTTCGATCTTTATTGAGATCACCTTCAGCGCCTGGGATTTACAAACATTGTTTACATTTAACAAATACATGTAGGATGTGAAAAAGTGAATTTATACAATGCAAAATATATTTTTTATATATGAATCGAACCCGCGACCGCGGGGTCTATTGGCCGAGAGTCTCTCACGCTAACCACTCGGCTACCGCGGCCCCCTAAATAATTAAGTAAACACTCTAATTTTTACTTCAATTTTTCATGAAATGCTGTTCTTAGTTACCTTTACAATCATAAAATTAATTTTAACGACTTTATTTAATAAGTATTACGATTTCAAAAAAAAAAAAAATTTACTGCAAAAATTCGAAATGTATAATTTGAACTTTCTTTGTGGTATATTTGGCATCATATGACAATTACGGTATTGTTTAATTTCTATTTTATCTTTATTTGAATTTCATTGCATTTTATTTTATTTTTGTTTTACCTCTTCTTTATTTTGTGATTTTTTTTCCATTTATTTGGCCATATATGCCTTATCAGTCTTTTTGATTTAATTTTTAGCAATTTTGTTCGCTGACATAACTCCTGCCACCTGTTAAGCACTGATGTTAGGTAACAGGCGAAGATGTGCAGATTGGTTAAATGATTTACTTTTACTTATGATTTTATTATTTTATCCTTAAATATTTTTTCTCTATTTGTTTTTTCTTGTTTATTAATGTACTTGTCGTAAATAAATTTATTAAATTAAATTAAATATCATGCAGAGATAGATAGATAGAGGAGAAAAAGAAAGAGGCGGGAAGGAGAAAGGGAGAGAAAGAAGATATGAGACTGACTGATAATTGAAAAAGAGGAAGATAATTGGAAGAAAGAGGAAGGCAGGGTAAGCGAACGGAATAGAATATTTTTATAGAATTTGAAGCAGACAAATGAGAAAGGAGAAAGAGAACGAAAGAAAGAAAGAGAGAGGGGAATAGAAAGATAGACAGACAGAACGAGAGAGATAGAAGGGACAGAGAAAGAGAGGGAGAGGTAGAGAGAAAAAAGATATGAGACTGACAGAAACATACAGAGATAAAAAGAGATAATCGAAAGAAAGAGGAAGGCAGGGTAAGTGATTGGAATAGAATATTATTAGGATTTGAGGCAATCAACGGCAAAACGACACAATTAAAGAGACAGAGAGGAAGAGAGAGCGAGAGCGAGAGAGAGAGAGAGGCAGAGAAAGAACGAGAATGTGAAACTGTCAGAAGCACCAAGTGATTACAAGTGCAATTAAAAGAAAAGAGGGAGACAGTGCGACAACGGGAACGAGATGAAGCGTAGAAATAGAGCTAGATGGAGAGGTAGTGAAGAGGGATGGTTAGGTAAACTTACCTATGTAAACTTATACAAACATATACATATATATATAGATGTATAATTATACGAAAATTAGGAGTTAGATTTTCCGAGACGATGCTAAATGTACCTAGGAATTTAGGAAATGCACTGGTAACAAAAACAGATGGGATAAAAAAATGAATTTGACGATGAACCTTAGATATTTTTGAAATTTAAGTTGTGAGGTTTTATTTGAATTGTATGTGTGGATCTTTCCCCAGTGATCAAGGAGCTTTTTTATTAATAAATTAAGATGGTCTATGAACAAAATAAAATAAAAAAATACTTGTGTTATGAAAGGAACACGCACCAACACTTGGTCGTGAGTTGCTGAATAAGGTTTAAACTCTACCAAACTGTGTTCCTTGTGTAATTTTATTGCCTTGAAACTTCGATGAAGTAAATATACATAAAATCAAATAAAAATAAAAATACCTTGTAAAATGGATATTTACATTAAAAAAAATAAAAATACCTTTACAAAAAAAATCTTCGAGCGCTGAAGCTTTTAGAATTGTGTACAACAAATATGGAATGAAATGAACAATAAAATTGGGTACCTACAAAAGTTATAAGGACTCATATTTTGTACATAAAAATTATTGTTTTGTTTTGTTTTGTTTTTTTATTTGACCCGGGAAACTGTTTGTTCTAAGTTGTCTCTAACGGTCAATTTATCAGAGCTGAAATATAAAATAATTGGCATTCATTATTAAATGGCCACGGCCGAAAATACTACATGTACCCCCCCCCAAAAAAAAAATGGTTAAACTGGGTCGAAAAGATGGAGATCTTTAAAGTAAAACAGGAAAAAACTGCGATTTGTCTAATCAAATGATTCAATCCCACTCCGGCAATGACGTTAGCGATCAATTATAACAGTGACCCCCACAGGTGACGCCTCTTACGTACAGAGACAACTTGGCACTTGCAAATATTGGGTCGTTTCAAATGAAATGTCCCATTTTATCGTTTCATTAATTCTCAGCTGGCTTAGCGATTTCTGTTATTTATGTCCAAATTATTTACATATTATAATTTAGCAGTTTTTAATCTTCCACTTTTGTTTATAATGATGATCTCTCAAATCGTTATTTTAGTATAAGTCCAAATATGAACATGAATTTTTGCGTATTATTCCTTTCGTGTTTAAAATTGGTCGTTTAACAGTTAAGGCTGCAAGAAACATCAGTATTTAGGGAAGTGGGTGTAAAAAAAAGGACCATTAGCCATTTTTTTATTTGGCTTAAAGCAATAGTCATGAAGTTTTTATTTCTGGATTTATGTTTTATTGGTAAGTTACAACGAAAGTTGATCTTGTATATCTAAAGCTATATTTTCTGATTAGATGCTTTCCGAAACCAAACAGCAGGGCATACAAGCGGTACCCGAGGCCACCAGAGTCTCATGAGAGTAAGGACATCAATACCTTTTAGCAGATATGCCGGCTATTTCATTGGGATCTTCCCCTGTTTAGGAATTCGAACAACTTCGTCAAAGGAAATATTTTTGAAAACGATGTGCGGTGTTGAAACACGACGCGTAAGAATGGCACAATTACGCAAAAAACAAAACCCCCCGGGGAGCCCTGAAGATGATCTCAATAAAGGTTGAAACGTTAGTACGACAAAGAAAAACATTTTTCTGAAACCAACTTCACACCGGACCTCATATCACGATTTCCGAATAATCATTTGAAAATGGTGTTTGAGACCGAAAAGCGTTTTCAAATTTTGATTAATTTCAAAGTCCAGAATTCTTCAGCTCGTTAGGAAAAATGTGCATAAAATGAAAGTAAAAACTACAAATAAAATTATTCTGTTTTTATATAATAATTTCACTTTAAACAAACTTTACCTTAGGAACGGGCATTTTTCTTTTTTACAACAATACAAAAGTTGTAAAAGCAGACAGAAATGTTGACTGTAGACACTTGAGACCCGCGGGGTTGAAACCGATCGGTAACAAAACCAATGGGACATAGAACGATTATTTATTGTAGCCTTATATCATCAACCTCCTTAAGAGAGTATTAACTAATTATTTTTATTAATATTAATTTTGCTTTCGATAATTGTGTTGGATAGGTTTGTTAATTTATTAGATTATTATTTTTTTTCCTTTACGAATCGTATAACCACTCCGTCTTGCAGTTGGACTGAAGTCTGAAGTTTCTGATTTAAAAAAGAACAAAAATAGAAATCAAACAGCAACTCAGCAATTGATTTATTACTGTGAAAAAAATATGCTTCAACAAATACAATTCCTTGATAGTGTTGAATTTAAATAAATTTAAAAAATAATTTTCTTTTTATAAACTTCTGTTTTAGTAAATTTAAAATTAAAGATTTCCTCCTTTTCTTTTATATAACCTTTTAATTAAGGAGTAAAAAGTTTATTTTACTTACGAACAAAAAAATACAATTGTAAATCAAAATCAATTTTCTCCGTTAATGAACAAACAAAAAAAAATCCTTTTCTTCCGAATTGGCACTTCGAGAGAATGTCTCCTTATTATTTCCCGGATGTTTATGGTACCGCATTCAGCATAGGACTGACTTCGTCCTCTGTCTCCTTTTTGATCCTGCCGGTCCAAAAGGGCAGCGCCGACCGACCTTGTTGATACGTAACAATTGGTATGACCAAAACTGGAATTTTGGATAATTGATCTCTCTCGGGATTATTTTGTCTTGAATATGTCCCGATAATGAACTGTAGAAATCGTGGTTTTTTATTACTCGGAAAGCTCTGTTAAGAGTAAAATGGGGACGAAAAATTTGCAAGCTTTCATCTAATTTACTCCCTTTGTGTCTGTACGATTCTAAAATGTTTAAAAAAGGGTCAGCTTGTGAAGTGTGTTCTTGATTACGTATAATAATCCCGGCGAAAAGGTATCAACGTAGAGGGGATCAAAAAGGCCAGTGTGGATTAAATGAAAGGAAGATAAAAGGGATATATTTAGACCCGTTTTGAAGAAGGATGAACGTTGGAGGGTTGAAGATGAATTCAAGTTGTGCGAAACATATGTCAGCCAAGGGCTGTTTGAAGCCGATCCCCTTAACCTAATGAACCCCGAGAAAAACACGGTTCGGCTTCACTCTGGACAATGAGGGCATTGTCGCGTCGCTAATTAAACCGGGCGTGAAGAGAATGCATCCATTGTCTCCCGGCACCTCCAATTACCGCCAAGTCCCGAGAGCCCCTTCCCGATTCGCCATTGTACATCATTGATCCTTTCGTGGAGGATTAAGCTCTTTCCCTACAATCAAACCAATTTCCATCCGACAAAACGGCAACTTGTCACATTCAAAAGCTTTTAATTATCATTAATATTAAGCCGACTTTCCGATTGTTCCGTTCCTCGCCCTCTTGAAACATATTGCCAACCCCTTCTTGGCTTTCAATTCTCTTCTTGAATTTCAAGTCCCCCGAATAAAGCAGTCCTTTAATAAAAGGGAGGATGTCTCCTTTACGATCTATTTCAAATTTCACTCTGAAAAATTGAGAAATTCAAAGCAAGTATTGGGTTAAATTGGGAAATAATAATAAATTTCCTGTTTGGCTGTTTTCCCACTACTTCAGGTAAACAAACGAATTTTGGATGACAACTTTCAATTCCTCGGTGTAACCAAACACATTGATACAGGTTAATAATTTATCCATCAGTAGCAGCTATTCGGTTCAGGTGGGTAAGAATTTTGATTGATTTTTTTTCGAATCGTGCAGGTTACAGTACATTATTCGACTTGAGTCAATGATACCTGCTACACTGTCCACGAGGAGGAAATGTGGTACCACGGTGACAATGTGTGGTACAGTGTGGCCAAGGCGAGGAGTGGAACCGGAAAGGTTAAGCCTCGATTTTTTGGTCATTCTCCTTTCCCAATCCGGCGTACTTCCTTGAGACCTATCCTATTCCTTGGATGCAAGGAGGTACCAGACGCAACTTAATGGCGCAACCTTGACAACCGTGGCACCTCTTTAAAGCACAAGCTGGATTCGTATCGGCCTCCGGATCGGCAGCGGACGGCGGGTGCTGCATCAGAGGCACACAAGGGTTAGAGTACCAGAACCTGTCTGCATAGCCATGGGAGACTGCATAACCAACGTGATTGCCTGGTTGTTTCATGCTAACAATAACTGCGGCCGGGGCGGATCCGGTAGTTTCTGCGCTGGGGTAGCCTCTACACTCAGGGAGATACACGAATGTGGCAGACTGATGTATTTTGTGCGGCATACCACCCGCTGAACACTGCGGGCCCGACCATTCGGAATGGACAAGCAGAGCGCGAGATTGTCTCGGCCCCTAAGGGAAGGGGCGCCCCTACACCAATGCCCAGGCGGTAGCACTGCTCCGTCGTAGGCGGAGGTGCGTCAGCTCTCATCTTGACAATCAAACCGTTCAATAAGGCCGAATAGGCCAGGTGCGGACGAGAAAGAGTGTCTTGTTGACGATGAGTACTCGAGAACGACGGGTTGTATCATGTCCTAAGAGCTGTAGCGTGCTATACTATGGAATGGAATCGTCGTGGACCGTAGGTGAGTCCCTGGCGATTACTTATAAAAGAATCTATTGTTCGGTTGTACCTTTATAGGCTTTCTTACCAAAAGCAGGTTAGTTAGAATTCCACTTTGAACCACGACTGCAGCGTATCCGGTAGTTTTTACGCTGGCGGGGCCCCTAACCTCAGGGACATAAAGTTGACTTATGCATCAGAGAGTGCGTTGGGAGACCGGCAGATGCATTTCAGCCCAATTGGGTTTGGCTTCCACACCGAACCTCACGGGATTAACACCATCCTCCATGAGCGGGATGTGCAGAAAACGCGTTACCCCATTCGACAGAACCAAGACGTTTAATGACACGACAGTTAATAAAGTCTTTAAGTAGAGCAAAATTTGTTTCCAGTTCGTTTCACTTTGAGTGTAAATTGATCTACGTGCCACACTCTGTGAAGTACCCACGAATCTATAATTTCCTGAAAATTCCGTTTAGACGGATAAAAAATTTGGTGGGCGGTATTTTTGTCCTAAATAACACGAAGTAAATTTCTCTATCTATCTAACTATATTTTTTTCATATGTGTGTTCATGAAATAACGGAAACTACTGAACCGATTTCAACGAAACTCACATTTTGTTTGTTTTACTAGTTTGAGGCGGGTTTAGAGATTACAAAGTGGGCATATAACAAAAAATGAACATCAAGATTTACAAAAAAGAGAAATAGTTTTTCCTACTCCCGGGCCCATTTTTTTTCTTTGTCAATATCTTAAAAAACTCTAGTAATTAGGTAAAGAAAATCATGAGAAAAAAGGTAAAAATAGAATTATTTTTCAGGTAGATAACTAAACTTTAGTAATCATTTAAGAAAGCGAAACAAAACGACCCGAGATTTATTTAAACCTGTCAAGATAATTAAGTATCCGATAGGAACTTCAATAAAGGCCAGTTGAAAAACAAAGTCAATAAACATTTAGAAGTAAACTTACCATTTACAAGATCATTATCGGTCCCAGTTGGACTTAAGGACTTTAAAGTCTTGCCTACTACTAAGCAATCTAAGCTAAACCGAATTCAAACATTTCGGTCCAAAGTCCTTCGTCTCATCACTACCAAGTACGGTCTCAAATAAGACACTCAATTAACCGGTTCGGCCCGGCTGTTAACTTAGATCTTCCCAATCGGTATGTACTTTGATGTGCAGCATTCTTTGTTAAAAGTTTTTGGCGTCTTTACTCAGAAAAGCTTTATTTTTGGTTTTTTCACTCCGGTGTTATGTCTTGTTAGATAAGTTAATTTATATTTATTTTCCTATGTTTTAAACGAGGGATCAGACACTTCTTAGGAGAAAGGAGTGCTTGCAGATGTGCGATATGCCCGGGTGCTTCTGCACATAATTTTTACTTCCGACATGTAAGAAAGTACATCAGAATGCACTACCAGATATGCGGATAAGACGGCCATATTAATAAGTCACCCATCTTCTGCACAAGCTTCCTTATGTTACAAAACCACAATTGAACAATTGAAAAATTAAGCACTCTTTGGGAAATTAAGTTCAACACTTCAAAGTCACAATGTAACATCTTTGCTTTGTAGACTTATCCTACAAAGTATTTATAAAACCGACTCCCCAATCCAACAAATTGTAGGAGCTTCCAAAGGGGAATAGGTGCCCATACCGATGGTCTCTTATCCTGACGAAACCAGTGTGAAAATGAAATTGTAAAAAATACAATAAAAAGTAGAACATAAACTATTAAGCACAATAAATTAAATAGAATTACAAAACACTCCGTGGCGGCAGATACAGGTGGTTGAAATGAAAGATTAGCGTCACGAGCGGGGAACCCACGACTGGTCAGTACACCGGCGCTTCTACTTAAGTAGGGTCTACTTTAGGCGCGTATCTACGCCGGTATACTATCCTAGCGAGACATACAGCAACCAATGAAGCTACAGTGTATAACCATATTTAAAAAAAAACGGGAGCTTATCTGAAAGGATAAACTAATCCCCTATCGCAGGCTCGGGCAGTGCAAGGGGGTAGGGCAGCTACGAAAGGACGAGAAAGTAGTCTCTCTCTTTACTTGAACGCACCTGATTTTTAAAAATTTGAATGGCAAGGACTACGTATGTCACTGATCACATATTTGTTTATATTTTTTTATATCTGAATATATTTATTTTTTTGAAGACCTTGTTGGAAGAATTCTTCAATCCAAATTCTTCCTACGATGAAGTATTTTCAGGCGTGCGTGACCAACGGTGGTTATTTTCGCTCGAGAAAACGTTACAAAGCAATCCTCACGCGTGCGTCTTCGAATCGTGTTACCTCTGCACTCCCACCGCCCCCGCACCTTCTTCGTTATCGGCTAGAATTACGGATTAGACGGTGATAAAGATGTGTTGTCCGGCCCAACCAGTTCCAAGACGACGTACTCACGGACAATTCACTATTTAATTACATTAACATTCACCCCCCCTTTCCTGGTGCAAATCTCAGAGGAGTGGTAGGACTACTAACCGGCCACTGGCATCTGAGAAAACATCTACATAACATGGGCATATATAATAGTGATCCCATTGGCAGATTATGTTGTGAGGAGGAGGATGCAGCCGCACATATCCACTCCCAATGCGAAGCATAGCTCAATGCAGATTCAACCGAACGTACGGAAAAAACTTAATGAATCACCACCGACAGTCTTCTTACTTGTCATGAGAAGGATTGATTCTATTGCGTTGCACTAAGGAAGACTGCTTGTGGAGCATAAATCCCGCATCCTAGTATCCTTTTTACCATACCATATGGTAGAGTATTACAGCACAAAATTGTATATATAATCTGGAGAAGTCCGGGATGAAAAATTACTGTAAAGAGGGGGATTCGAACCCACGATCTTCGGCAAAATCCGCTGCTGCACTATCACCTGACCTATCGCGACCTCTACCCCTTGGAAACTAACGTATGTAATGAGGAGGAAGAAACAGCCACTCATATCATCTTCGAATGCGAAGCAACGGCTCAATGGAGGTTCAATCTGACGCATAAAAGCGACTCAAAGAACTACATTGAAGCAATAACAGTCAATGACTTGATACTTCTGAGAAAAAGTATCGAGTCTATTGACTAAACCAAGGAACTAGGAAGGTACAATAAGCCAGAAGGCTGCAGTGCCTGGGGCACACAAACTCCACTTCCTAGTATCCTTGCTGCCATTCCATTCCATCCCCCCTATTCCTTTCAAACCATTCCGTCTCGGAACACAGACCTCCTAAATAATGAAAAAAAAAAAAAATAAATCTCTCTAAGGGTAAACGGACCTTGTTATAATTTATTTGGATCAGGTCCCAGATTTTATCTTTTCCCATTAACTTATTTGATTTTGTGGCAGAAATATTGTTTTTTAATTTTTCTTTTATACTCGTAAGGAAACGAGTTTGCTTCATGTGAAAGGAATTCACGTCAGATCAAGCGATTGTGGACAACAGATTTATTGGCTGATCATCCTAAATACACTTTAAGAGTTATAATTCTAAAAGACAGATAATGTAGTCAAAACCAGTATGCATGTAGTTCAACTGCATTGAAATATTCTAGTTCTTCCGAAAGTTTCTAAGTTAAGCTAATTGTTTTTTTTTTCTTAAATGTTTTTGACATGTTTCGTTCTGAACTTCATTTAAACTTGCCCCGAACCTCGGGATAATTAATGTTTCCTCGGTATTCGCTGAATTATCGTCAGAAATGAAGAGAAAATCCATAACATCCGTGAACGTTGCCTTTGTTCACAAGCTTGCAAGGTTCGACTACGAGGGGGGGAGAGTTGAACTGGTATTACTCCCCAGGAAACTTAGCGTTAACGGCAAAATCCGTTATACGAAGTCTTCAAATAGCGTCAACTTTATTTAAAAAAGCTTAAAGATAAAATTAATGTTCAATTGAAAAATGGATTACACGACATTTGAAATATGGCAAAAGGAGGGAAAACTCGTAATGTGAGGTCGAGATGTGGAGTTGACGTCCGAGAGGATCGAAGTCACGATAGCTCAAGTGGTAGAATAGCGGCGTATCTAGCCGAAGGTCGTGGGTTCGAATCCCGTTCGTGACATTGACTTTTTTATCCCAAGTAAAAAATTTAACTTCGATAATTGAAGGACATTCATCGGCCAAGCGAGCCAAGAAAACTAGTGAAGTTAAATATAACGGTGACCTTGATATAACGGAAACGTTACGTAAAATTTCCCTTATTTTTATTTTTCAAAAACGCCTATTATCGTAACACTATTGATTTAATTTATAGGTTACGTACAATCTTCAGACCCTTTTAAAAATACAAACAAGAGAGTAAACCTTTTAAACCAAATAATAATTCGCGGTTGTAAGGGTTAAAGGCATTAATATTAATTTTTTAAAAAGAACTGATCCAATCCGATTCGAAAAGTTTCACACAAGCTGTTCACCCCAATCCTTCGGCCCCCTTACTCCCCTAAACCGCAAATCCCTTAAATCCTACACGAAAGCCGAAACGAAAATGACCGAGAAAAAAAAATCCCTGGAAAAAAGAAGTCTTAGAAGACGATGAATTACTTCCTATTACTTATCTCTTGATCAAATCACCGATCTGATTTTTTTTACGCTTACTCATTTTTTTTCTTGGTTTTAAAAACTACCTAGATGTCTTAACTCAGCAGGAAAAATTTGATTTACAATAGAAATTTTAAAAAATCATGAAAAAGTGAAGCAATTCCTGTCAAGAGGACTTGAACGTCCAAGTAGCAGTTGGGTGTTGCAGGCGAGGGCGGCTACCCTATTTATAAAATATTTTTCCTTTTTAATATTCCATTAATTATACCATGGACTCTGCCGGATTCGAACCCGGACCGCCAATGCGGCAAGTAGTGTCGGCCCCCCTACCGTTCATGCGGTTCTCTTTAGACTATAAGTATAGGCTAGTTATTTTCATGAAATCGATTTTCTTAAAATATTTATTTTCGAACGGTTTATCATAAAACAAAAGCGAAGGCGAAACAGTTCATCAAAGGATGGGATCAAATCAAAGAAGCCGCACGTTCATGGAAACCGCTCTATAAAAAGGCAGGGGTGCCGTCAATGGCTAGTGGATTGAATCTTTAACTCCGGTGTTCCTACTGTGACAGCTTATTGGCTACACGTGTACCGCTCTCCCCTCGGGAGGGGTTGCTTGAAATAAAAATGAGACCCCCCCCTCCCCGCAAGAAGTTTAATTCCTTCTTCCCACATCGTTACATCTGCAATCACTGGAAAAGAGAAAGGCCTCTCCTTTCAATTATTTCACGTGTAATTATTCTCGTCACGAGATGAGGTCGTTAAGGACGTTTAAGAAAAAGCAAGGGACAAATAAGAGAATCACTTCCTTTAACATAATGCCACTTACTTTTTTTGTTTCATTTTCATTTACACTTTTACGCTAATTACGATAAGATTTGAAACAAATGAAGTGATAATTTTATTTTAATTAGAGAACGACCACCAACTTTTTAACAAACCTAATACTAAATGACAAAGCTCTGAAAACTAAAAGCAAAATATTCAGACATAAAACAACTAATTATCATCGTAACTTTCCCCTTAAATTTTGCAGGGGCCAAGCCAAACGGAAAATTTTTACTCTTGCACGAATCCTTTTGTAAAATATTTTAGTTACATTATGTAATGTGTACTAAGAAATATTTTTGATATGTTTTGGATGAATCACCTAACATTTTGGCTGTGTCTATTTTATGTTCTAATGCTTTTAGAACCACTTTAAGGTCTGCTTTTAAAAGAATTAGTTTTATTCTCATTTCTACTTTTTCTGACTTTCTTTGGCAGCTGTATTTCAGCTTGAAAGAATCTGGAAAGCCCCTAGAAAGAAAGGACTCTTGCAATCTGGTAGAATTCTTCAAGTGTGCGGTGAATTCTTTGCGCGAGTTGCGGGCCATAAGGAACAGATCTCCTGGTGGATCTCCTCGTCGTGCTTACGTTCCAAAACGTCTCGGCAATTCGGTAGAAGTTCTCCCCCCTGTACCGAGAATACAACGTGTCCGGGTACACATTTCAAAACTTAATCGCGATCTGGGTCGTCCTAGAAGCTCTCGGGCGTCTTGGCCCCAGGGTGATTTAAACCGCAGAAGGAGGATCATTCTAACCCGACTCAGAATTGGCTATACACGTCCTTTAGGGCCGTAACCTCCATATGTGCCCGGCACGCAGACAATGGTTGCTTAATATATACCACATAATTGAAGGTGATGATGAAGGAATGAAAGGTCAAAAATGGCTCCATATGGGAGAGAGGAAGAACCTATATAAAAATTCCACTCCAGCCTGCAGTGAATCTTTGAGCCCTAGTCCAGTTTTAAACTATTTATAAGCGTGAATGTATGTGTAGTATACGACTATCCATGGAAGAATATCAAGCATCTATTCATCAAGCATCATCAAGTCCATCAATTAAACGAGTGATTGCATAATCATTTATATGCGTGATAAAGTGTGATGGAGGAATAAGTACTACTCCTATACCTTACTTGACAAAAACGTAAGTAAATAGGAAATAATTTATTTAGGAGTGAGTTAGTTGTTAAGGTTAACACAGCATACGGCGTGGGCAGAAATGATCTTGTCGATAGCCCCTTGAACAACCACCTTCCGGATCAGAACTCGGTGGTTGGACAGTCTGTCCTGCTGCACACGACGTCCGTTCACGGGTGATCCTTATCTGCCTTGGTTTCGGCAACAGGCAACTCCATCTGTTTACTCTGGTCTCCAGCCGAATCGACCTCTTTCGACCAACCTGGGGCATGTTTTCATCAACTGTGACTTCTTTGCCACATTGTCAAGGGGACGATTATGAAAACTGGCAAGTTGTCAAAGTATATGGTGAACTTTGGTAATCTTTATGCTGGATAGCTGAGACTTATCTAGGCCATAGTCGCCGTAATGGCTTCAATTTTACTTTAACAAGTCATTAACTCCGCTTGACAGTCATCGGCAGGTGCGGGGTGATCCGACATGGCCACTCTAGGCCCACCTCAAAAATCGATGAAGCTTCATTCTCATATTGTCCAAGGTGGTCCATGGTCTTCGGATCCTCTCTTGGCGAATTCGTACACGAGTTCATCCTGGACAGCCGGTTTACATGGAGAGGTTTTGCGTATACGCACAGGCTAAAAGAAATTCACGGGAAAAGGTGAAATGTCCGGGCGCTAATTTGTTAAAGATCCCTTCTTAGACCGTTGACAACTCACCAGAACTACCCACGGAGATACAGTCGCGGGAGAGCAGGCTGATGTATTTCGGCATCCGACGCGATGCACACTACGGGCCCGACCATTCGGAGTGGACAAGCGGAGAGCGAGGTTGTCTCGGCCCTTAGGGGCTGGGGCGCCTATACAACAATGCTGCGGCGGTAACACCCTTGTCGTATGCAGAAGTGCGTCAGCTCTCATCTTGAGAATCAAAACGTCCTATAAGTCCGAATAAGCCAGGTGCTAAAGATCCTCATGTCTTGTTGACATCTCACCCGGTCTCCAGGTACAGAGGATCCAATGGAAATTTTTCCCTGGCTATTTATTTCTTGGGTAATCGGGTTCCACACTTTTTTGTATCTTTTTGGGAAACAGTGAACTCTCGAAGTGGAATTCAAGAAACATAACAATAAAAATAAAATAACTGTTTCTTCCATATTAAAAAAGAAGAAGAAATAAGTAACATAACAAGCTCACTTCGTAAAACAATAAAATAAAAGTTCGAACATCGGCCTGGCCCTTTCCGTCCGTCACAGCTCAGTTCTTCTGTCGCACGCGCGAACTCTCCGGGAAAAAGAAAAGTCCCCAGATAAAAAAATTTAATCAAGTACCTCTTTCTGTTTTTTCGTCAGACTCTTCCCTCAAGCCTCGACCGCCCTCGCCGGAACTGTGTGTATACATGGGCAGAATTTATCCTACATAAAAAGCCTATAAATAAAGAAAATTTGAGTTTTCGTATATTTGACCCGGGTATTATTACTGAGATGGATGAAACCCGAACCCCGGAGGGCACTCTGAGTCCTCTGTTAAACTTTTGTAAGATAAAATAAAATAACAAGTTCAGTTTGTTAATTTCATTGATTCTTAATTTTTTCAATTATCGCAGTCATAAAGTCGAGAAGGGATTTGGAGGATTTTTGGTCTAACTGGGTTCGGCGCGGTCTAATAAGAGCTAACAGGAGCCATGGGAGTGTTATAAGGGTCGGTGGAAAACCTGTAAACCGGGTCGTTCTCAATTGGTATAAAATCCGAGGATGCCTAGGGTCTAGTGTTCACAATTTATATATTATACCTGTGGGTGCCCTTGATAGTTAAAGGCCGGAGTAGAACTGGGATCCCCCTACATCGCTCTGATTGGTCCCACAGGGTACGCCCGAACTCTGAATACACAGTTTCCCCTTCTGTACTGCATTACTTAACCAGTGGCCGATTAACAATAGACACATGGAACCGTGCTTTAAACAGTTCATTCGTCAATAGATCATAAAAATTGTAGAAAAAAAACTTTCAAAAAAACATCAATATTTCGTTTATAATAGGTGGTAACATGAAATCCTTTTATAATTAAGTCGTGTGACAATAAATATAAGGTTTATGCCTTTGTATTTAATATTTTAAATTTCCAACCATGAGGCAATCTCAGTAATTAAAGTGCTCCCTGAAACCAGTACATGATACCTTTTTTATTTGGTAATTTAGCCACATTTAGCTTATTTATTGTTTGTTATTCTTTCTTAAAACATTATTAAAGGATTTACATTTTTAATCTTTACTTTTATGAACAGTCCCTTTATTATTTTTTAGTTTACAAAATTTTTTACTTTAAATAAACAAACGATTTACGTCTTTACGTATAAAATGCCAATCTTTTAATTCGCATTATTTGTTTGTGTGTTTCATTTTATTTATTTTTAAATAAGTATTAAAGTAACCATTTCAAAATGTCATTTCTGTCAAAGGAAAAATGTACATGTATTTATGAAATGTTCATTTTCATCCGTTTTTATTACTAAAATTGCGAAGAAAAATTCAGTAAATTATTTTTTCTCGAAATCTTTAGCAAATATCCTGTAAAATATTGGCTCTGATTGGACAGTTTACTTCCGCTGGAAAAGGTGAAAATGAACGAAGGTCTAACATAATTTTTTTTTCCAAAGACCGTGTTTCATGGCTAATCTCTTTTTAATTATCAAGTGCCTTATATAATTGAATCAAACTAATTAATTTTTATGAAAGGTATTGCTTGAGATGAAAAAGTCAGTGTCGCGAGCGGGATTCGAACCCACGACCTTCGGATACATACGCCGCTGCTCTACTACTTGAGACCACCAACTTCCAGAAGATCGAGGGTTTAAACCCGCTCGTCCTACTGACTTTTTTATCTCAGCCAATACCTTATTTAAAGATTAATTAATTTAATATACTTTAATCAATTTTTACTCATGTACTGCTTAAGAGCAATGTCAACCTTAGGAAAACTTGTTTGAGGTTAGAAAATAGCCGTTTCTGCCAGTGTATTGGCAACAATGCTTTCTTTTGGCGCCAGTTTAAACCTCCATCTTGGAATCTCCAATCTTCAACATTGCTCTTTACTCCACTACTGTATCTCATATAGATTGTTATATATGCCAACAATATTTTTTTTTATAACCAGTTCACATTTTAACCTCTACCACTTGATCTATTGTGACTCGATTCAACGGTAGACCAACTTTCCCCCTCAACCTAACTTCAAATTTTCCCGTTTTTTTCCACTTTTTAAAATATCGTGAAGTGAGGGTTGATGTTAGGATAACTCACGTGGTAGAGCAGCGGCGTATTTTGCCGAGGGTCGTGGGTTCGAATCCCGCTTTTTCACTTCAATCAATAACTTACATAGAGATACATTAATTAAAAGAAGCTATTTGGTTAATCTAGACAAAAAATATAACGGTCTGCACAAACATTAAATTGGGATTATAATTTCCATATAAAATTGTTCGAATTTTTTCTTAGAAATATTTTATATATCTCTATGGTTTGTACGATGGAGGGATAGCAACGAACTGTGGAAAAATCATCCATCACTCATGGCTCCTAGGGATGACATGAACAGGATGTTTGAATTCAATCAAAAATTCCGAATACATCTGAGCACCAAAAAAGAATGGGAAAGAAAAGAAATCAACTCCTTTACAAACACCATCCTTTGGTACACAGATGGGTCGAGAACACAGGAGGGTACAGGAGCCATTTGGACCAGGCACCAAATACTCGGAACCAATGGGAAAACACACCAGTATCTTCCAAGCTGAGATTTATGCAATAGAAAGATGTGTCCAATTTAATCTAAATAAAGGATACAAAAACAAGAACATAGCTATCATGTCAGATAGCCAGGCAGCCATCAAAGCACTAAGCTCAAACATCATTAGTTCAAGAATGGTGCTGAACTGCAAAACAAAACTAAACATATCAGGTGCGCAGAACAAAGTAAGCCTCTGCTGGGTCCCAGGACATATGGGAGTAGAAGGCAATGAGAAAGCGGACACCCTCGCAAGAGAAGGGGCAGCCACACCGCTAACAGGACTCGAACCCTTCTGTGGAATAGGAATCCACACTATTAACGATTATCTCAGACAGAAGGACAAAAAGAAAATGAGGGAACTCTGGAATTCACTTATTGGACATAAACAGTCCAAGAATCTTCTAACCAATTTCGGAAAGAAATAAATCACGGAATGTGTCAAAGGATGCAGGAATACAAATCCTAACAGGATTCCTAACAGGACACTGTAGACTAAATGGACATTTAACGAAAATTGGAGTAAACCAAGATGGCACATGCTGATTCTGCAAAGAACCAGAAGAAACACCAACACATCTATTTACAAACTGCGGAGCAACAGTAGCCCGCACGAGGAAGTGCTTTGGGATGTACAATGTGACCATAGAAGAGCTACAACCAATAAAACCGGGCCTATTAATCAAGTTCCTTGACGAACTAGGACTCACGGACTCATGTGCTTTAAGCAGAGAACGGGGGATACAATAGCTCTTGAAGGGCGCAGTATACACACCCTGAAAACTTTCAATCAATCAATCAATGGTTTGTACGACGTTTGAAATCTAAGATCCTCCCATTTCAAGTAGTATGTATGATATTAGAACCTTTTCAGCCGTAGTTGAATTATATCTGTTTGAATTCAGATAACGACTTGTTAACAATCGGAAAAAAACTTCAGGGGTTAGAAAATCGATAAATTTAAATTCGAACAAACATCTATATTGCGGGGTCTATAGAGGTCTAAAACGCAATTTAATATTTGCTTTATGAAAAATTTCTGACCTAGTTTACTTGAAAAAAAAATTGTTTCTTTGAAATTTTTTGGTTAAAATGATTAACATAGTTCATTTGAGCAAGTAGTACGGCGAAATAAAAATATTTGCAAAAGGAAACCTTCCCAAACGACCAGAGCCCAACATCGCAGTCCTGGTTGGTGCTCCCCCTGATCCATTAGGAAAAGGTCAGATGCCTCCTAGGAGGTCTCGTGATTCTCACATTCCAAAAACATCCATCACATTAAATATACTAAAAACTAAAAGTTCAAATTAATAATTATGGTTAGAATGTCCTCATGAAACGGATAAATTTGTCGCAGAAGAGTGTGGAAGGAACACAACAGCGACAAAATGTACAGGAAAAATGACGAGGATATTTGGGTTCTAACCGTCCTGTAGGATCGTTGGAAGAAACAAACTAGGGTTGGGACGACGTTTTTTTTTTTTTTTTGAGAGAGAGAGAGAGAGGTCGATTTTGTTTCAAGGATTTGAGAGATGGTACGACCGGACACGAATTGTTAATCTGGCAAGGTTTGAATCATTTTAGGATGAATGTGATTAGACTCTCAGTAAGTTGTAAGGGTTTTTTATGGACTCCAGGGGCTGGAGGAGTTCCCTCCTGAGCACTGCAGCTGTTCAGCTTATTGTACTATATGGATATACTATACCCTGGCTCCACTTTTGGGGGAAGGCTAACAACACAAAGTGAACTTGAGCACCCGTTGAACCAGTGTTCTTCCATCGAAGAAACTCATTTTTGAAGTGGGTTGGGCAAAAATTCATCATGTCTAATGATTAATGATTGATCACTCAGAACGTTAGTCATGATTGGTAGTAAGTGATTAATTTAGTCATTAGTCACGATATATGATTATTGGCTAAATTGGTCATGACTAGTAATTAAATATGAGGCATGACTAATTTAGTCATAATACAGTTAGTCATGACTCAATTTCGATAAATCATATTCAAACGGGTGGTAAAAAAAATGGAAAATACACAATTTCATCACTCTGAAAAAAAAATTCTAATAAATTTATTTCATCAAAACGAAAATTCTTCAACACCTTATTTAACAAAAATTAGTCTTCCAATTATAAGTAAAACTACATCGTTATAAAAAGCCAAAAAATAATGATGATAATAATAAAAAATAAAATAAATAATCTTAACACAAACTACACTTTGAAAAGTAAACCTGATTACGTAATCGACTAATGAAAAAAATTCTTTGAATTAAAATTTATTCCACTTGAAAGGTGACATCTGTACATTATTTGGAAAATACACTATCTAGGGGTCTTCATTCTAATAAAATATACAAATCGAATAATTACGTTACTTTGGTTTTTGTTTGTGATAACATTTTTTGAAGGTTGAAGGTGTTGGTCTTGAAAACGACTCTCATCTCAAAATTTTTATCCTGAGTATGTTGGATTTTGGTAAGCGGTCATTTTAGCCAGAGTTTGTTACAATCTAATCAATTCAATCATGATTAAGAATTTTGAGTGTTAAGTTTAATTATGATGGAATTAGTAAATTAATCGTTACATGATTTAATCATACCTCATTATTGAATCATATAATGATTCATTTACTCATGATTAATTTATTAATGATTAAACTTCAATCAAAATTGTTAATCATGATTAAATTAGTTAGATTTTGCACAACTCTGATTCAGGGTAGCTGAGATCCAGTCGCACCCCTTCCATTGATGAGTGCTGTGTCAATTCTTTCAATTGAGGCCACTGGTCTCCTTAGGCATCAGAAAAACTCAAGAGGCGACGGTCGGGATCGGACCTACGACCGCGGGATCGACTAGCCGAGAGTCTGACGCCTTAACCACTCGACTACCGCGGCCCCCTCTACGGTTCGAATCATTTTAGGCTGAAGGTGGTTAGGCTCTGTAAGTTGTAAGGCTAGGGCCACACTGGCGGGATTTCACGCAGCTTTTTTTCACGCTAGCGTGAGCTCCCGCAGAGTGGGCCACACCAGCAAATTTTCATGCGCGTGAAACCAGCTTGAACCTGGCCACACACGATGGTTTTCAGTCCATCGCGTACCTTTGAGGTGAGCGCTTCTTAAAATGAATGAAATTACGTTAAATAAAACTGCCACTGTCGCACTTTGTGCAGCGCTTGTCGTACGCCGTAAATGCCGACGCCGGCAAAGAAGATGTTGGATTCATCCAGTATTGACAGATCGAGCATCAAAGGGAAAATTCGTGTTGCTTCGCAACATATTAAAAGAAAACCCGGAGAAGTTTTTTGAATATTACAGGATGTCAATTCCCTCCTTTGAACTTCTTTTGTCTAAAGTTACGGGAGATATATCAAAAGAAAATACAAGAATGAGGGACTGCGTCACTGCAGAAGAGAAACTATCCAGCAACCCCGCTTCAACTCCCGATTTTTATAGTCTTGTAACCTAATGTCATAAAGACAAGGAAATTTTTGGACCTCCATTAATATCACTTCACTGTCCAGCTCCATAACAAAATGGTGACGAGGTGTAGTGAACAGTGGGAAATGTTCACGAACGCCGCCGCTTCTTTTCAAGCACGTGTGGCCACCCGAGACGGCGTGAAAATATGGAACCAGTCCTATCTTTCGGCGGCTGACCTTGAAGACGCGCCCCAACCTCACCCTTCGAGCGGGAATCCCATCAGCGTGTGGCCATCGTGCCTTGAAACAGGGTAGTCTATTTTTCTGGCGTCTTTTCACGCTGAAACGCAGCGTGAAATCCCGCCAGTGTGGCCCTAGCCTTAGGGTTAGTTGAACCATACCGTATATCCATTGGGTGCTGTTATGATATTTAAATTAGTCGTTTGGTTTCGAGTGAGAGTTTCGATTTGCTGTCAATAAGGAAATAAAGAAACAAAACTTCACACAAAACACCCAAGAAATTTTGCAATAGGTACAATATCGGAAACAACCTGGAAAAATTAATTTAAGGCCATTGTAAATTTATCAACGTATAAGTGCAGGCGTATCCAATTTCTTGAACATTTGGATTCTAATTACTTGAAATTTGGCAAAAATAAATTTTACCTTACGGTTCACACACAGGTTCCTCACATTCATTAGTGTAATAGTAGCCAATTGGACAGAATAGCTATTTGAAAATAAAAATAATATATCGAAGAACGTATCGTTATGGATCGGTTATGTGAAGGACGATTTTGGTTTTGCAGGATAAAAATTGAAAAACCCCTTCCGGTTTTACTATACATCTCAAATAATAAGATTTGATATACAATATCGACGTGATTTACTACTTTCGACGCTTTATATTTAATGGTATATTTGTAATTAAACGTGACACAGAAAACCTACTACGTACAACATAAACAACGATACATCATGACTCGCGACACCCTTGGTGGCACAAAGTGGGGTTTATGTTGCTGATCGATAGATTGATAACAGTTCCCCTGTCACCTCGAAGTTATATTGACGGGCTAAACGCAATAAAATACACGCTGAACGGGTTTGTAAACGATTTCATTACTAATAAAATAGAGTAAAAAAACAACTCGTTCCAAATACTGGGATAAACTTCAAGTCAATAAAAAATCAGAAAATATATCTCCTTTATACCTTGTTAGACAAGAAAAAAACAAAATAAATTTTGTTTAAAAAAAAAAAAAATGTCAAACAGAAACAAAAATATAACAGTGCTGTCTTAGCAAAAAAAAAAAGTGCAGCAATATTAACAAAAATATAAGAGTGACAATTAGACAAATAGTATTAATTCAAAAATTAGAACCATCGAGGAAAATACAAGTAAAAACCTTTTTATACGTGAAAATAATAGAACGTGTGTTTAAAATTATTAATAAAATGGTTAAAAATTAAGAAAGCAAACTTTTCCACTTACCCAACATACGTGAATCGATCTTCAAGTTGCCTACGTGCGAACCACCTGAAAATTAATTATAACTTGAGTAATTAAAATGAAAGTTTCATTGCTACAAGGAATAACATTGAAAAAACTTTATTTCATTTTTTCCAGAGCAACTTATTGAGATTTTATAACGTAATTAGCCAATTATACAATAGGTTTATTTTAATTGCCCGATTGAACAAATAAATTATTTTCAATTAATTAATCTTTATTTAAGGTTTTGGTTGAGATAAAAAGGTCAATGTCACGAGCGGGATTCGAACCCACGACCTTCGGCTAAATACGCCGCTACTGTACCACTTCAGCCTTCGTGACCTCGATTCACTCGGACATCAACTTTCCATCTCAACCCCACCTTTTGAATATTCCCTCCTCTTTGCCATTTTTCAAGGTCACGATATTCAAGTGGTAGAGCAGCGGTGAGATCGTGGGTTCGAATCCCGGTCATGACACCGCCTTTTTTATCTGAACCAAGACCTTAGATAGAAAGTCTAATGAATTAGGTTTATAATTAGCTTGGAAATTAGATTCTTATTAGCCAAAAGGAAGAAAAGTTGTTTAATTATCAAGCTATGATTTGACTTTCTTTTTTAATTTTTATGCAAGTCTGAGGATGAAATATTTATTGATTTTTTATAAACTTTTAAAACAAAAAATGACTGATTGCAGGAAAAAAAGACTGATCAATAAAAAAATTAAATTAAAATAAATTAATAAATAAACTATAAAGAATCCAAGAAAGTCAACCCAGACTAACCCCTTTCGCTCCTTTATTTTTACAGGAGTGTTAAAAGCAACCGGACTGGAAGAAAAAAATAATACGTTCAATATTTACACTTGGAGATTATGGTAAATACGATAAATAAATTTAATAATTATTTAATTTTTTCTATTATTTAATTTCTTCCATGTTAGCTTGAAAAGACAAACTAAACCCCTACAAAGATTATGAGAAAATGGCAATAACGCGTTTTTGAATGTACCACAAAATATGATGGTCGAAGACTAGTAACCCAATCTAATTAATTATTAATCCATTTACGTTTTACGGTCGAGTGACTATGTTGGTTTCTTTCAATTAATTATTATACGTTCTTGTTTATAAGTTCTTGGTTGAGATAGAAAAGTCTGTGTCAGGGGCGGGATTCGAACGCAGGAGCTTCGGCTAAACACGCCGCTGCTTTGCCATTTGAGCTATGATGACTTCGATCCATTTTTTCGTGTGTGTCTTTATTACTTTACATATTGGCCAGACAATGTATGCGTATTCGTTTTTTTTTTTTTTTTTTTTTTGGGGGGGGGTGGAAGGGTATCGTGAAAAAAAGGCCAGAGGCGACCGCGGGAATCGAACCCGCGACCGCGGGGTCTACGAGGCGAGAGTTTCTCCCGCTAACCACTCGGCTACCGCGGCCGCGATAGCTCAAGCGGTAGAGCAACGGTGAGATCGTGGGTTCGAATCCCGCTCGTGACACTGACTTTTTTATCTCAACCAAGACCTTGAATATAAAGACTAATAAATTTTGTTTGCAATTAGTTTGAAAATTATTAGCTAAAAGGATGAAAAACTGTTTAATCATCATTCCTCGATCCACTCGGACAGCAACTTCACATCTCACCCCCACCTTTTTGCCATTTTTCAAATGTCGTGTAATCGGTTTGGATTCCCGGCGACAAATGAAATGCCCACGGAGAGCTTTAGAGAAGTATGCGTCATTTTAATTTAATTGGACAAGCGGACCACAAAATTAGTGAATTTAAAAAAAAAGGTGAATACTGCCCGAGTTACCGTGTGACAGAGGAACCGCTAGAGCAGAAAACGGAAGATAAGAAAACCTAACATCGACTATAAAAGGAAACAGGATTAAAATTCCCCCTTCTACGAAAGTTATTAAAAACAAAGTTCACGTGAAGCCCGGCCGGAGAGGGAAGAAAAGGTAAACACCTACCGAAAATCTCTCGATTGGGGCACACATGAAACCAATTGGATAGGAAACAGGGGAAATTGGGAAACTATTGGACATGCCCGTATCTTGGACGAGCTTATGAAGACGAAGAAAAGGACGGAGAGGAGATGATGATGAAAAATATAACGGAAATGCTAACAAAAATAAAACAGTTATAAGTTAAAGACAATAAAATCTATTTTATTCTTCTATCTATTTAATATCTAACTCTAAAAAATAAACCTATAAATGTTAGTACGTTTATTGATTCATCATTGAATTTTATTGTGATATTATTAATATGTACCTTGTAATATATCATATTAATAATCCTAGTTAAATATCCTTCGAGTAAATTGTGTATGGAAGAGTTCAAATTATTTATTAAGAATGTTTTCGAGACAAATACTCGCTTCGAAGGTTCCAGTTTATGCTGAGAGCCATGGAATTGTGTGATTCATAGTCGAAACCATTAAGGCGAACTGTGTTACCGGCGGTCGGCTAATTCAGTGCCGTTATTTTGACCACCTGACCCATTGGAAGGTATAAATCACATGTTTGGACAATTAGCTTGTATATATCTGCGATTATATAATGAAGAGGGCGGTGTTATTCATACCGTACACCATTTGGCCTGGCGAGATCGTACATCTTTACGATATAAACTGTTTCATAATTATACAATCTGAAAATCGTTCTCATGTCAATGTGACACACACTGGGAATAAGTTATCTAAATGATAGAATCACCAAAAACCAAAATCTCTGAAATGTTTTAAAGTTAAAACTCTGACGCGAATCTCGAATTGTTATTCCGATTCTCCATCATCCTCTCATTCTAATAAACAACGTAACAAACGTTATTTATACTTGGCAGAATGAGGGCGGCAGAGACAGAAAGAGATATCTCGGAGAATCGATCATTCGGCAATGTTGGTTTTTCATCGGAATCAATCATTTTGGTGGTAAAAAAAATCCAGGTTTCATATGTCAAATTTTTTAATTAACAGTTTAAAATCCACAATGGATGTATCTAACCCGAAATAGACATTACCCTTCGAAAGTTGTTTAACTTCTTAAAAATCTACCATTCAAGCCCATTGGATTCGTTTTTTTTTTTTTTTTTTTTTTTTTTTTTTTTTTTTTTTTTTTTTTTGTATCAAACAATAGACTCATTCAAAATCTAACTTCTAACTCATCACTGGGCGCTGACCATTGACTAACTCTAAACTTTAACTGACTGTCAAGTATCAACTCAACTCCGCCGAATTATTGACTTACAAGGGACGACCCTTTTGGTAGCAACCACCTTTTACAAACTTCCTCGGACTTCCTAGGGGCGGCTACTACCCATTTGCATTTCTTGAGATGTTCTTCGGAGGGGATTGAAATATTGATTTACCAAAAGTATTACTTTAACCTCTTAATAAGTTATTCTTAATACACAACAATAAACTAGCAAAACTAATTAGCAACACAAAAGATAATTTTTCATGACATAAGAAAAAAAAATTGAATCCTGTGTTGATCTATCGAAAATAATACTTTTATCTTCACATACAAATAACCTATCACAACTAATTATCTGTATAAAAATTGTTTTCTCAGGTCTTAAAAAATAGTACCTCTATCTAATACCTTACTCTTCACAAAGCAATAAAATAGCACAATTACGTATCTATAAAAAAAGGTTTCGCCACTTAAAAAAAATATTGAATCCTGTGTTGATACACCGAAAATAATACTTTTATCTTCACATAAAAATAACCAATCACAATTAGTTATCTGTACAAAAAATGGTCTTTTCACGACATAAAAAATATTGACCTCTCTGTTGATTTATCGAAAACAGTGCCTCCATCTCTTAATACCTCATTCTTCGCACAGCAATAAATCAAAACAAAAATAGTCTTTTTATGACTTAAAAAAATTCAATCTTGTATCGATTTGCCAAAATTAATACCTGAATCTTCACATAAAAATAAAGTAGCACAATTACT
>CM077111.1:16220279-16230950 GCA_039619505.1 Cimex hemipterus | reverse complement strand
ACAACAATAAATCTATACCAAAAATAGTATTTTCACGACTTAAAAAAAAAATTGAAACCTCTATAGATTTACCGAAGGTAATACCTTATCGTCACATGTAAATTAGCAAAACTAATTATCTATACAAGAAATAGTTTTTTCACGACTTAAAAAATATAAATATTGAATGAAGATATGATGATTGTTGATCGACCAGTAGATAATCTATGTAGGGTTCCAAACTTTGTAAAAGGCATTAGACAGATGAAATAGAGGGAGAATAATAACTGGATTCAACGAGCTTTTAGCACCTATTAGTACCATCATCACGGCCTATTTGATCAAAGGTTAAAAGAAAATAAATTCTACTGAGTGAATAGAAATACTTTGATAGAATATAAAATATATTTTGCATTGTATAAATTCACTTTTCTACATTCTATATGTATTTTCTAAATGTAAACTATGTTTGTAAATCCCAGTGCCTGAAGGTGATGTCAATGAAAGGTCGAAACGTCGGCACGATAAAGAAAATATTTTTCTGATACCTACATCACACCAGACCGCATCTCAGGATATCTGTTTAATTATCGATTAACGGTCACTAATCTCTTCACATTTCTTGTTATTGTTATATTGTCCTAGGGTGATTAGACAATTTAGATATTCAGAGACTAATTTGGAGCTAAAAAAAATATTTAGAGATTTTAGAACATAAATTTCCGTAAGTGGACAGCGTAAATGTCATTCATACTTAGCAAAGATTGAAGATAATAATATTTTTGGGCTTATTCTCCTTTCTTTGTTGTGGAATATAAGGGTTTTCGTAGGAATGATATTTAAACCGTTTTAGTACAATGTTTGGTGAGTTTGTTTGAAAAAGAGAAAGAAAAAAATTGTTCAAGATGTTGTTTTATCAACTTCGTAACGTCTGGAATGCTAAGATGTATGATTTAACTGTCTACTATTAGAAACATTCTCGAATAGGTGCTGAGCAAACTTTACGTAATCAAATGACGAAATAAAAAAAAGAAACAAGAAAATTTTATTTGGTGCTTTCCTCAGGCGAAACAATGATTGAGATTTGTTAACCTTAAATATTTGTAGTCACAATAGGTTTTATAGCAGTAATTTGAAATTTATTAAAAGGTTTGTTAGTAAGGAAAGTGTTTTTATTTTATTTTATTTTTTTTTTTTTTTACTAAAACTTCAATATCAGGGTACAACGTAAATTGCATGGATTAACGCTTTAAAAGGCGATATATCAAAATATCTGGAGTATAAGTTTACCCATTATCCGCCGTTCGTTAATTTACAAGAGAGAGAATTTATTAAATTTGACCTGGAAGCCAAAGGCATAATTGTTCCTGAGGAGAGGCATTTTTCACGTTTGAAAATCTCCTCTGTCGAAAATGAACTTTTGTAAAAACTGATGAAAAAACACACAATTAATAAATGAGTAAACAATAATGATGACAAATGAGCATAGCTTGTCTACTTGACCGGTGATGCCTGCTGCCAGGAGCAAAACTAACAACAGTGACTAATTGACGTCCTTCGGCTCTTCTAATTACGACTAATAGTTACTGTCGTTGTAATTCGACGGAAAGGCCAGTTCAACAAATACGCCAGAGACCCAACGACGCTATCACACCTCTTTTGATACCGGAAGATTAATTAACTCGTTCGTTCTAGATTTATTGATTAAGAAATGGAAAAGCCAGCGATTTAAGTTAAATGTCTTTCGCTTTTCCTTCTCTTAAACAATATTAATGACCAAGAGCCTATATTACCACACATGTCCCTGCGACGGCATAAATCGAGCATGTGTGCAAAATAGAATTCTTAGGACAAGCGCTATCGATCCTTTTAACTCGGCAATGTATTCCTAAGATACAAGTATACTGACAATTATTTATAAAAACCCACTTTATAATTGGATAATTTTCCATGTTACAGACTATTGATTTGGCTTCTGTATTTAAAATTAATATAATTTTAGCAATTGTTTGGTTTGGTTTGTTTAAATCTTCACAAAACTTTTTTTTTATACTCTTAAAAATTTGTTTAATGATGTTTAACAACATATATTTTTTTCGGAAATTGTACTTAAACAGTAATACTTCGAGTGATTTTTTATTTTTTGAGGCTTACGTGCGGGCTTAAACAGTTTTGATTAATGTATCCCTCGGGATAGATTGGCCAGTTGAAAGATTTTTTTTTTTTTTTTGCTCGCAGGTAGGATGTGCACATTTTACAGTATCGAGTTGACGCAGATAAAAATTGTCTCTTTTAAAGTATGCTGCGAGTGAGACGAATCCGAAGATTGACGCTGAAAAAGTATGAAAAGGAGCTAAGTTTTCCAAGTATGAGAGGTGTTGTAAAAAGAAAAAAAAGTGAGAGGTTAATTAATTAAAAACATTTTCAATGATAATTTCATGGTAATGAAACCCATCGGATTGTGAGATGATGATTCATTAAATAATTTAAAAAAGCATTATCCTACCTTACTTCCTTTGAACTAAAAAATAATTTTATGAATATAAAAACTGGTAAGCTTTATATTCATAATTTTTTTATATTGCATTTTTACAATCATATTTATGGCACTCATTTGCCACATTTATCAACCGGAAGTAAAAGTGGAAAATCATTTAATTCAGATATTTTTTTTTATTATCGTTATGAAGAGATAATTGCTATTTGAGCGTCAAAACGGAGCACCGCGTATACTAAACCAGCATGACTTGTAAGCGTTACAGAACTGTTGGTCTTATGCGCCTCTTAGAGCAGATTTAGGACAATTTTATTTATTAATAATTTTTTCATTAATAAAAGAAACATTTAATAAAAAATTTAATAATTTGTTTGAAATCGATTTCATTCAAAAAAAATATTGAGACAAAAGTTTGAGGTTACAGATGAGATCTGAACAGTACACCTAATACTACAGTTCCATATTACGTGCCAAATTCACATTTTCAATTTGTTATGCGTAATGGTTATTATTTTTCTATTTTTTTACAACCATATTTAATCATTTTTATGGCATATATTATAAATAAAAAAAATAGATATTTACTATTGGACGTCAAAACGGGGCACCGAATACACTAAACCCGCATGACTTGTAGGCGTTGCAGAACTGTTGGCCTTATGCGCCTCTTAGGACGGGTTTAGGACAAAATCATTTATCAATAATTAATTCATTGATAAAAGAAATGTTTAACATAGATTTCAATATTTTTTGTAAAATCAGTATTCATTAAAAAAAGGAGATTTGAGACATAAGTTGGACTGGGGTTATACGTGAGATGTGAACAGTACATCTAGTACTACAATTGCATATTACAAGTCCAAAGTTCACAGATTTAATTTTTTGAAAATAAAATATGCCCAAAACGAATTAGAGTTTTTGAAATTCAAATAAAATAAATTGATATGATGTTTGTTTAGGTAAAGAAGCATTAGATAATTTAAACACGGATTGTCCTATCTTAGTTTCTCTGAATGCGGATTATTTTATAAATATAAACTTACACATTTAGTATTGACTTGTTATGCATAATGTTAATTGGTTTTCTAGTTTTTCTTGTTTTTAATCATATTTAATCATTTTTCTGGCAAATATTTATAAATTAGATGAAAAAAGAAAAAAAAAAAAAAGAGATATTACTATACGGCGTCAGAACGGGGCACGGGGTATATTAAACTCGCATGTCTTTCAAGCGTTGAAGAACTGTTGGGTCTTCTGCACCTCTTAGGGCAGATTTAGAACAAACAAAATTGAACGATCACCTAACTAATAAATCACTTGTTTAAATTGAAAGCAAATTTTTTAATAAATATATCAAATTAAAGTATTAATAATAAAACAAGCCGCGTGGTTATAAAATAGAATTACTATGTGGAAATTGTTCTGAGTGATTGCATATATTACTTTGGTTCCATTTTAATCCCAACGATGGTTCCAGCATATGTATCATTTGACATTTATTGTCGTTTTATTAAAATTCGAATTGGATGATCAAAAGATTGAGGGGGGGGTTCTTTTCAATGGTTTGAACACAGTTGCATTGTACGGTTTTTTATTTTTACCGTTACGGCTTCTAACTATCCAGGTGAGGAAAGAGTCAATGGTTAATTTTGGCTAAGTGCAGAGGAATTTATCGTACTGATGCCGTTCTTGTTGGGAACGCTACTGTCATAGAATAAGCTTGTTACTTTATATAATGTGATTAAGCGATAAAATAGATTGTATTGTTCAAGATATCACATGGCTTTAACTCCGTTTCCTACTTTTTAAAAACGCTCTTAATCAGAAGCGGCTATATAATAAGTCGGTTCGACCCTTAAGGTGATGGTAGGTCCGGCCTTAAAAAAAAACCAACTAATTGTTTTAGAAACAAATTGTTGGCTGTATCTAAATTCACACGGAAACTCTCATGAAACTTGGGAACGATTCAATTTGGAAAATTGTGATCTCACTTTATTTTATTTAAGTACAGAATAGGAGTTCAGCTCTGGCGGAAAACAAAGACATCTCGGCAATTTGTATGATGCCTTCCAGCCATGATCATTTTCTTTCTAAGTAACTTCACATCACAGAAATGTCCGTTGAAAAATTACTTCCCTCAGGTTTTACTTCAATTAGTATAATTTTTAACTGCTATTGAAATATTTAATCCTTGTATCAAATTCCCTATCCATTCTATTTTTTTTACACCGTCTTTGGAACTATAAAACTTCCCAATAGGAACTTTCGACTAAAGTTGCTAAAGCTAAAGAAGAAATTTTGTCCGGGCACCATAGACAACAGTAAGACTGAGATTTGAGGGAGTTGAAGTGAACAATAACCGACATATTCTACAATTTGCCAGATGGTAGCACGATCAAGATTCGAAACAGAATAAACTAAATAAAACTATTTCAATTCAATCATACATTAACATTAACAATGTAGGAGGAAATTCTTAATCACTTCACAAAAATTAAGAAACAACTAATTTAGAATTGTAGTTTAGCCAGTGCTAAAGGTTCCTTTCTTATCTTTCCAAGATCTTTCTTCAACTGAATTCTCCCCGTGTATACGCATTAGGGCGGGTGTGCCTCAGGGAGGCATACTTGGCCCTTTTCTATTTTCCATATACACTGCAGATAATCCTATGTAACGTAACATTTCGACATACACATTCGCTGACGATATAAGGATTCTTAGATGCAATTCGGACTAACAACAACACCTGAATGAATTAACACTATTCACAAAATGGGGAAGCAGCAGTCCTGTTGTGATAAATGGAATTCCATTGCTTACCACTGACCTTGTGCTTTATCTTGGATTTTTCATGGATAAACGACTGACATGGAATCCCTACACATGACTGAAAAGGCCGAAAACAACCCGACGTTATAAATTGTGCAAAAGACCACTCGACTCACGAACAAAATTAGAAATTGGAAAAAAAAAAAAATTGGAAAAAAAAAAAAAAAAAAAAAAAACTTTTAATTTTCTCTGGGCGTACAGCTGTGAAGTGTGGGCCTCAACCAGGGATTCTAATTCTCAGCGTCTCCAATCAATCCAATCTAAAATTCTCCGTCAAATTATAAATGCTCCTTTTTAAGTTTCAAATTACACTATCCATACAGACCTATACATCCGGTTTGTTCATGAACTCACCAAAACCCGATATAAAAAATTCCATCAAACACTGAACACACAGCAATCTATTCGTACGAAATTTATCACTTCCAACCCCACCCGAAAATCCTTCAAGACGATTAAAGCTAAAATGGCCCCGAGAACTTGCCGTTGTATGTAGACTGAACAAGATACCAGTGGGAAGGAGTGTTACCACTGGGCGACTTCTCCTACAAGAGCATCAAATGATAATTCAACATGCACGAGCATATTTACTTAATATTATAACATCAAATTATGTCCAGGTTCTCTGTTCCATGCTAGAGGCAGGAAAGCAAGGAGGAGAGTTAAGTATAGCTTAGACATTGGAAGTAAAACAGTAAGAAAAAATCCAGTTGAAAGCCAGTCATATCAGGTTTGTATCCACCCTGATTTTTATTAATATAAATTATTTCTGTGATGTGGCACATTTTCATTTGTTTGATTGGTATTTTTCCATTTTTTGTTATCAAGGTTGATTATTTTAATTTTGCCCCAGGCTCATATTATTCCCATAGTAAGTAGTTATTCTTGGATGGAAGGATAGATACAATGGTCATCAGGGATTGGAGGAGTTCCCTCCTGAGTACTGCAGCTGTACAGCTTATTGTACTATACTCTGGCTTCATTTTTGAGGGAAGGCTCACAACACGAAGTGAACTTGAGCCTCCGTTGTGCCAGTGTTCTTTCATCGAAGAAACTCATTTTTGAAGAGGGTTGGGACCAGATTCAGGGTCGCTGAGATCCAGTCTCGCCCCTTCCATTGATGAGTGCCGTGTCAATTTCTTTTAATTGCGGCCACCGGTCCTCTTAGGCGTTAGAAAAGTTCCAGAGGCGACGGTGAGGATCGAACCCACGACCGCGGGGTCTACTAGCCGAGAGTCTGACGCCTTAACCACTCGGCTACAGTCCCAATACCAAAACCACGCAAATCTCCCAGTGGCACATCCTTTTACATACTGAAGAGCCTCCTTCCTATTTATCCAAAATCTTTGAATAATACAATCCCGATGTACGTTGTTGGTTGTAGATGTTGTGGATTTTGGCGAATCGGCTGGGAGGGAAAGTTTTAAGAAAAGCTTTCAGAATTCGTTTGCCCTACCTTACATTCGTTTAGTTATAGCTACATTGTTTTAGTTATAGTTCGTGTTGCCGCCGTTTCTGCAGCTCAGGGCCAGAGTCAAAACCTTGTGGTAGGAAACTCCTCATCCCAGTTAAACCGTAGGCTACTTAGCAGATTGAATTTGTTAGAAATCACAGTTGCAAAAGACTTCTCAGAAACTTTAGCAATAATTTCTTCTTTTAATTGCTTATAAACTTGACAGTCTTTGCTGTTGGACAAGTGGTTTTTCCTGGTGCCCTCGTTAATTTGGCGTTCTTCACCACACTTAAGGGCATCGCATTTTCCTCTGCATTGCGAAGTTGAGTGATTAAAGATCAAACAGCTTGAGCACTGCCTAATTTGGAAGACCAATTTTTGCCCATGGAATATGACAATGCATATGGGCATGGGAGAAACTACTTGCTCTCCTCGAGTCTCGTATTTTTTCATTCCTTCAATTCCCAGTGGGAGGATACTTGATTTCTTCTGACTGAGGATTACACTTTCACTAAGGCAACATGCCTAATTACTCCTTTTGATTTAACTGCGAAGTACGTAGTACCTTAAAATACGGAATATTATCATTCCTTGAAGGACCACACAATAAATAGTGGTAGCAGAATAAAAGAAAAAAAAAACCGTCACAAGAATTTTAAATTGGAAAAATAGAATTGCATTCAATTAACAAATTTGCGCTTAATCTGTGTAAATTTATATAAATATTTTGTCGCGCTCAGCGAACAAATAGGAAAAATGGTTAAAAAAGCAACCGCAATACGCATCATAAACCACTGAACCGCACATTCTTTCCACAGACCAGCTTCAAATCGAACGAGCGAAATGTGAAAGTATTTTAAAACCCCAGAAAGAATTGATTAAAAGTAACATTGACGCTTTAGTAAAAAAACCTAACAGTGCAATTTAAAAAATCTCGACCCGACTTAGAATCATCAGCTAGAGCCGAGAAAACGTACGTAACATACAAAAAGGAATTATTTTCAATTGTGTGCAGTTTGCGACATTTTCAACAATATCTAATACACAAACCCTTTTCGCTAGTCACCGTTTGCAGTGAATCGGCATTATTCATGAAATTCCTTTGATTTTGAGGCAGATCACCGGCCCCAAGGGGTTAACCAAACCGTAAAAGACGGAATATAATCATTCCTTGAAGGACCAACAATAATATATCATTTGTAGTTGTGAATACCAAATAAATATATTTAAAAAAATCTTTTCCGGACGGTCACACTTATTTTTAGCATTTTTCTTCAATGGTGGGTTAGAAATATTGAACGAAACTGTGAAGTCCTTGGACAGATCACTTAACCAGAGAAAAACTTATTCAGTGAAAACTCCGTCTACTGGTTTTTATTAAATAATGAATAATATTGTAAAAACACAGTCAGGTCAAGAACGCGAGTTCCAGTAAGGAATCGTTCTTTAAAAACTGCGATCGGAACAACGGAATTTCACGCCTGGGATAGTTCGTAAACAAAAATAACCTCCTAACTGAAAATCAATTTGGCTTGATCTTTATGCAAATGATGTTTTCCTAATAACCGACATCCCAGCTCGTCAGTTAAAATAAAACAACAACAAAAACACTAGAAAAATAGTGGGGAAAAATGTCATCTCACTATATAACAAAGTCTAAAGTGATGATCTACAGAAAGAACAGTAGACTGAGAAATTGTTTTATTGTTGTTCTGAGTAGGTACTGCATAAACATAAAATTATTTTGGAAGAACAGAAAAGTATCTGGTAAATTTTTTTAAACAAAAAAAAAACATGCCTTCATAATCAAAATACCACGTTTGTGATGAGTATTTTGTTGTGGTGTGATGATCGGTCGGATGAAAGGAATCTGCACTGTAGAAGAGAGGGGCCGATCATCACAAACACATCGGAAAGGAGGAGGAGGCTATCCATAAAAGAGTGCGCTGGCAGAAAGACGTCTATGTTTTACTGTTTCGTGCCAAAAGATTCAAGGTACTTGTATCTTTGCGATTCATTTCGGTTAATTTTATATTTTGTTTAAAGTTTTTTATCTCTGAACATTGCCTGTTGACAGATTACTAAAAGATTGCTAAAAAAAAAAAGTATTTCTCCATCGTTGTTAATTTTTGTTTGTTTCGTACCAAGAAGAGGCCTTTTTTTGTTAATATATTCCCTGACTTATGTAATATTTAGTTTTTTTATTGTGTAAAATCCATCGTCAAAGTGGATATCTATTTTCTTACTATAATCGCTAAGAGGACATGGAAACTTTTTACAGGGTTTTTTAAAATATTCTCTCTACGTAATGGAATTGTTATGATTATTGTTGAAACGTCAGTTGAATCATTTTCTTTGCATTACGTTTGTATTTAAAATTTTATTTGAGTGTGTTATAATAATTTCGATAATCGATTGAACATATCGTAGAAGTCTGGTATTTTCTTAGGGTATTAATTTTGTGAGTTTGATCCTCGCATAGAGAGTAAGCCCCAGTGATTTCCTTCCCAGACTCGGCTTTACTTATTTTTACAGAACATAGGAATGGACGACGTAGAATTCGGAGCATGTAAGAAGGCCACGCAGTCTGAACGCTTTCATCAATCTAAAACACTTTCAGAGTCAAATATTGAATTAAGTGTTTTTGGCTGCAGTGATTCTGGCTTGAATCTTTGCCAATTGAGTTGGCTGTTCCAGCTCAAAGGAGAATTGCTATTTCTCAATTATTTGCTCCGGTCGAGGAAGGGCCGGAGGAAAGATGTTCTATGTGCAATTTAAATGCCAGCGAGGACCTTCGACATTTCCTTTGTGAATGCCTGTTGCCGGCTGAACCGCTCCCTCTCACTGAGATGTTGCTCCCGCGCTAGACCAGCAACGCCGCTGCAAACGATTAATTGCTTTTACGGGAAAGCCCTGAGAATATTCAGGTACAGCTTAATAAGAGAATATAATTAATAATATTGTAACTCTCTGAATAAATTAGTGTATACGATTTTTTTTAAGTTTCTTATTTCACGATAACTATTTATTAAAATGTGTAAAAGAAAATAATAAGAATTTTATTATATTTTATGTTTTCAAATAAATAATGTTTAAGTAAGCTTTTGGCTGTTAAAAAGTCAGTGTTACGACCGAGATTCGAACCCACGACCTTCGGCTAAATACACCACTGCTCTACCACTTGAGCTATCGTGACTTCTTGGACACCAGCAGGCATTGGGTTCGAATCCCACTCGTGACACTGACTTTTTATCTCGCCCAAAACCTTATTTAAAGATTAATAAATTTAAGATAATTTAATCATTTTTTACCCAAGTTGCTTCCGAGCAATATCAAACCTTAGCAAATAGCAAAAAAAAGGAAGGAAAATTTAAAAGGTGTAGTTGAAATGTGAAGTTAGTGTCCGAGTGGATCGAAATCACGCTAGCTCAAGTGGTAGAGCAGCGGCGTACCTAGCCGAAGGTCGTGGGTTCGAATCCCGCTCGTGACGCTGACTTTTTTTATCTCAGTCAAAAGCTTAATTAAAGATTAATTAATTGAAAAGAATTTATTTGATCAAGCGAACCACGAAACCTAATAACAATAAATTATATTTTATTGCTTTTATGTATTTTATTTTTAATATAAATTGCGAATCTCTTTAATATATCCATTATAGTTAAAAAATAATTTAAATTAAGCATTTTTTTTTACAAATAAGACTTTAATTTTTTTCTGTTTTTTCTACATTTCTGTCACTGATACAGTAGGTTGTTCAATATACTGCAGTCCATGGGTAGAAAAATAAATTGTCTTTTACAATAAATACAATAAATTAGCTCCACCGTTTGTTACATAATTTATATGATGTTTATAATCCATAATTATATATATATATATTTATTTATTTATTTATATTTATCAGTTAAAGCCC
>CM077111.1:16175502-16191764 GCA_039619505.1 Cimex hemipterus | reverse complement strand
AAAACCTTATTATTAATAATAATAATAACTGATTAAACAAAAAATCAAAATTTACCAGTTTATAGAAGTCATTTATAAAGAAAGATTATTAAAAAAAAAAAAAAAGGTCGGACTACACGTACCAAATCTTATATTTACTTTCTTTAAAATATAATCCTGTTTATTTCGATTAAAATTTTTGTAGGAAAGACAAATCTTTAGAAAGGAAAAATTTTGATGATTAGTCCGTTGTGCCAAGTTGTTCATTAATGACGTAGTTTATTACTGATGGCTTCTATCTTACAAAACTATTTAAAAGAAGCCGTAATATATGCACATAAAGCCAAATTCTATTTCCCTAATAATTTATCATTGTTAGATTTGATTGAATTTGATTAATAGCATGAAGTAAAAAAAAAATGTTATGTTACGGAAGTCATTTGAGTTTGAAAATTTACTTTAAATTTTTGCCCATAAACTATCCTACGGGATGACACCTATAGACTTGGCACTTTCATGTACTTACCACGACAACCGGTAACCTCCTAATTCTAAGAGGTCGGACAATAAATATGAATTTTTAACAACTTACAAACTAGGATAGAAGCAGAATCATTAGGTAGGAGTTAGCGAAAACTTATCGGGTCGGTATGCTGTAGAACCTCAGCAGTAACCATCAGCACTATTGATGTAAACCAAGAACATAAACAAAAATAACCCATGTTTTTTAGTGATCATATTTGGCATATTAATTATTCTTTTTATCTAAGGTTTTTGGTTGAGATGAAAAATTTGTGTGCGGAAGGGGATTCGAACCCACGACTTTCGGCTCGATACGGCACTGCTCTACCACTTGAGCTTTCATGACTTCGATCTCCTCGGACGCCAACTCCTCATCACAATCAAAAACCTTAGTTAAAAAGAGTAATTAACTGTGAAAATTAATATGATCAATGATGACCACTAAGCAAATTTTTTTCCTTGGGGAGGGGGGGGGGCTGTCGTACGAGGCACTTCCTTAGAAGTGTAAAATTTAGTTGAATGATAGGGCCGGGTTATTTTAGTTAAACGGAAATATCTGAAAATTTGCCAGTTCCTTCAAACTTTTGCGATTTAGAGAATGGAGTATAGTTCAAAATGTGTGAAGACACGCGCATCCATCGATTTAAAAAAAATTCGTTACTACGTTTCACGTTCAAATTTTTGGGTGTTCAATTGAATTGAAATGAGCAGTCTAAAACTTGTTTTATTTTTTGTATGAGTTCTCTCTCTTTTTGACCCACTTTTCTAGGATGAAGCACAACAGAACAGTAATGGTCGCGTTGCACATGATCAAAATAAGCCACTAATAACCCATAATTCAGTGAACTTCGCACCATCGTAAGATCTGTGAAGCAACCAAGAGCCAAATTTATTGTATATACCGGAGACCCATTGGCCCTGAACTCGTTCCGTTGAAGCACTCCGAACTGCCAAAAACCGAGAACCTAACAGGCGGCGTGTTAAAACGTTCATCCAAGGCTATTGGAGAAACTAGCATCAGTACCAAACCTAGGAGGTGTTAGGCTAAAATAATGATAAAACTTCTGACTGTACAACAACGAATCCATGACATTACGTGACGACCCGGAGTAGCAGAAGCAATTCCTGCCACGAAGGGAAAGAAACAGCGGGACACGTCGCCAGTTTATGCGATGGACTAGGCTTACTCTTGAGATAGGAAAAGCCCAGGCTTGGAAAAAACACGCGGAAGCTCTTAACAAAGTTTTACGATCTGATAAAACGTCTTAAGGCTAAGTTAACGAAAAGTTCTAGATAATAACGTAAGTTGAACAATAGATCAATATTGATCGTTCCTTTTAACATAAAATTGAACTTCAAAGGGAGACAAAAATTAAAAATTAGGAGCCGAGTTAAGAAATAAGACAAGCAGTTAAAATAAATTTCATGTTATTTAACATTATCGAACAATTAACTGGAAGATTGCGTAAGGTAGTCATAAATTAATCGTAAGGAAAAAAATCGCCCGAGCTAGGAAGCAAAAATTAGTTTATGCCAAAATCGCCAAGAAATGTCAAACAACCTGTGGTTTCCAGGACATCTAACATTAAAAAACCTAATAAAAATTACAATTCATTAAGGTTTTGAATTGAGATAGAAAGGTCTCTATCGCTCAAGTGGTAGAGCAGCGGCGTATCAAGCTGAAGATCGTAGGTTCGAATCCTGCTCGTCCCACTGACTTTTTTTAATCTCAACTCAAAACCTTAGTTAATTGGTCAAGCGGACCACGAAATTAGTGAACCTAATAAAAATATTCAACCCACGCTTTACAAATTTCTACAAGGATTAACAAACAACTCTGTGCTAAAAATGGTGTTAAATAACTTGGAATTTTTAAGAATGATTTGATGTTATTGAGTGAAAAATTTATTGAATAGCAAGATAAGAAATTGACGATAAAATGTAGTATAGTGTTAAACGAGTATTTCCATAAAAATATATATCTTCTTAGGCACTTCAGAAGTGCTTATATCTGAACAAGAATGTCATATATTATTAATATTATATCAAAGGCAGTACATAAATTATTTAATGGCTTTATTTCATATCAACACATCGATTTTAAATATGGAGTGTGAAGCACGTTAAACGTGAGGTCTGGCCTCATAGATAATTTTGAGTCGGGGGAGGATTTGCCGGTACGTATTGTCGGAGTTAATGCAGTTCGGCTAAGCCGTGAGCAGATGGCCTTCTTCAGGTGAACCGTGCTCGGAGATAAGAGACCCTCTACGCTTCTAGTACACGGGGACGTAAAGCGCATCAACCTTATCTATTCGTCAGTTCGTGTCCAATCGGCGCAAATCCCCTTGCTTAAGATTTATCCCATTAACACGAAAAACCGTAAAATTTTCGCTTAAACTTTTCAAGGAGAAAGGGGCGTGAGATCGCATTTTTATCAGGAACGAATATATATTAAATTGATTTATCTTGTACCGTTTGAACACGACCAAAATCTAATCTACAATATCCTTTTGAGATGCCCATTTTAGCTGAAGGCGATGATCAAGAAGAATCTGGAGAAAAATTGGAGTAGCATAAAAATTATTTCACGTTTATACATGTATACGTGCAAAATATTGATAATAAACCCGAGGGTAACCTACTTTAGAAAAACTACAAAGCATTTTCCAGTGGAATGAAACTTTTTTTCAAGCAATTGAAATCTTACTTCAAGCAAATAAAATCCAAAATTGTGGAGGGGGGTAAAGGCAAAATTAATTAAAATGTTTATAATCTTATACTTTTATTAGGTTTCGTGGTCAGTTTGATCGAATAATTATATTTTCAACTAAGGTTTTGATTTTGATTAAAAAAAGTCAGTTCTACAAGCGGGATTCGATCCCACGACCTTCGCCTAAATACACCGCTGGTCTAACCACTTCAGCTATCGTGACTTTGATCCACTCGGACACTAACTTCCCATCTCAACCCTACATTTTGAATTTTCCTTTTAAGCCCTCCTGAGCAAAAATTGAAAAAAAAAAGTAAAATTCAAAAGGCTGGGTTGAAATGAGATGCTGGTGTTCGAGTGGATCAAAATCACGATAGCTCAAATGGTAGACCAGCGCCGTATTGAGCCGAAGTTAGCGGGTTCGAATCCCGCTCGTGACAGTGAGCTTTCTATATAAACCAAGATTTTACATACAAAGAAAAATTAATTGAAAGAAGTAACATTGTCAATCGACCACTAAAATATAAATGTTTATCCAGATGGTCTTCGATCATCATAGCTTGTGATATATTTAAAGACGCGTTTTTGACATTTTCTCATAATCTTTGTTGGTTTTCTGATTGTCCTTTCACGCGAAACTGAAGCAAAGTAAATAATAGAGAAAGTAATTAATTATTAAATTCATTTATCGTATTTAACATAAACTCCAAATGTAAATATTGAACGTAGTACAATATTTACATTTCCTCCGCGTTATTTAAAAAAAAAATTTCAGTACGGCCGCTTGTAATATATCTGTAACAATGCTGGAGCAAAAGGGGTGAGTCAGGGTTGACTTTCGTGGATTAATTATGATTTGTTTGTCGTTTCACGGATCTACGTCTCATTATCTACGACAAGGGAAAAAGTGCAGTTCTACATATGAGAAAATAAAATATCGATCTTTTTAAAGTCAAATTAATGTTTTTCATCGAAAGTTTTTTTTTATTTGGTGTAATAATTTTAAATTATTGTGGTATTCGAAAGTTTTGTTTTGTTCATTATCGCAGTTAGACTCTGTCAGACACGTTTCATACATATCCAATGGCCGTTTTTTTTAAAAGCGCTTTTCAATAAGTCGATTATAACTCTGTTTTTAATTTTTTTTAGCACAACCAAAACTTAATTAATTGAAAAGTAATCTTAAAATATTGGTAAAACTTTATTATCGGGAAAATTTGTTTAAAAATTTATAATTCAAATATGAAGATTAAAAGCAGGCAAAACACTTACCCGATGAGTCAGCTAATCTGGTGGAACAAATCTCAACCAAAAGTAGCTACTCAAGAATTACGCAGCTTACAAACCTATGAATCACAGGGGCGATGAGAACAATCCCTACACTGACTGTATGTGCCCGGAAACAATCTTCGCACTTCCTATAAATTCTCAACAGACTATAAAGCAGAGGAAGAACTGAGGAGAGCATCAGATACAATGATATGGTATAATGATGGCTCCAACACCGACGAAGGAACCGGATCAGGCGTTTTCGGTGCAAGCCCAACATATGAGCAATCAAACTCATTAGGGAACTATACCTCGGTCTTTCAAGCAGAAATACATGCCATCAATGGTTATGCCCGGAAATCTGAAAAGAGGCTACACTGACAAAAAATCCTCATAAGATCATACAGCCAAGCAGCTATTAATGCACTGGCAATCACAATTAGTCATGGAATGCATCCAAAATCTCCTAAACCTGAGGGAACACAACAAGGTAATGGTATCCTGGGTGCCAAGGCACAGGGGAAATTTTAGGTAATGAAGAACCAGACAGACTGGCCAGAGGAGGATCTGCAAGACCATACACAGGCCCCGAACCTATCCTGGGGATGTCAAAAATAAACACGGAATCCTCCATCGCAGAATGGATCCAAACAAAACAAAGAGAGAAGTGGATAAACTCTAGTAGTGCTAGACATAGTGAACTTATGATGAGACAACCTTCACCAAAACTTGTAAAAACACTACTACAATTGGAGAGGGCAAAACTCAGAGGAGTGATGGGTCTTCTAACCGGCCACTGGCATCTAAGGAAACATGTGCACAACATGGGCATATACAGTGATGATCCCATTTGCTGATTATGTAGGAAACAGCCACTCATATCATCTTCGAATGCGAAGCAACAGCTCAATGGAGGTATGGAACTGACACTCAATGACCTGATACTTCTGAGAAAAAGGATTGAGTCTAATGACTAAACCAAGGAACTAAGAAGGTACAACAAGCCAGAAGGATGCAGTGCCTGGGGTATACAAACCCCGTCTCCTAGTATCCTTTATCCTTTCCACTATACCATACCACGCTACCCTACTCTACGCTATCACTACTGTCCAGATTTTCGTTGGGTAACTTCGAGAACAGTCGGCAACAAAAGAACCGGACACTCATATTTTTATTTCAAGCTATATATTGTCGTTATATAAATTACAACATACTTATTTTAGTATAAACCAAATTAAGAGAGATCAAAAATTCATTCGTTTTTTTATATTTTTTAAAACATTTTTTGTAGAGTGAAAGCATAATTTTAACGGTTTGGTAGAGAATTGATCAAACCATCGGAACACCATTTTTTAATATAATGAGTTTAACAATTTATTATTCGGTTTTGCTCATAAAATGTAACTAACAATTTTTTTCATGATTTTGCTCCTAAAATTACAAAATTTTCGTCGAGTAGCTTCAGAACAGGACACTCGTATATTTGTAGTTTATATCAAACAGTGTGTAAGCAATTTTGTCGTTATATTTATTACAGCATACTCATTTTAATATAAATCAAATTAAACGAGATTAAAAAGTCATTTGTTTTTATTAAAAAAAAATGAAATGGTTTGAAATAAAATTGATCAAAACACCGGAATGCCATTTTATGATATAGAGAATTCAATTAACAATTTATTACGTGGTTTTGCGCACGAAATTAAACCATTTTCGTCGAGTAGCGTCAGAACGGGACACTCATATATTTGTAATTTATTTCAAAAAGTATATGTAATTTTGTCTTTATATTAATACTAAAGCCGGGAACACATTTACCCGATGCAACGCTAAACGACGCTACCTGATGCTATCCTAAGTTCATTTTTCCGTAAGATTGTATTAGATCCGAGCACACCTGCCCGATAGCACGCAACGCAACCCTACTCCGCTACGCTACGCGAGCACCACTGCACGGATTTTCGTTGGGTAGCATCGAGTACAGTCGAAGACAAAAAAAACCGGGCACTCATATTTTTATTTCAAACTATATATTGACGTTATATTAATTAGAACACATGTCAAAAATATGTCGTAAAATTATCGTTAGTACTACAATATAATTAATTTATTTCTCTACATAATTATGATCGTTAAAATTTAGTTTTCGTTTGCTTTGGGAAAAACTTTCAATTGAGGGAAAAAAGATTCGATTGTTTGCAAAAAGGTTTCTTTTGTTTCAGAAAAGATTCATTTGACTGGAAAATGCTACATCAAATACAAACATTTACCCTTGTTTGGATATCAGAGGATATTATGCAGGGGCGAAGGGAAAAGGCTACTAAATTGGCCTAGGAATGTTCCTTCAAAACCCATAGGCCTCGAACTCACTTGTAGCCCATCAAATTGCTGAAAAGACATACCCATCGGTCGGTGAGTTAAAAATATGAACCATGGAAAAGGACAATCTATGAATCTAATGACACAACAGTATACGACTGTTGTCGATTGAACACTCGAAAAGGCGAAAGTGTAGGATTAGCCAAGTCATCTTCCAGACGAAGACTTATGCAGGCTGAGATACCTATTCTTGAGATAAGAAAGCTAAGAGGTCTTGACACTCGTGACAGCCTTTCAAAGCCTTCAGCTTAAATGCACAATAAACCAATATTGATCGCAATGTCCTGCAGGTTCTACTAGACTATAAGTTGTACGAAAAACAATAGACATATAACCATCGTAATGAAACGTAAAAGTAAATCCAACGGACCCCAAATATGGAATGTGATAACCAACTTGAGTAAATAAAGAAGACCTGTTTTGGCACTACGGCCTCTACATCCCACAACCTCACATGCTAACTTTCACCAAACCTCAATGGAAAAAATTATTGCAGCAATGGCAGTCAATGATGTACCTCAATATACCTGACCTAAGGAACTAGAGAAAGTGCTACATAACGCACACTACTTTTCGAAACGTTTGGCTCATTTAAAACGTTTCTGAAACAAGGGGTAGACTTGTCGAAACAAGAGTTAAAAACTTGTTCGACTTCTTCAAGCATAAACGCTCGGAACGATCATGATATTTCAAATATAATTGTGATGAAATAGAAGTTAAGAAGGATAAGAACTGTTTTGGTAGCACGCGGTAGAGAGAGGAGATAGAAAAGAGTCGTGGAAGTTCGATGAGGATATCTATCGGCCGTGAAAATTTGCGGCATATTAATCAGCCAACTTAGCCTAGGACGTTTCGACTAGAATTACAGTACGTCCCGGAGAACCAGAAACATAAGAAAACCTGATTCTGGCACCACCACATCCTATTACTGCCACCAATCATTAAAAATTTCCAGACATCAGTTACATTCAAAGACAAGGAAGACGGAGTGCTGCAGGAATCTACATACCAAAATTAAAAATCAGCATCTCCTCCCCTTGGCAATAACACCTCCGTTTTTCAGGCCGAAGTCTGGGCCATCAATGTACGCTGTAGAACACTTATGGAAAATAAGGGAAAAGATATTGGAATTTTTTCTGACAGTCAGGCTAGTCTTAGGTCACTACAAAAAAATTTGTCAACCTCACGACTGGTGGAGGAAACTATAGATCTTATCAATAGGATCTCTTTCAGGTTTGAGAACAAGATAACCCTTATATGGATACCTGCACATAAAGGAAACCATGGCTATGAAAAGACGGATGGCCGAGCCAAAGATGGTTCTAACACTGCTTTTGTCGGGCCACAACCGGTATTACCTCACTCTATGAGCACAGCAAAACAGAGTATCAATACCTGGGAGTGCTGTCCCCTGGACCCAGGCAATCGAAGGAGTTTGTTAAGGCGATCAAACCAGCAGAATCCAAATGGCTATTGTCTATCACAAGGAAGGAAATTAAGAGGCTGATAGTTATTCTGACGAGCCACTGCCCACTGAGAAGACACCTCTTCGTAATGGGTATCCTACCAGATCCTTTTTTTTTCCGCTTCTGCGAAATAAAAGAAGAAACGGCAAAGCACTACCTCGCAGAGTGTGATAGGTATGCTAAGTGTAGATTTGAAACCTTTGAAGGAGAGGGCATCACCTCCCCGAGATAAAATGCGTTCAATATCTTGGGGTCTGTGAACAAGCCCAAGAGGATTGTGCAGGACACATGAGCCGACCAAGTCCCGGCCTTTTTAGGGATGATGTACCAGTCTTCCCAGACATTTAACCCCACGAGTCTTGGTCTCCTACCCGGTAAAATGTATATATTCAAAGACCCTCGTTCAACCCTCTACTTTTCCCAAGAAATGACGTGTGGTGGAAGGTAATGATGGGTGGTAGTATCAGAACCGCCATTTCTTATCCATTTGCCATATGTCACAAGTAATGAGAATATCATCATATCAAAATCGAGACTATTCCTGACTAAGCAGGTTTGAAGTTGGTAACAGCTGTCTGCCTTGGCCTACAACACTGATGATGGCGTGCCTCGAACAATGATTTAAATCGGCGAAAGAGCCGACCGGTTTAACCGAGGGTTAGAAGTAAAACTCCAATAATAACTTAACCTTAAATTTCTAAGTTATAAAACTTTCTTAATGATAAAACGAGTAGAACGTAATATTCATTAATGCCAAAAAAGGTATTTTATAATAAAAAATATATTAACTTTTACTGTATTTATTTGCTTCTTCCATAAAAAACCATTCTTACAGTTTGGTAGCGTGATATCATTTTAGGCTTGATTAGATTTTTTTTTATATCCTTCTGCCGCTTCTGTATCGCCTAATAAACGACTCCTTATTCAATTTTTCACTAGAAAAAATGAGACTCCTCCCGGGCTAAGATTTTCGAGGGTACAGAAACTTTTCCATTATTAGAATATCACTCTCGAAGGGGGTTTGGAACTTTTTCAAAGTTCACCCCTTCCGTCTTTTCCACAATTGTGCCTCCGAAGTAAAAAAAAAAAAATACTGCCATAAGCTTCAATCTGACCGAGTTTCTTGGTAAACTTTATTGCACTCAATATAAGTTATAATTTACAATACAATTAAAACGCCGTCGATTATTGAATTGGCGATTTTAAATTAGAACTTGAATTAACTTCAACGAGAAGAAAGTAAAATTTAAATTGTCAGAAAGTAGTAAAAAAAATGTAGTGTGAGAATGAATGAAATCATAATTAATTCAACTGTAGAATGTTTATAGCAGGTTTCAATCTTGGATTGGCCATTTTCGAACCTGTCCCGTCTGTCATCCCGGGTTTCCTCTGTCACTCCGGAATTTCAGTTGCAGCAATCCTACCACTGAAAATAGCCAGAAACAGTCTGACCAAATTGATCGGAACTGACCCAGCTACAAGTCTACGTGTTGGTAATTGGTCGGATTTATATTTGAAAACCGCCGTACACGATCAAACATTTGCCCAACGGGCCGTGTTTGCGCAAACTTTGATTTAACCGCGATTCAATGTTTTTGCGCGAACCTCAGTTTATTCAGTTCGTCACAAAGACTGTAGGCACCTCGATCCATTACTGGCTAAGAGAAAAAGCACAAAACCGAAAAAAATGGAGGAATGTTTGCACAAAGGAAGTAGGTATATAGATCCTAAAAGCGACGTATCAGGCTAGAAGCCCTTGTTCTCATCTCTCCTCCTCTACGTCCTGGGATTCGGTAAAAAGTGATTTCATAACACCTGGGACTTCCGTGGAAGAACAATGTTTTCTGTACGTTATACCGAAAAGCTTATATACAGTCATTTTCAAATTGTCCAAAACATTTTCTTCTTCTCCATCACGATTTACCCATAGGGTAGCGTATCCGCTCCGCTACTCTACACAATCTACACAGCTGATCTACCCTCTCACCCAAACACTTTTAGTTTTACCATTGCCGATGACGTGATGATGAATACGATACAAGTGACAGCTTCATGTCATTTGCAAACTCAATATTAAAATTTGAATCCCGGCTCCGCCAATGGAGGTTCAAGGTTAATGATATACGACTAAAATTATATTTCAATAATGTTCCTAATTGCATTCGTAGGTTGTGAGATGCGGTGTGACGTAGGTTTCAGAAAAACATTTTCTTTATCGTGCCAACGTTTCGATCTTTGTTGAGATCATCTTCAGGGCTAAACGTGTTTTCCGTGTCATTCTTGTCCGTCCTGTTGGCAGTGCCCACTCGACAGACAAGAACGATACATCTACAAGGAAAACAAACTATTTGAGCCTGAAGATGATCTCAATAAAGACCGAAACGTTGACAAGATAAAGAAAATGTAAACTAAAACCTGAACTAAACTTAACTAAAAACCTCCGTCAAACCAGCTGAATAATCATAGGCTAACTGCTAACCAACAAGACTTTGGACTGTACCTCGAAAAACGACTTAAGCGGAATCCCATCACAATGTTCATAAGTAAAAGTCTAAATAAAAATATTTAGGCGGCAAAAAATTTTGTCAAGAGGTCTAAACTTACTTAATCAATTACAAATCAATAAAAAAAACTATCACTGCTCTGCTAGCTCCATTATGGACGGACGTACTTGAATTGTATAGAAATGCTAAGGGTTCAAATTTTAACGGACTGCAAGCTTCTTTCTTTCTTTTTTCTTTTTTATTTCATTCCCATTATCTACGCTCGAAACTCCAAACCCTACAATTTGAAATCCTCCGAACGATTGTTGAACCTCCATAAAAATTCATACTGACCCGATGTGTCTCACATAATAGAGGCGTGTCATGCCTTCGCTCCATACAGAGAGCGTGTAGGCATGCCGCAGGAATTAAGAAGGGTTCTCGGGCACGGTAGCGAGTTTCAGAGTCCCCGTGCCGCTTTTTGGATAAATTGGAGTGTTTTATTTTATATAGTACGTCAAGTGTCTGTATGTTTTGTCTGAGTGCATTTATTAGCGTGAATGTCGAGGGGTGAGAGTGAATATAACGTCATCACCCCTCGAACGATGAAAGCGAGTTTGCGTGTGTTCGGGGGTCGATGGCGGAATATTTATAAAAGTACCCCATCGACCCCAATCTAGTTTAGTTTAAATATAGGTCCGTGGGTAACCCTCATATGGATACCAGCTCATAAGGGACATTACGGCAATGAAGAGGCGGACAGCCTGGCCAAGGAAGGATCAAACACTGCGTTTCTCGGGCCGCAATCAGTATTACCCCACTCTTTAAGCACAGCAAAAGAGAGTATAAGTTGCTGGAGAACGAAACAATTCGTCAAAGAATGGAATACGTCCCCCGGATGCAGGTAATCGAAGGAGTTTCTGAAGGAAATCAAACCTAAGGAAGCGAAATGGTTACTCTCCAACTCTAGGAGGAGAATTAGGAGGCTGATAGGTATCCTAACGGGCCATTGCCCCCTGAGAAGATACCTCTTCATAATGGGCACCCTACCAGACCCCTTCTGCCGCTTCTGCGAGACAAAAGAAGAAACGGCTCGACACTACCTAGCTGAATGCGGTAGGTATGCTAGGGAAAGATTCGACACTTTCGAAGGAGAGGACATAACTAAAACACTCCCCAGGATAAAATGGTCCACAATCCTGGGGTTTGTTAATAAGTCCAATAGGTTTATGCAGGACTCGTGAGCCCACCAGGTCCCGGACCTTTTAGGGATGGGGTACGGGCCAACCCAGGCTTTTAACCCCTCGGGTCCTGGTCGCCCGCCCTGCGTAATATATATATAGGTCCGTGGAGGAATATCAAGTACTCCACCGACCGAACGGAATGAATGTACTGTATGAATGTATTTATTTTTATGAATGTAGTGTTTGAATGGGTATAGAATATAGAATATATAGATTTAGTTAGGGGATGAAATGACCTAAATTTCGGAAGCCCCAGGAAAAAAAAATTCATACTGCCTTGAAAATACCGTATCCGACAATGCTCAATCTACGAATTACCTTTTATGAAGGTTTCCTATATGCTGCTTTTTTCCCTTCGACATTTTAACCTGTTGCATATTAAAGAGCAGTTGTAAATAAATAAATACATCAACAAAACTTCCTACACAGTTTCTATCTGTATGCATAGTTCGGCTAGAAAGATACTGGTTTTCTTGCCCATGGGCTCTGATTATTTCGTTTTGGGACGGAACCTTCTTGCGCCCTAGACCAATCGGTGCCAAGAGATAATTATCCTTTTTGACGGAAGATTTTTGTTTTGTATTTATGTGTTTGTGTGAAAGATTTCTTTAATTCTGATATCCTGTTTATATCGTTTGTGCCTATTTCCTTTTGTTTCAGTATTAACTAGTATGGATGGTTTTTATTAATGCCAAGGCAATTTGGTTGGGGGGGTTCAATATTTTCTTTATATTAAGCTCTTATTATCCGCTCAAGAAAACAAACCGTATGTAAGGACCGTGCCTGCCCTGACCACTGATGAGACGATTTTGATTAAAATTCGACGCCAAGAAAGTGACAAAGCCGGACAAGGCCGTCTCGTGACCGTTGGACCGGTACGATTAACATCGTCAGACAACTTCGTAAGGACTTGCGGAACGGCCAGCCTCCACTAATATCGATTTCCATTACTTGGGCGTGCCTAAGGGGCTTTTATGAAAATTGGAGAAACTTGTTCAGATTCGGAAAAGCGGCTGTACCGCCCCGGCCGATAACTGTCTCATAAATAACTTAAACTAGGGTACTTAAGAGGTCCCAGTTAAAAAGGGTGTGATACTCTGGTATACATAGTATTATGATAATATTGCCCTACATGCAGATTTTATAATGTATAGAAAGTCTATTATTTATTTGATATATTTGATATATGTAAGTCCTCCTTACTATCTAAGAAACTGAGTTGTGTTTCAACTAGTAACATTAAAAATATTCACTTTTTCCATTTATTTTTGCTTACATAAAATCGTTTTATATTTTATTATTCCTAAGCCTAAATTTTGATGATTATTTATTGTTTTCCATGATGATACATATTTATTTTTATGTTCATTACATTGGTTGGACTGACATAAATAACATCTTCCAATTAATCTTTAGGCGTTCAGATGAAAATTTATTTTTATAATTGTTATATTGTTTTTGTTTAATTTTATTACAAAAATAAATGTAATGTAATACCTCAAGAAGTGGATAGCAAAGTATAATTAAGGAAAAGAATAATTTTTTTCGAAGTAATTAATCTTTTTCCGTGGTATTGGTTGAGATAAAAAAGTCAGGATAACGGAGCGGGATTCGAACCCACGACCTTCGCTTAAATACGCCCCCTGTTCTACCGCTCGAACTATCGTGACCTCGATCCATTCGGGCATAAATTTACCATCTCAACCGCACCTTTTGAATATTACTTCTTTTTTCCATTTTTCCCAGGAGTGAAAGTTCGAAAGGTGGAGAAGATGTGTGTGTGTGTGTGTGCGTGTGTGTGCGTGTGTGTGCGTGTGTGTGTGATTGAGAGTGAAAGGTGAATTGAAACAGAAAGAAAAGTAAAAAAAACAATGATAAGAAATACGAGAAAGTTGTAAAAACGGAAGTAAGCTCAAGGCTAAATGTGCGGAACAGAGAGAGGCAGATAAGTACAAAAGCAAGTAGTAACAAAACTTCAAAACAAAAAAACAAAAAAAAAAAAACAAAGAAGAAGGGTGGAAGAGAGAGGAAGCGCCAAACAGAGTGAGGCAAAAGGGAGAGTGAGAGGGTTGGGAGAGAGACTTACTGTGTGAGAAAGAAACACGACAAAAAGAGAATACAGTACGAAATAAAGAATAGCCACTTCAAAATGAAAGTAAAGAGAAAAGAAAAAGTCACAAAAAGGGACAAATAATTGGACAAACCTTGGGGTGAGATATGAGAACTCAAACATGCAATATACAAGAAATGTCTGAAACATTCTAATATGAATTATTGTTCAATTTCAAACAATCACGATATTCTACATTTAACAGGCATAATTGACGGTATTAATTGTACTTTTTTATTTTCGGATAATCCACAACTACTATGTCGTCTCTTCGGCTTCGACGTATGAGACTGAAGCCAATGAAATGTAAAATTCCGTTAAAATATTTACCAGGAAAACAAATGTATTTATCTTACATATTATCACGTTTCAGCTTACATAGGAAACTGATGAGAATTTTATAAACGAGTGAAGTACACTCCCTTGGAAAGAATATACGGATGTAACAGATGTTTTCATGAGAAAAGTTGGCCTGAGAATGCTAAAACATTACAAAACGAGTCGCAAATATAAAATAAAATAAAAGATGATATTGAAATCTCAGAGGATTTACTTCATTTTATGAAAATAAATTAATAGTATCATATCGATAGTTATGTTTCGGATTGAAAAATTTATCAGAAATATTTAAATAATACCATTAAAAACCCTTATTAAAGTACCTAATTCGTAATATTGTTTTCATTGGGGTTGGGGTGGATATATTAGTTAAAATTCCTATTTAATTATATATAATTATTCTTCTAAATGGTTGGAAGTTAAGAAATTAGAATAAAAAAATTCCGAAAGTGTAATAAAAATTCTAAAAAAGCATTATAGTTAATTTTTGGTCCCCCTCATACTGTTGTGGTTGGTGGCATGCCATTTAGTTCAGAATCGTATGAGACCTTTGCCAATCAGTGGAACTTGAAATTCGTTAATTCAAGTCCCAGATACCCGAAGCCTAATGGAATTCCATGCATTTTCCTTCTGAACAATCCATACCCATTGTAATGTTCAACAACTCCAAAACTTTAATATGAATTTCAAGTATGCTTGTTTCAGATATAAAGGCTGAAAGATTGTAATACGCTGGGTTAAGGGTCATTCAGGTGCAGATTCCAATGAAACAGTTGTTAAACCGCTAAGCTCCCCAGTATCGGCTAACCTTTTGAAATATTAAACGCACAAAATCGGATGCTTATAACACGTTTATATTTCAAATTATGGTAAAACTGTGTTAATTAAATTATGCTCGAATTGGCATATTTTATCGGACATTATACGTTAACTCGTCAGAGGGACACCAAATTGAGCAAATTTGCTAATCTTAGCTTATCCCATGACTTTAAAGTTTTCTTTGATTTTTACTTCAATGTTTCTTCCCGCGCACTGCCAACACTTTTTTTGACCGCCAACCTAAAATCTCCTTCTTGTGATCTTCTTTGTCCATGGATCTTAATTGTTGCATTTTCCGACATAAAATTGCATAATCAGTATATAATTTAATGGATCAGGTTTTGTGGTCTGATTGGCCAAATAAATTCTTTTTAATTACCTTTACGTAAGGTAATGGTTTAGATTAAAATGTCAGTGGCACGACCGGGATGCGAACCCACGACCGTCGGCTAAATATGCCACTGCTCTACCACTTTAGCTATCGTGACTTCGATCCACTCGGATGCTAACTTCCAGAAGGTCGTGAGTTCAAACCCGCTCATGCCACTAACTTTTTTTATCACTACCAAGATATTATTTAAAGATTAATTAACTGAATACAATATAATCATTTTTTACTCAATTTGCTTTAGAGCACCTTAGCAAAATTTGTTTGAGGTTAGCGTGAAAACTTGTAAATTAGGGCGGACGCAGTGTTGTTACTGCTGTTTCTACCAGTGTATTGGCAACACTGACTTTTTCGCCGCCAGTTTAAATCTCCATCTTGGAATATACAATCTTCAACATGGCTCTTTACTCCACCACTGCATTTCATATAGATTGTTATATATGCCAAATTATATGCAGATTACATTTTAACCTTTTTTGCCCAAAGCAGCTTCAGAACCAAATAATGCATTTTTTTAGGTTATAGAACATCCCGTGAGTTTACGGCGGGCTCAG
>CM077111.1:16148381-16175492 GCA_039619505.1 Cimex hemipterus | reverse complement strand
TTGTACCTGCTCGTTTCCTTCCCGCGTATTGGCAACACTGATTTTTTGGCGGGAATCTAAACTCTCTAACAATAATCAAGTGATTTAACACTAATTTATTGTATTAAGAAAAGTGCTAATGTTAATCTTCTCTAATACAACAGGCCATAAAAGGTAAAACTGAGTTATACACAATAGACCAAGGATAGTAAGAACGGGTGGAATAACTACAAAATGAAAAAAAATGATTACTATTATAGATCTTGTAACACACGAGAAAGGTCAGCTGCAGCTGGCAACTGATGAAATAGGGGCAATAAATGTGCTGTTCTTTAGAAAGTCACAAGAGAAAAAAATGTTGGAGAAAAGGACATTTTGGAGGCGGGGGTGGGTCTTATCGTTAGACATCCGCCTCAAGGGCTAGTTTGGGCTCTCACAAGATTAAATTGTCAGTTTTGCTAATAGTCGCAGGAGAGCAAAAATCTAAATCTAGAAAACTTCAAAAAAGTACGGTTTGAGTGTGTCGGAGGGAAAATCGAAATAGGGTTTGTCATATATGACAATGAACATTTGATACTACAAGCTGACATTAAATGACAGTTGTGTAAGAGTGCTTTATCAAGGGAAAAAACCACCCTTGGTTCAAAGGAAAAGCAGAATACAATAATCCTGATAGTATGCCCATTTCCCTGGAAACTAGTACCATTGAAATCAGACTGTGGGGGAGATCCCCGTCCGAAGATAAGCGTCATCTTCAGTAAATGGTGACGTAGGGCGTGGGCTCCCTTTATCATGAGCCCACGACCGATTTCACTTCGGCTGCACCTGACAAAAGGAGACGTGGGCAGAATACAGACGGATAACCGGGATTTCCTAGGTCCGCCACCTTTGTCCGTTCAACGTCCGTTTAATTTGATACTTCTCCATCCTCGCCTTAGTGGCTCATCCGGTGGAAATGAGCTCGCCCCCAACAATTTCCGGGCTTTTCGTCTATTTACTTCACTGAGTAAACTAGCGATCCACTAATTTGATAGGGCGCGGCGGTTCCAGCAGAAGTCGTTTTCCCGTGAGTACACACTGCCTCCGATTACTATCTTATCCCCTGGAGGAAAACTCGTTTCTTGGCGAAATACAAGTCGGTTTTCAATTAAGACTATTGATCATGAGCAAACATAGAAAACATTTTCACAATACGTTTATTCAAAGTTCTCTATCCAATAGCAAAATATTTTAGGACCAAAAGTGTATATTTTATTTTCATTTTTTAAAAAATAAAATAACGATTTTACCCAGTATAAAAGTGGTTCCATGATTCAGAGTTTTTTTAAATTGCTTATAAAGTGTGTTGTTGATTGGTATATTCTATGAGAAAACCGACAAAAACCGTTTAATAAGTAGTTACTTCAATTCAGTACATCAAAAAATGGTATTCCGGTGTTTTGATCATTTTTCTACCAACCAATTAAAAATTTTAAAAAAATTATAAACTAATGAATTTTTAATCTCTAATTTGGTTTACATCAAAATAAGTATGTTATAATTAATATAACGACGATAGTACATGTAGTTTGAATACAAATATGAATGTCCAGGTTCTTTTGTCTTCGGCTGTACTCGATGCTACCCGACGAAAATCACCTTTCTAATTTATTGTATTTTTCCTAATTCTATAGTTAATTGAAATACTATTAGGTAATTTTTCTCCGTTGATAGTTGCTTGTCTATTCGAGCTGATGGGGATCTTTTTTGTTGTAGAAATGATAAATGATGGAGTGAGTGTTGTGTTCAATACTTTCTTAAAAGATAGTTCCTACTCACAGCAAGTTGTTTTGCAACGATACCGATTTCGAGCTTTTTAGCTCATCATCAGATTGTACAAGTCCTTCAACCTGATGATGAGCTAAAAGGCTCGAAATCCGGATCGTTGCAAAACAACTTACAGCGAGTAGGAACTGTCTTTTTAGAAAGTATTCTTTTGTTATTTTTGTAGTTTGTTCTTTGATCGATATTCATATTAGAATTAAATTATCCAATAGTTTTTTTTTCTTTTTTCTTTTTTTCTTTTTTAAAATTGGACATGGATGAAGATCTGGATTACAAAAACGTGATAAGCACCGACTTTTTATTTTTTTACAAAGATGTTAATTTTTTCCCGATTTCGATGCTCTTTCTGCTTTCTCCTCACTATATTATTTTAAATTAATCATAAATCAATAATAATAGAATAATTTTTGGGCCTTAACAATATTTCAAAAAACACTGTATTGTTATATTTTATTACCAACAGAAGACTAGCTTTTTATTTAGTTCTATTTTCCTCTCGACAGTAATAATTCTACCATATTGACGCCATATTTGCATCATTTTTTTCTCTTTTGTGTAACTTTACTCTCTAAATATACTAATTAAATCCTGACACTGGTTTCATATGTTTTCGTTGTCTTTTTGTAGATTTTCATTGTTGTCAAATATTTTAATATGTGTTGTTTCCAACCATTTCAAAATTTTTCTATTATTGTCTTGATCGAAAATTTTTATATTATTAAAATCCATTAATGGTCGCTATTAAATATTTTGATAGAACTGTTGTTTCCGACCCGATTTATTTTTTACATCTTTTTCATGTTGATTAGTTTTATTTTTTAATAATTGTATGGTTTTTTCCTATACACTTTTGATACCTATACTTGCCATTTTATAAAATCCATTACATTCTATTCATTTTTCTAGGAAGAATACATTTTACTTTGTTTTTAAGTACTTACATAGTTTGATGTTTTCTAATTTATTTTATTTTTTTAATATGTTTATGATTTTTTCTGTTAGACCTTCAATTTATAATATTTTTTCTACTTGTGGTCTTTCACCTATACATTTATTGTAATATATATTATGTTTTTTTTAATTATATAAACAGGATAATTTTTTTCTACGAACTTTAATTTATTTATTTATTTAAGAATCAAAAAAGATGAAGTTTCAAAAAATAAATAAATAAACCGTTTAATATACCTAATTTCTCAAATCATTTCCATTTCGATCGGCTAAGTTTCGAAAAGTGATGAAATGGTGATAAGGTGAAACGTCGGAGGCGGTCGTTGTTTTCACCTGCATATCTCAGACTCCGTGGATTCCAGAAAGCAGATGCTTTTAACCCACTTCCCGGTTAATGGAGTTCATCTTACCCCTCGAAAAATTCCCAAGTTCCCACTTAATCACAGTTTTCTCTCGAGCTTCGAAGATAAACCCGTTACAAATTTAAAAAATGCGTAAATAGTTTTTACAGCGTGAAACATTTTAGTTTGGGAATAGTTTTTTTCTACAGATGGTTGAATTGGTTGTTATTTTCCTTAAATAAAGATTGATCAAAACTAGATAAAGCATACTTTTATTAAGTTGCTTTAGCACTGTCAACAAATGAATCCATCCGTGATTCAACAATTAGCACAGATACTGTTACAAGCAAAAATGAGAGGAAATTTGTTTTTTAATTAAAAAGTTTGTAACTGCAAAGAAACATGCGGTATCGTCCGCGTAAGGTTCATAGTAATGGCATTTGGAGGTAAGTCGGGTTACATGGAAAACCAAGTAGGACCATGCTCCCTTGCACTACTCCGACTTTTATTGAGATAATCATTCGGCATCCGTCGTCCCGTATCACTCTGATGCAACGCCAGTTTATTGTTTGTAATGATATAATAGAGATTCGAGGTGTACGAGTTTATAAAAGATTCCTGGGTGACAGAAATCGTCCAGGAAAAGAGTAAAAGTGTAGTTTTCAAGAAGAAAAAAGCAACTCGCTGTTTTTAAGAGATAAACCAGATTCAGTAATTTTATCTGTACATTAATGCAAACAAAAGGGAAAACTTGAACGAACTTTTGACAATGAAGAATTGAGTCCCGTTTGTTTTGTCGACTAGTAGCAGTTTTAGTGACTTACAAATTGACAGTGACGTCTGAAGCGATCTTTTCTATCCCATTAGTCTTTCGCTTCCGAATTTCAGGCTTTACAAGCAAAAGTGGTTTTTTTTTGGGGGGGGGGGGGCGGGTGACCACACACGGGCCGAGACAAGGTTGAGCAGGGCCTGGAAGGGGCCGAAGACGCGTGGGTGGTATTTGGAAGCCCAGCGTGGACCTTGGACGAGCTGGGAAGGATGGGACGTACACGAAGTTCTAACTTTTAATTTACATTATGAGACTGGCTTCCGGACAATTTTGTATTTAGTTTTAATTTTTAAGAGACTTGGTTTAATTATTTTTTTCCATTTTATGCACAATATAGAGGACATTGATATTTTACATCCTTGTTGTGGTTATTTTATCTTATTATTTCACCCCGAGTGTTTCACTTTTGTCATAAAAGAAGAAAAAAATATAAAAACAGTTTTTTCATTAATTAAGTTTCCCAGTTGAGATAAAAAAGTCTGCGTCAAGAGCGGGATTCGAACCCAAGACCTTCAGCTACATACGCCGCTTTACCACTTGAGCTATCGTGATCCATTCGGAAATAAACTCTCTAAAATTCGAATCCCTCTCGTGACAATGGCATTTTTATCTCAACTAAAAACTTTAATTAATTGAAAGTTATTAATTGATCAAACGGACCATGAAAACTAGTGAATTTAATAAGTTAAAAGAACTATATCTTTATGTCACCGAGAATCAAATAAATTACACGACATATGAAAAATGGCAAAAAGAAGGAAAAATTCAAACGGTGGGGTTAGCACGATAGCTCATCACGATAGGTCGTGTGTTCGAAGCTCGTGACACTGACGTTTTTAATCTCAACTAAAATACTTAATTGAAAATTTTAATTGCTTAAGGGGACCATGAAAACTAGCGAATATAAAAACAGCGTGGCGCCTGATTATTTTACTTTTGGAGACGAATGCAGTCATGGGGGTAAAAACTACATTTAGCCCCAGGCACGCGACGACCGGAAGAATTGCCAAAGGTCCGGCGAGGAACCGGTAACAATACCCAATCACTTTTGCAAAGAATGTTAAGTACTTTTATTCGTCCTTTCAAAAGATGGAAAAGACCAGCTCGTAAGGAATGGCACAGCTATGATCAGTTCAGACGGTTTACCAATTAGTAATTTTAACCAAAAAACACCGACAAATCGTACTGCTTCGTATGCGATAATAAGTCCCTACCCATATTGGGTATTATTTTTACAAAAAGCTCATACTAATAGATCTTTCTATTCAACACTAGACTGACGGTTTTCACAACCGTCACGCAACGGCAAACAGTGCTACAGTGTGGTAGACATTTTCTCGTCTTGAATTGAGGACAGCAGTGTTCTGTGGCCTTTCTTGACGTAAGCCAAGCTTTTTATCAAGTTTGGCACCAAAGTTTCCTGTTAATACTCAAAGGATTCCCTCCCTCCACCTAACGTCTTATACTGCACATATATCTCAGACTTCTCCGAGTTCTTCAGAGAATCTGTATAAAGGGAAAAATATCGTCGTTTTGTTCTTCATTGATGCTCCCTGCAGAATTTTACATCTAGTTAATCATTATCTGGGAATCATTTTTAGACCACTGAGCAATCCGGTTCGGTTTGAATTGACCAATATCAATTTTCTATATTTGCACAAGGGTGAGAGAAACATACATCTGTAAATCAAATAGTTCAACTGCATTTATCAATAGATTTATATCGATTAAAAACCATACTATCAATTTCGTAAATTTTTCTGTCAAAATGAAAACTACGGAACGTATAAATAATCAATGAGAAGCAAATAAAAACCAAAATCATCTAAAACATTTTCAGAAAAGAAGTTTATCGTTAGAAATACATAATAATAAATACAAAGCAAACGATGAATATGTTTTTACAGAAAAGATTACCTATTGGGAAGGCGTAACAACGAAAGTACACAAGTAAATATACATTAATTAAGAAATGATTATTTGGAGACCGTGAGATGAGGTCGGGTGTGACGTAGGTTTTAGAAAAAGGTTTACTTTATCGTGCCAACGTTTCGATCATTATTGAGATCATCTTCAGGGCCTGCGATTTATAAACATTATTTAAATTATGCAAATGTAAGACGTGAACTTATACAATCGTAGAAATTCACTTTTTTCAAATCCTACATGTATAATTTAAATAACGTTTATACATTTCAAGCCCTGAAGATGATCTCAATAAAGATCGAAACGTTCCGACGATAAAGACAATGTTTTTCTAAAACAAATATCACAGCAGAACGCATTTCACGTTATTCAATTAATCATTAATTAAATACAACACATAGATAATAAAAATATGGTGCAAAAATATATATTTATTGCGGCCAAGCGTTGAAGAATAAAATTAATGGAAAACTACCAGGAGGTCCTTTCGATCCAATTAACATTTTGTCCAACCTAAGAACCAGAAACCCGGCATAAATCTGGCTAGATTTTCTTCCTGATTTGGATTTTCAAAGATAAAAATAATAAATGATAGAGTGAGTGTAGTGTTCAATCCTTGTTAAAATGATAGATCCTACACACAGTAAGTACAGGGTTGTGTTATAATTCCCGCTTATCGCACGTTCAAATCGAGCGCCATTAAAAAACCAGCTGTTCTTTGGAAAGTCAGATCGGTGGGGGTATCAGCGGGTTTACTTTTGCAATTTATGTTGAGAGACGAGGTTGAAGAATTCCTTCAGCCTGATGATGAGCTAAGGGCTCGAAATACGGATCATTGGAAAAAATTTACTATTAGGAACTATCTTTTTAAAAAGGATTGAACACCACACCTACTCCATCATTCATCATTTTTATTTTTGAAGTTCAGAGTTCAAACTGAGCGCCATTAAACAACCAGCTGTTCATTGGAACGTCGCGTTGGCGGAGGTATTAGCGGGTTCACGTTTGCAATTTTGTAGAGAGACGTGGTTGCAGCAATCCTTCAACCTGATGATGAGCAAAGGGCTCGAAATACGGATCGTTGGAAAACAATTTATTGTAAGTAGGAACTAACACTAAAAATAAGGATTGAACACCGCACTCCATCATTCATCATTTCTATATTTGAACTTGAGAGTTTAAATTGAGCGCCATTAAACAACCAGCCGTTCATTGGAACGTCGCGTTGGAGGGGGTATCACTTTTGCAATTCATGGTGTAGCAGTAGTTCGACCTGATGATGAGCTAAAGGGCTCGAAATCCGGATCCTTACTGTGGATAGAAACTATCTTCCAAACCGTTTCTGGTTTTTATGGCTGAAGATATTTGGAAACAAACATCAGGTTGCAGCAGATATGAAAAACCATACCTATGAATTTATATTCTAATCCTTTATACCAATTTCAATCAACTTGGCGTCGAATCTTCATGACACTTTAGTCAATAGAAACACAAGATTCAGTACGTAAAGTTTTATAGTAAGCAAGATATTTCAAACGAAACGGGTGGATTCCAGTTATGGAAAAAGTTAAAAAAATATGAACGAAGCTCAACTCAAGAAACTGATTTCTACCAAATTTTACACCAAATGTTCAGGACGTTGTAAGGATCGAAAACATCAAGAACCTTCATTTGGCTACTTAAAATTGCAAGTAAGATACTTTGAATCAAAGATTTATTTTACTTGTGTAGTGTAACCGACATTCCAAACAAACATATCCTTTGGTCCTAGGGTTCTCTGAGAAAACAATAAAATAGAAAGAAAAATTTACTGGTAGCTCGGAAATTATATAAAGGTAGTGAATACACATTAGCAAGAGAGACAGAGGCTTGGTAAAATTGGAAAAATATAGAAAGGATCTGAAAAGGAGTTTTAAGACTTTACGGAGGTAGTGGTTGAAAAAATAAACGAATACATTTACCATTTTTGTAAAATTTCAATAATTTACAATACTTTTGTGTTGAAATATAGAGTAAATTTTAATCAAAAAATTTATTATTGTTCACTTTTGTTCCAATATCGAAATACGTTAGACAAGTTTAAACTCTAAACCGCGAAAACCGCTTCCGACTAGCAGGAGGTTTTATGAAGTGCCCTACTTCAAACAAAAATATCCACTTTTGCGAACTTACAACTCAAAGTTAGATTCAGGTAAACAAATTAAAAAAAAAATAACTTTGAACACAATCGTCAGGGTATTTAGCGGGGAAAAGTTTAATTTTAACCTTTAAAACCTCTCTAATTAGCAGTTTTCCGTTTAGGCAGAATTGTATTGCAACCATGTGGATTCATTCCGCACGTGAAAAATAAAATTTGGGCCAGCTAAACGAAAATCACCTGCACCACTGAAAACAAAATTCCGAAACGCTTCTGTCATTTTTTTGCTTTTATAAGAATCGTTTCAGCATTTATCAATCCGAAACAACTACACTCAATGTCTGACATTATTTTCAAAATTATTACAAAATTTGGCCTTAAAACAGAAAATTTTTTTTCATGTTTCATACAGCCGCCCCATTTGATTTACGTAGTGCTGATACGGATTGTCATTCGACTTAAGGCGTTTCATTATATAAGAATTCATCTAAAACCCAAATTAAAATTACAATATTACAATATAATATACAAAATTTCATCAAAATTAGTCAGTGAATGCATCCAAAATCTCCAAAACCTGGGAAAACAGAACAAGGTAACGGTATCCTGGGTGCCAGGGCACAGGGGAATTTTGGGTAGTGAAGAAGCAGACAGACTGGCCAGAGGAGGATCCACACATAGGCCCGAGCCTATCCATGGGATATCCAAAACAAACGTTGAATCCTCCATCGCAGAATGGATCCAAATAAAACAAAGAGAAAAATGGATAAACTCTAGCAGTGCTAGACACAGTAAACCCATGATAAAACAACCTTCACCAAAACTGGCAAAAACACTGCTACAACTGGAGAGGGCAAATCTCAGAGGAGTGGTAGGACTACTAACCGGCCACTGTCATCTGAGAAAACATCTACAAAACATGGGCATACATAATAGTGATCCCATTTGCAGACTATGTAATGAGCAGGAGGAAACAGCCAATCGTATCATATTCGAATGCGGAGGAACGGCTCAATGGAGGTTCAATCTGACGCACAAAAGTGGCTCAGAGAACCACGTTGAAGCAATAACAGCCAATGACTTGATACTCCTGAGAAAAAGGATCGAGTCTATTGACTAAACTAAAGAACTAGGAAAGTACAATAAGCAAGAAGGCTGCAGTGCCTGGGGCACACAAACCCCACCTCCTAGCACCTTTGCTACCATTCCATTCCAAAACCCAAAGCTTAAATGCAATATACAACCCCACCCTAAGCAGTATAATTTGAAATCGTGAGAAGGTCAAGAATGAGATTGTTTAGAAAAACACCTTCAGACCGTGGATATTTGTGAGTTCGCAACAGCAGAGGTTATATCAACCTTCGGGGTTCTGGGGTTTTTGAAAATTGTTGCATTCAACTTCACCTTACAGAGATGAGCGCGGTGTCAACGCCTAAACTGTTGTAGCCACCGTCGCCCCCAGCCTGGTTATTGCTAAGCAGTACGATGAAGATGGAGGGAGCAGGTCCCTGTTCTTAATGTGGAACCAAAGTAAAGATGAGAATAGTTATGCCACTCTCGCGGAGTTCAGTTGAAAAACTAAAGGAAAACATTTCTTTCTAAGGTCGGAGCGAATCAATGTTGCAAGATGCTGGAAATATTATGTCGGTCAATATTCGACTGTCTGTTGTACAGGAAATGTCTAATTAATGAATTTTCATTTTCGAAAAAAAAATTTATGCGACCAGTATCCAAGTGTCAAGGATTGTCTAAGTAACAAGGATGGAAAAGGCCAGGGGACGAAAAGTTCAAAAGGGAGACGTCATCATGTTGGATTTAACGGTCCGTCTGGCCCTTTCCGTTTCACTTAGTAGCGATCTTTTGTCCGTCATCATGGCTTGCGGGTAATTTCTCCCCGGTGACAATGGGCTTTGTGCCCTCGCGCCGACTACACGCCTTCCAACCCGTCCGACAGCGAGGTCGTGTAAAATTGAATTATGGCGTTGAAACGCGCAACTTTACACCGAGCACGAAAGAGAGAATGGCCGAGTGAAAGAGGGTTAAAATGAGAAAGGACAAGTTAAATGATAACCGGAGCTCGAAATGGAAACTAGAGTTTATCAAAGCGACAATGCAAGGAGCTATTGTTTTCCCACCCCATTCCGTTTATGCGGGTTTTACGGTTGAGTAACTATTTTCGACAAATTTACTATAAAAGTTACCTTTTAATTGTTATTTTCATGTAACTGCTTTATTAAAAAATAAATTTCATGGCCCCTCAGTTTTGAATCCTGGGTGGTTATTTGTACTACAATATTTCTATGTCAGATTCGACTTAAAACTTATAAAATCAATCAGAATGGCAGATATCGTACATATTGGATAATCAAGGCTCGCTCATCATTCCTTCCATCACAGAAATTATAATCAGGACCGCTTTTGCTTTATTATTCTTCTCGCCTTCTTGGAAAAAAACAAACGAATTCCTCGGGGAAAATAAAAAGTTAAAAACGCACCCGGGGGTCGGGAAAAGCTCAGAAGTAGCTTTGAAGGATCAGTAGTGAGGTTGAATGATATAGAAATAAATAATGCAGTTGGAGTGACAAGGGGTGGTCGCTTCATTGCTCGCCACCCCTTCAAGTAGAACATCCTAAATAAGTAAACAGCGCCCTCTACTCACCCCATCCAATTTATCACCCCGTACACCTTGAATTTTAAATTGAAATTATCTTCTTTCAGTCTTCTGGCCATTCTGCGAACCGTATGCATTTTTTTACATATTCACGTATAAAAAAAATATAAAAATATAAAACTTGTCCTAATAAAGAATTCACTATTCTTGACGTTTAATAAATAATCAGAAATGAGAGTTTAAAATTCAACAAATCTATTAAATGTTTTTTTTCGCTCCTCTATATATCTATTTTACCAAAACAAAATAAGAAAAATGAGGAATGCATATTTCTTGGCTGTAATTCTGTCTTTTTTCCTTGTACAACACATAAATCTTCATACTTTGAAACGGCCCTATGATCTATAGGACACATCAGCTTCAGTAGTGTACAAATTCAATGACAAAATCTTGACAAATTGAATCGTACAGATATAAAAATAACACGTGGGAGGAGAGTTTTAGTTAATTTAATTCTTATTTGTCTCTCGTATTATGATAAAAAATATAAACCTTTCCGAACCTGCAAAAAAAAGAGATAACTTAGCTTTCTAGGGGATGTAGCAGATAATGGAGATTCTGAAATAAAACCAGGGGGTTAATGAACTTATAAGAAACATTATGGAAACCAAAGAAAATAAATTGTCCCGGCTAACTAATCCAGCCCAAAAATATTTATTTTAAGTTTGTGTTTTTGAGTTATGAAAGAAAACTTCAATATTTCCAAAAAACCTATGATATTTTTCAAAGATTTTAAAAAGTTTTTCCATTTAAAAAAAAATTATGCCGGAAACTAAAAAAAACACAGGCTATTTCTGGAGATGTTCATGTTTTCCTTCAACTCTCAAAATTTTAAATTATCCTGTAACTCGTTAAAAATAGGGGAAAATGAAAATTTAATTAACAAATGTAATTAAATAAAAATATTGAATTTCAATTTAATTGTAAATAAATCTTGGATTTGGATGCCTGAAGAAATTCTCATAAATCTCAAGTCAATAAATTTAATGTATTTTACTGACAGGCAAATTAAAAAAATTAAAGTTTAATTACTAAAATACAAAAAATTAAATCAATACAAATCATATTTTCACACTTTATTCAATTTTTGTAAATTTTCAGGGATTTATTTAAACCAAGAAAAATAATATTTTCATATTTTGTTCAATTTAATTTTTTATTGTTTTTTACCAATTGCGCGATAAATTGAAATTATTGAGATTTGCAGGCAAAGTTTAACACATTCAGAACCAATTTTAATTTTTAATCATTTGAAATTTTTGAGTTTTAAAGGAAAACTGTTACATATCGAAATCGAATCGATAGATTTTTGAAATTCTGGTATCATTTCATTTGGGATGAAAAGGACTTTAAAAATTATTTAGTTGAATAAAATCTGATTTGAGTTGGTATAAATTTTCCCTAAAAGCAGAAAGCGAAAAATATAATTAAATAAAATATTTATTTTGGTAATTTTCAGGGTTTTTTTCAAATGTAATGACTATTTTAAAAAAATTATATCCTACATAAAATGAACAAATCGACTGGCCTAAAAACCCTCAAAATACATGCTGCTTGGATACTGTTTGACATAATGAACCAGTCAGCTCATTACGATGAGTTTTTTTGTTGTCTTAATATCAAAATAATTTTAGCCTAAAAATATTTATTTTATGTTTGCTATAAATATTCTCGAGATATGAAAGAAAAGTGCAATATTTGTAAAAAAAAATCGATGAATTTTTCACAGATTTTGAAATGATTTTAAATAAATTATGGCAGAAACTTAAAAAAATTAGTTCAGGTAATATTAGTGTATTCCTTCGGAAATTAAAATTTTAAATTATCGTGTGACTGGTGAAAAATTGAGGGAATTAAAAATGTAATTAACGAAAATACAAAAAATTAAGCCGACGAAAATCATTTCTTTACTTTATTCACTTATTGTAAATTTTCCGGATTTTTCAAATGTAATCATATTTTTTTAAAACTCATATGCTACATAAAAAGAACAAATTATGACAGAAACTAAAAACTAAATCCTTATGCTTTTGATACCTAAAGAAATTGTCATAAATCTCAAGTCAATTAATTTTAATAATTCTAATAATTTTTAAATGAATTTAATTTTTATTGATATTTGAAGAAAAAAAACATCAATATCTCAAAAACGTTGATAGTCTTAGTTTTTGCTATTATTTCATTTCGAATGAAAATGATAAGAAAATGTAATTCACAATTCGAAAATGGCCTAGAAAAAAAGCGAATTCATTTCTTACTGTCGAGCTTTCGACCTTTAAAGTCAAGACAATCTGAAATGCTCTGCAGATTGACGTATCTATGTGTTTTACAGGCGGTCTCCAAATATCATGAAAATCGGCTCAGTTCGAACAATTGCCAAGGCCTGTTTTTCAAGACAATTTTTATATCCTGTGTTCCTGAGTGAAAAAGTGGTCGATACTTGCAATGGTGAATATTTACTTCACTTCAACGTTCATCAAATTATCCTATTTTATTTGTTTCAATTTTTAATCACGATAATTAAAAATTCTTATTTTTCTACATTCCATGAATTTTTGGGTTTCTGGTTTCATTTCTGTTTAGATTGAAAAGGGGAAAAAAATTGATCGTCAGATCGGCTAAACGCGCCAAGCTATTAAAATGCTAATAGCAATAAGAGAAAAATTACTTTGGAACCATATTTAGTTTTATATAAAAATAAAATTTCCTGGCTGTAATAAAAACTCACACGACGTACGATGGTGATCGTGATACGATTTATGATTCAGATATATCTCCTACTAAGTAGATACGAATAAGTTCAGATGGACAAGCATCATGTCAGTACTTTATTCAAATATGATATAACTCAATTTTACTTCTTCATTCCAAAACCCCAGGTTTTCCCCTGTATATCATTCTCGTTAATAAGCTCCAAAGGAAGGGAATCTAACCGTGAACCCCGGTTGAGGGAGTGGTTTATTACGTTTTATATTCCTCGAGCTTGTGTAGCCTACAGTTGTCAGAATGAAGAACATTATTGCAGCTTATATAAGCTGGGTATTTGCCAGCTACAGCCTGTTCGCTCTTACATTAGGCGGAAGAGATTTCAGAACGTAGTGTGACACTTTCACCCTCTTTGAAGGACGTTGGACGACAAGGTGGTTTAACTTAGAATTTCAACTAAAACCTGTTTCAAATTAGTATCGTATAATTACTTTTAACAAATAAAAATCGATCAGTAAGTATATTTTCTAAAAAAAATTTTTCTCACGATCTCCATATAATCATTTAAAAATTACACAAATTATTAAAATTTATTGACTTGAGATCTATGACAATTTTCTTTAGGTATCCAAAGCCAAAGGATTTTTTTTAAGTTTCTGGCATAATTTGTTATTTTTATGTAGGATATAATTTTAAAAAAATCAGTGATGCATTTGACAAAACCCCAGAAAATTTACAATAATTGAATAAAATAAGACAATGATTTGCGTTGACGTAATTTTTTATATTTTCGTTAATTACATTTTCAATTCCTCTTATTTTTAACCGGTCGCACATAATTTAAAATTTTAAGTTTCGAAGGAAAACAGTAATATTTCTTGAAATAATTTATGTTTTTTTTACATTTCTGCCATTATTTATTTAACACGGAAAATCATTTCAAAACCTGTGAAAAAGTCTTAGGGTTTTCTGAAAGTATTGCAGTTTTCTTCCATAATTCAAAAACATTTATAGCGAACATAAAATAATTTTTTTAGGGAAAAATTATTTTGATATTAAGACAAAAAAACTCATCGTAATTAGCTCACTGTTCATATGCCACAATGTATCCAAGCAGCATGTATTTTGATCGTTATTACGTCAGTCGATTTTTCTTTTTTTGTAAGATATAATTTAAAAAAAATCAGTCATTACATTTGAAAAAAAAACCCTGAAAATTTCCAAAAAATGAATAAAATATTAAAATGATTTCCGTTGACTTACTTTTTTATATTTTCGTTAAGTAAAATTTCATTTTCCTCTGTTTTAACCCGTACCACAAAAATTTAAAATATTGAGTTTTAAAGGAAAACACAAATATCTCCAGAACTAATCTGTTTTCGGCGTAGTTTGTTAAAAATGGAAAAGCTTTTCAAAATCTTTGAAAAATGTCAGATTTATTTTTCTGGGAAGTAGAAGTTTTCTTTCAGAACTCAAAATCGTTTATACCATATAAAAAATAAACTTTTTTGCGTGTACAATTTTCTTGATATTGAGAAAAATCTCATTATAATGAGCTGGCTGTTCAGTATGCCACACGCTATCCAAGCAGCATGAATTTTGAGGGTTCTTAGACCAGTACATGTCTTTTTATGTAGGATATAATTTTTTTTTAAATCAGTTATTACATTTGGAAAAAAACCTGAAAATTTCCAAAAAAATGAATAAAGTAAGAATATGATTTCCGCTGACTTAATATTTTATATTTTCTCGCTTCTCACGATTTTTAAATAAATAATTTATTTAATTATATTTTTCGCTTTCTACTTTTTGTGAAAATTTATACAAACTCAAATCAGATACAGTTTATTCAACTAAATCATTTTAAAGTGCTTTCATCCCAAATAAAATGATACCACAATTTCAAAAATTTATCGATTCGATTTTGAGATACAACAGTTTTTCTTGTAAATTCAAAAATTTTAAATGATCATGCAACTAGTTAGAAATTATTAAAAATTGAATTTAATAACAAAAATTTCTTTCTGCTTAATTAAATTTTCTTATCGGTAGTCCTTTTCATTCTAGACGAAATAATAGCAAAAACTAAAAATTAAAATTCGTTCTGAATGTGTTAAACTTTGCCTGCAAATTTCAATAATTCTAATTTATCGCGCAACGGGTAAAAAACAATAAAAAATTAAATTGAACAAAATATGAAAATATTATTTTTCTTGGTTTAAATAAATCCCTGAAAATTTACAAAAATTGAATAAAGTGTGAAAATATGATTGTATTGATTCAATTTTTTGTATTTTAGTAATTAGACTTTAATTTTTTTAATTTGCCTGTAAGTAAAATACATAAATTTATTGACTTGAGATTTATGAGAATTTCTTCAGGCATCCAAATCTAAAGATTTATTTACAATTAAATTAAAATTCAATATTTTTATTTAATTACATTTGTTAATTACATTTAATGGAAAAACTTTTCAAAATCTTTGAAAAATATCATAGGTTTTTTGGGAAATATTGAAGTTTTCTTTCAGAACTCAAAAACTCAAACATAAAATAAATATTTTCGGGCTGGATTAGTTAGCCGGGACAATTTATTTTCTTTGGTTTCCATTATTTTTCTTATAAGTTCATTAACCCCCTGGTTTTATTTCCGAATCTGCATTATCTGCTACATCTGATTTGAAATTTATGAGAATTTCTTTAGGCATCCAAAGCCAAAGATTTTTTTAAATTAAACTAAAATTTAACACTGTTAATTAAATGTTCAATTTCCTCTATTTTTAACCAGTTAGAGGATAATATAAAATTTTAAGTTTTGAAGGAATATTTACGTTCTCCAAAACTAACCGGTTTTTTTAGTTTCCGGCATAATTTTGTGAAAATGGAAAATCTTTTAAAAATGTTTGAAAAATGTCAAAATTGTTTTCTTTTCTGGAAATATTGAAGTTTTCTTTCCGAACACAAACACATAACATTTGAGCCTGATTAATTAGCCGGGAAATTTTATTTTCTTTGGTTTCCATTATTTCTTTTATAAGTTCATTTCAGGTTTTATTCCAGAATCTGCATTATATTTTTAATCCCCTGGAAAGCTAAGTTTTCTCTCTTTTTTGTAGGTCCATAAAGGTTTTTTTTTAAATCATAATATGAGAGACAAATAAGAATTAAGTTAACTGAAACTCTCCTCCTACGTGTTAATTTTTATATTTGTACGATTCAATTTATAGACATGTTTAAGATTTTGTTCTTTTTTATATGGGATATAATTTTTTTAAAAATCCGTCTATATTTGAAAAAAAATCTGAAAAATTTTAAAAAATTAATAAAATAAGAAAATGATTTCCGTTGACTTAATTTTGCATATTTTCTCGCATCTCACGTTTTCTAAATAAATATTTTATTCAATTATATTTTTCGCTTTCTACTTTTAGTGAAAATTTATACCAACTCAAATCAGATTTTTATAATTTATTGAAATATATAATTTTTTAGTGCTTTCCATCCCAATACCCCAAATGATACCAGAATTTCAAAAATTTATCGATTCGATTTTGAGATACAACAGTTTTTCTTGTAAATTCAAAATTTTTACATTAACATGAAACTGGATAGAAATTATTAAAAATTAATCTAATGAAATACGAAAATTTCATTTTTGAGTAATTAAATTGTCTTATCGATAGTCCTTTTTCATTCTAAACGAAATGACAGCAAAAACTGAACAAAAATCATCGATTCGTTCTAGATGTTTCAAAGTTTTCCTCCAGATCTCAATAATTTCAATTTATCCTGCAACTGGTTCAAAATAATTTTAAAAAATATGATATATTATTTTTGTTCATTTGAATTTTTCATATTATTCAATTAAATTTTCTGTTGCCTACTTGTAATGAAAATGTGAAAGATTTTCAATTTTATCCCTTTTTCAAATTTACTTCTATATTTTTAACAAACTTTTCAAGTGATTTCCATTCCAAATAAAACGATACAGAAAAACTGAAAAGAACATCAACCTCATACATTATCGAATAAATAATTACAAGACACTTAGAATCTGTTTAAAATATACTCAAAACTTTATAGAATCTCATTTTTGTCAAATACAACGCCCTATATTTTTAGAAAGAGAAGGATTCATCCATTAGTTTTAGAGATATTTTTTTACGACTAAATAATTTTAATTTAGGAAAAAAGTTTTAAAATGTATCGACAAAGATCCTTCTGTTGAATATATTATATTTTTGAGATATCTATCTGTTTTTTGTTTCTTCTAACTCAAAGAAAACATTAATATTTTCATAACCAATCGATGGGTTTTAGAATTTCTGGTATAATTGTTTTAGAACGGAAAGGACTTTCAAAAGCGGTTAAGAAATGAGAGCATGGGATCTGATATGAAATTTGATCGCAAGGTCGGCTTAACGCGCAGTTGCAGAATGAATTGACATTCTTCAGCTCTGACGAAGAAAAACAAATGTAAAGATCTTTATAATTATTTGAGAAAAAAAGAGCCTCATATAAAAAATTGATCCGAGGTCGGTGTGGTAATGTGCCAGCATTAAAATTGTGATAACACCAGATTTTGCGAGAAAAATTATTTTTGGAATTAGGTTTTATAGTAAACCAAGCAGCGTAAAATTACCATGTATTTTAAAACCACTTAATTAGTCCAACTTATCCTATTGGCTTTATATTATATTGGTCAAATATGATTTTTTCGTGATTAAACTATTCTTTAGGGGTTTCGGTTGCCGCAACGGTTTAACCGTCGACACGGCATTCATTACTGTAAGGTAAAATTCTCGGGTTCGAATCCGCGGCCCTGCATTCCAACCCGATATACAAATGAGCCTTTTATAGAAACACCTGCTTGTTACAGCTTCCTTACTGCAGCTGCACGTACGTTGGCGGTAGCTCAGTGGAGAAGGGGAGGGAACGTGTTTAAGGGAGAGACAAGTGATGGTGGGTGAGGAGGTGAAAGTTTATATACAGGTGTTATGTTGAGCGCCACGGTATTTTTGGGGAAGGATAAATACCGAAACCAGGGAATAAAAGGAAAAGAAGTGTTGGACAATAGGACGAAGGGAAAGGGGGTGGGTAGCGATACAGCGCTTCTGGTTCTCGTCTTCCTGATAATGCTTCCAACCAGGATGATGGGAGCCAATAATGAAGTCTTCCTGCTTCTATCCAAGTTACTTCATTAAGATAAGCAAGGTGCCTTAAAGTAATACCTTACTTAGGCCTTAAAACTACGATAAAAAAATGAATCTTAATTACAACTATTCTATTTACAAGTACAAACAAATCCTTCTCAAATAAAAGCCATCAAAGGCCAGAACTTATACCTAATGTCACTAGTCCGGGATTATGAGGCCTCGTAAGAAATCGGTGATGTGCCCATTCCCGAGATTATTCCACACTTGCCGGGATCAGCCAATTCCTGTTCGTAGGACCTCTTCGAACTCACGACGAGGTTCACAATCATACACTTAAAAAAAATACAACAATATTCTTTTCGTCGCGGAGACACCTCTTCCTCGGAACGTCTATCCCCAACTGTCCCCTTGTTTTTTTTTTCTCTGCTTTTTTTTTCTTCGTTTTTTTCCAATGCAGGATCCAGTGCCACCCCGATCAGGATCTTACCGGCCGCGGATTGCTTCCTGCTTCTCGCGCGTCTCTTCTCGGCTCATCCCGCCACTATTTAAACTTTATTACTTTTTCCCGAGAAGAAGGAAAAATGTAATATGCTGTCCGACGGTTGATATAACCTAAAAATATTGTTTAAATTGTAAAACCTTCTGGTCCTAATGGTTCTGAAGGATGTGCACCCTTGTCACGAATATGCTTGACTTAAGATGCTTGATTTTCTTCAAGTCCACAATGTCCATTTTGTTCTTTTTTAATTGACTAATTATCATCTATTTTTCTCCTCGCCGATTCATGAAGCGTGGGTCCATTCTCAAGTCTCCAGATTAATTTACCCAGAAGTGTGCTAACGATTTTAACTTTAAAAAATGCTTTTTCTCAAAAGTCCTCGGGTAAAATCAACCCCCAGTTTCACGACTACGTGACCGGCATAGAAACCGGAACCGACAGCCGTCTGCTTTACAATTACGTATATCTCCCACTGCTATACGCAAAGATTTCGATAGCCATAGTTATATGAAACCTAATAAAGTTGAGAGAAGCACACATATTCATTTTTTTTTTAGTTATTTTCACAAATAATATTTTAATCGGAATTATACGAAAACATATTGCACAAATCTGTAACAGGATATTTCCTATTCTTTTAAAAATTGATCAATTTATCCAACGTATCGATAGGCTATAGAAAAGGTACGACCTAGAGGCAGAGAGTGATGGTAAAAATGAAATAAACGTACTTAGCAAATAAAACAAGACCAGGACAAGCGTCAATACCTCATTTTGAAAAGACTTTATCGCACCGTGAAAGTTTATGGATTTAAAGGTGTGTCAAGGTAGAAAATGTTCGTCTGACTTTCCTTATCGACTGGTTGATCTTCCTAGTGACCGGCATGTTCCTGTCATTTCTCATTATCAAAAACGTCTCGTTTTACGTTTTTATAAAAATGCACTACCGGGATAATAGATACGAGTATGTGATTTCTGACCGAGAGACATAACAAAGCAGGTTGCCATAATGTTTTAGAAAGAAAAATTATTCCTATTTTTTATTCCCACCGAAAAATAATACCTAATCCGGAAATCCTTCTTGAATGTCGCTTTCCCACTGAATCCGATTTTTTCTAAAATAACAAAAATCTTCATACTTTGAAACCGCTCTATCGGTCTATAGAACAATTCACCTTCAGATGTGTCCAAACTATAATCACTGGAACAATCTTGAGCACGTAAATAAAATAAATCCTACAGATATAAAAATACAACCTTGGAGGAGATATTTAATTAATTTAATTATTATTGTGTAGAGATAAGTGACCGTTAACGGATAATTATTCAGATATCGTGAGATGCGGTGTAGGTATCAGAAAAACATTTTCTTTATCGTGCCAACGTTTCGATTTTCAATTTCTGCATTGTATAAATTCACTTTTCCAAATTCTCTCTGAATAATTTATTATTATTTTACTCTCAAATTATGATATAAAGAATAAATCTTTTCTACATGTACTGAAAGGGGGGAAATTTAGCTTGGTAGCGCATGTAATAATGTTGATTTTTGATTAAAACCAGAGGTTTAATAAATTTATAGGCTAAATAATAGCCACAGAAATCGTCCCATCCCCAACCGTCCCGGCTAGCTAATCAGGCAGAAAAATATTTATTTTGGAGTTCTGAAAAAAAACATCAATATTTCCAGAAAAATTCTAATACATTTTACATAGGGGTTGAAAGGATTTTCCATTTGAAACAAATGATGCCAGAAATGTAAAAAAATCGATTAGTTGCAAAGATATTAGTGTTTTCTTTGATAATTTTAAATCATCTTGTAAATGGTGGAAAATAGAGGAAATCGAAAATTAACAAAAATATGAAACATTAAGTCAACACAAATCATTTTCTCATTCTATTCAATTACTACAAATTTTCGAGTTTCTTTTTTCTTCAAATGGATTGATTTTTTAAGTTATATAAAAAGAACAAATCGACCGAATATGCCAGTACTAAAAAATATATTTTTTTCTTTGGATACCCGATGCAAATTCTCATAAATCTCAAAGCAATCAATTTAATTATTTTACTGACAGGAAATTAAAAAATGATAATTTAATTAACTAAAATATAAAAAATTAAGTCAACAGATAATTTTCTCATTTTGTTCAATTATTGTAAATTATCAGGTCTCTTTTTTTTCAAATGAATTAATTTTTTTTAAAGTTATATCCTAAATAAAAAAAGTGATTATGCCAGTACTAAAAAATATATTTTTTCTTTGGATACCCGATGCAAATTCTCATAAATCTCAAAGCAATCAATTTAATTATATTACTGACATGAACTTAAATAATGATAATTTAATTAACTGAATTAAGTCAACACAGATAATTTTCTCAGTTTATTCGATTATTGTAAATTTTCAGGTGTCGCGTTTTTTCAAATGTATAGATTTATTAGAACTTAAACCAATATAAAAAAAATGATTATGCCACTACTAAAAAAATATGCGTTTTGGCTATGTAAACCCGAAGAAAATGATCATAAATCTCAAGTCAATAAATTTAATTATTTTACTGACATGAAATTAAAAAATGAAAAGTTAATTAACTAAAATATAAAAAATTAAGTCAACACAGATAATTTTCTCGGTTTATTCAATTATTGTAAATTTTCAGGTGTCGCGTTTTTTCAAATGTATAGATTTATTAGAGGTTATAACCTATATAAAAATTGATTATGCCACTACTAAAGAAATATGCGTTTTGGCTATGGACTCCCGAAGAAAATGATCATAAATCTCAAGTCAATAAATTTAATTATTTTACTGCCATGAAATTAAAAAATGAAAAGTTAATTAACTAAAATATAAAAAATTAAGTCAACACAGATAATTTTCTCGGTTTATTCAATTATAGTAAATTTTCAGGTTTCACGTTTTTTCAAATGTATAGATTTATTAGAAGTTATAACCTATATAAAAAAATGATTATGCCACTACTAAAAAAATATGCGTTTTGGCTATGGAAACCCGAAGAAAATTATCATAAATCTCAAGTCAATATATTTATTTACTGACAAGCAAATTAAAAAAATTAAAATTTAATTAACTAAAATATAAAAATTATATCAATAAAAATCAAATTATCGTATTTTATTTAGTTAGTATGGATTTTCATATTACTTTTTTCAAATGTAATGACTTATTTGTTTTTACAAATTATATTTTACATAAAATGAACAAATCGACTGACGCAATAACCCTCAAAATACATGCTCATCGGCTACTGTGTGGTATAATGAAGCCACTTCGTTACGATCTTTTGTGGTGATATCAAAATATTTTTACCCGCAAAAAAAATCTATTTTGTGTTTGCTATAAATGTTTTTGAATTATGAAAGAAAACTGCAATATTTTGCAATGATTTTCTATTTTAAATAAATAATGGCAGAAATGTAAAAAAACGTAGATTTGTTCAGGCAATATGAGGGTTTTCTTTTGTAACACAAAATTTTAAATAATTGCGTGACTGGTTAGAACTTGGGGAAATTAGAAATTTAGTTTTAAAAAACTTTAAAAATTAAGTCAAAGCAAATCATTCCTTATTTTAATCAATGTTTTGGAAATTTTCAGGTTTCTTGTTTTTCAAAAGTAATGACTGATTTTTTTAAAAATTATATCCTACATAAAAAGAACAAATCGACTGACTTAACAACCGTCATAACACATGCTCATCGGCATAATGAACAGCCACCTCGTTGCAAGAATTGTTTTATTTGAATATCAAAATAATTTAACTTGTGAGTTTATAAAATTGATTTTTTCTGATAAACTAAAACCGCTTAATTCTACATCAGTATAAACAAACATTATATTTCCTCTTCTAGGCTACGGCCAAGAACCGCTAGTAGATTCACACCAAAGAATCACTCCTGAAGTCCTTCTATCAGGGGTTCTTTGGCAAGAGAAATGTAAACAAGATTCTCCTCCGGTTTAATGTCCCTCCGTGGATGGAAATATAAAACTTGGATGGAGTGGGCGGTAATGGAGCATCCACATTATATTTCCATTCTCGCCTTAGACGTCAAGCACACGGTGGGTGGCGGGCCAACCCTTTGTACCTACCCTAGCCACCATCCCCAAACAACCGCCCCCTACCCTCATGAACACTCGCATTCGCACATTCCTTTCACGGCGGTTTGGCCGTTCGTTTTCACCCACTGGAATCATTAGGACACGTCTATTTTTCAAATTTATCAATTCTCCCATAATCGGTTTATTATTATTATAACTTTATTATAAGTATAGGAAGACTAAACGTTATTAGACTTTTATCTTTGACTATTACAATGTATAATCACTAATATAAAAAAATGAAGAGTCAAAATCAATTGATTAATATTGATAAATCAATTAATTTGGAAATTGTACACTAAAATTCTTTTCGATAAACCAACCAAACCTGTAAATATTCCTTAATTCTATCGATCTCCTTCCTGTATTGAGTAAAATTTTCGGGAAACTCCTATCAAAATGCCCTATCATTGACTATACCGAGTCACCAGTTTTGATTTATGTCCCTGCAGTCTACAATCCATCAATTTCAACCGACGGCATTTCAGCTTCCCTCGAGAAAAAGCAGAGTTTTCTGAGTGTGTTCCTTGCTCGAGCGTTTGGCACCCGGGCCTCCTGTGAAAACTGAAAGGTCATCCTTCAACCCAGTGACTGACTTTTACTTAAGAGCTAGACGGGCACAACGATATCGTATCCGAGCTGACATCCCGGAAGGGTACATTCTTTGACCTTTCCTTTACACGATATATACTGCATGCATTCCAATCCTTCCAGAAACATTCTCTCCACTCCTGTTCACCCTTTTACCGCATAAAGATTCAGGTCATACCGTACAGAAATCTTCAAAACGCTTTACAATCGTCCAGAAAGTGGAGAATTATTTAAAAAAAAAACGAAACGCCAATAATTTCACCTTAGCTGAATTTTTTTAAAGCACAGTTATTTCTTTAACTGCAATTGGTGGACACGTCACCGATTGGGTCGTAACTAATGAACTCACTCGGGTTTTTTTCAAATTCTGCACAAGAAGCGTGTGCCCTTCAAGGGAAGATTGAACAGTTAACAATAAGTCAACGTAAAGTTAAAGAGCACACGGGTGTTACAAAATACCAATGTCGCATAGCTGGTACTCAGCGAAATTGCCAATGTCGCGAAATTACCGTCACGAGCGGGATTCGAACCCACGACGTTCTCATCCAAACCAACAACCGTCCGAATTTTCTTTCCTTTTAATATATTTTCAATTTTTCAACTCATACAAAAACCTTTAATAAAAAGAATAATTAAACAATTATGGCCAGTAAGAAAATATGGCGTATTTAAAATAGGGACATTTTTTAAAAATTTAAATCATTGACATAACCTTTCCTACGATTACTCAGTCCCCTTGACAAAATTGTACTAGGCAGCAATCTTGGTGTATCATCCATATTGAAATACCAAATTAGTGATCGAGGGAGAAAGAAAAGTATGCTAAAATAGTTTTTTAATAAATACAATTTTTTAATAAATTTGTTCTTCATTATTAGCCAGAGAGGAATAAATCGTATTTTTGCGTTACGCTTATGTGGGAAGGGGGGCGTGAAAATATGGTACAACGGTGAATCGAACCCACCACAGCGAGGTTACGCGCCTCAGAGTGTATCAAGCTGACGTCTCCCCCTGCCTCCAGATATGTTCGTTTTGTATAAATCAAAAAACCTCTTGAACACAAACGTACGGTTTCTCTGACTATTGATTTTTATTTTTTGGCTTCCTTTATTGTCATCCTTTACATTTCCCTCACAAAGCAGGCTTCAAGAAAAACCTTACAATTTACCCTGAAGGGTCTGATCTCACTATCATTTATAACACCTGGGCTTGCAGTCTGGAAAACAATCAGGCTTTTTTCTGCAACGGATATATCAGGGGTGGCCAAGCTCCTTGATAGTCCGAGCCATTTTTCAAAATTTGAAACTTTTCGCGAGCCGCAATTAAATACGTTTTTAACAGGTATGCGAAAAAGGTTTTAAATTTTTTTTAGCAGCAAGAGTGATACAAATCGTTTCCTCCAGAGCACAATGTCAACTGTCCGTGGCAATGAAAGTTTACAATTAAAAATCGGTCTGGAGTCGGGCGATTACGGATGATTCTGTCACTGTTTATGTTCGTTCGCGCAGTTTTCGATGAGTCATATCGTTTTTAACATGGACGGAAATGAAATTTGTTACAACGTTGCACTTTGTCTTTCATATTTGTTGTCAGTAATTTAAAAGACATTTTGAAACACATATGTAACGAAAATAATTTTTTAAAATATAACACAAAAATGAAAAGGGAACTCAAAGAGCCGCATATAGCTCGCGAGCTGCAGTTTGGCCCCCCTGGGTTATATCGATCGCTGGGCTATTTATTTTATAAAATTATTTATAGTGTTAAAAATGAACAGTTCTATGAATTTTTGGTTATAAAACTTTGTATAAAAAGATAGCGGAGTTGAAAAATTAAATAATCCTAGGAATTCCCTTCATATTAACGTGATGAAAATTATAATTATAAATCAATATTATTTTTCCGGAAGCTAGCGAACTGATCAATTTGAAAGTAAACATAATGTAACATTGTTAAAACAAGCTAACGAGCATGAGAAGTTTATCGGAGAGAATAATGCAGCGTGCACCTTTCCAGCAGCATCCCGACTGTGAAACATAAAAAAACTTTCGGGAGAAGCTCTTTAGTTCGGACTAACGGTTTCCCCGGAGCAATTAGGGAGGGAAAACGTCGGCGCCCCTTCAAGCTGAGCGTGAAATGTTTTTCCCCAAGTCGATGAATCGCCGTCGAACAGTTAACGGCGTCGTTTATCCGAGGACTGAGAAGAGCAAACGCTTTCTAATTGCGTTCGGTCCTTGTCAGCAAGGGGGCTTGGAAATCTAGGAGAGCCGTCATCGGAGACCTGCGCCTTATTCTTGGCAATTAAGGGGTCGCAGATCGTTGCCTCCGGGGGCCGATGCGATTAGGGCATAAAAGGAAACCAGTGTCCCAATGTGTTTTCCTCGTTAGTTTCCAGTTTGGCCCATTTGCCGGCTCCCCTTAACAATTAATGCTAGCCGACCACCCATCATTCAGATTTACTATTTCCTTCTTCTCTAGTTTAATAATTATCTATTGCTCTATTCACAACTTATCTCTGTTGTTACAGATTCCCTTAGTATAATCATTTGTACTTAGTATTTTTTTAACTTCTTATATGATTAATTGTAACAAAATTGCTGTGCGAAAATCTTTTATTTAATTTTAAATAAACTTTAATTATAAAAGATAAGACAATATTTTTATCTTGAATTAAACTCATCTCACAGATTTGAAAACGCCTAAACACGACTTGTTACAAAAATATACGACAATCCCCCTACGACAGGAACGATTTGTTCACCAGGATTAGGACCTGAAGCAACCTGAACCTAAATACAAAACGGGCCTCTTTTTCAGCTAACCTCAGTTAATGAATAATACAAGGTTTACACGTAAATTACAGAATCGAGAAATCCCCAAAAAAGCGATGCTTTTTTGTTAATGTCTGCAAAACTTTATGACTCTACCGCAAAAACAGGCATGCTAGGTTAACGGAATGTTCAGGAAAAAACACAGAACATTTAGTCACTTTCAAGGACAAAATCAACCGAACAACCGAAATCAAAATCAAATAATAAAAATACACGAAATTTTTAAAAATAATTTTCTCCATCAGTAACTAATTTATTAGCGAGTAATAAATTAATAAATGTAAGGTTGATTGTAAATTTGCTCTACCTGGGGAGCGAGACCAACACTTCTGCCAAGCTCACAAGTCTTGCGGGTTTAGTATACACGGTGTGCCGTATATACATCCCAATCGAACAAGTCTGTTCACAGAAATAAATAAATGACAATATTAAAAAAATACAAGAAAAAGCCTTCAAATGTATATCCATCGTTTTTTTTACACATTAACAAATTCTGCCGAATTGGATTAAAAAGTACAAAATAAAAATTCACAAGCACTATTGAAGTAACA
>CM077111.1:16122643-16135504 GCA_039619505.1 Cimex hemipterus | reverse complement strand
TATATAGAATTCTGTATTCAATATATTCATACACATTTCGCCTTGTATAAATTCACTTTCTTCCATCGTTGAAACGTGACCGTTAGTTGATAATAATTCAGAAGTAGTGAGATGCGATCTGGTGGAATGTAGGTTTCAGAAAACATTTTCTCATTTTTACACGTATTTGTTAAATGTAAACAATGTTTGTAAATCCTAGGCCCTGAAGATGATCTTAATAAAGATCGAAACGTTGGAACGATAGAGAAAATGTTTTTCTGAAACCTACATCACCTCAGACCGCATCTCACGATTTGTAGATAACTATTCAGAAATCGTGAGATGCGGTCTGATGTGATGTAGGTTTCAGAAAAACATTTTCTCTATCGTTCCAACGTTTCGATCTTTATTAAGATCATCTTCAGGGCCTAGGGTTTACAAACACATTCTACACTTATTTGTTAAATGTAAACAATTTTTGTAAATCCCAGGCCCTGAAGATGATCTCAATAAAGATCGAAACGTTGGCACAATAAAAAAAAATGTTTTTCTGAAACCTATATCGCATCAGACCGCATCTCAAGATTTCTGGATAGTTATCTATAAGGAAAAACCCTATCCCATTCGAACTAATTCCTAAATTTTAATTTGACTGACATTTTACATTTCTTTTGTGAATGTATGAAACATACTGTCAGGAACATTTAGGGTCAATGTCTGTTATTTATTAGCGTGAGAGGTTGGGTGAATTCGTGGGGTGTTTACGTGAAGATGTATACAGAATTCCAAACAATTAAAAATTATATGACCAATTTAGATGGTACGGTGATTGTGTATAGTGTGAAAAGGAATGAACAATGGCGTACACCAAATTCCTCAGAGTTTCTCCAATTGTTACGGTATGAATGTATTTATTAGATAAAATGCGAAAATATATGTAGGTGCGTTTGTGGTTACATTACTCACCCGAACTAGGTTAGTTTTACGTATATATTTTTCGAGCGAGTTTGTGCGCGATCCTCCCAAAATTTTAACTCTGCGTATAGTATGAAAGTATTTATTAGCGGGAATGTTGAGCGATCCTCGGCGGAATATTTAGTACCCCGTGACTAGCCAAACTTAGATTAGGCACAATTATGTACGTATGGTGTAGACGAGTTGCAAAGCCTTTTCGCTACTTGTGGAATGACTAATCACGAATGAGAGTCCCAGAAATTTCAGAAAAAATTTTCGATGCCAAACCGCCCTGTTAGAGAGCGAAATTTTATTAATCAAAAAATGTGAGGTCGAGAAAAAGCGCGGTGCTGAATAGCTAGGGCAGGTAGCCGGTAGGAAAAAACAATTAAAAATAATTTACTGATTTTAAACGAACAAAGCTCACTTGACATACCTACACATATTTAAAGCCGTTAGTATTAGACCTAGCCAGATATTAAGAAAAAAAATCACCATAGTAAAGTAGTTAAATTGGACAAGGCAAATTCCGCCAGGACACCTGTCGGCCCTCTGCATCATACCAAATTTCCAAAAATGTAGATTATTAGTATCATGGCAGGAAGGGTAGAACTAACGAACCCAGGACTAGAACGATTGTAGGACTCGGATCACAGCATGTCTTCTGTTGGATGTGTAATAGTAAAAAAATACAAAAAATGGCAACTATGGTCAAAAAATATTTAAGTTTCTAGTATAGGACATTCAATCACATTTACAATATATATTGTTTTTCCAAAATGACACGAATAAATGGCACGCCATTAACTTTCAAATTACTTTTTTTTGTAATCTTTATAAACAGGGCGTTGGTTCAAAAAATTGTTGATGAAATTTCTTGTTAAAACATGAACTAGGGTAATTAAACAAAAAAAAAAGGTATAGAAACTCCAAAAGATTTTTGTTGTTCCGGATGGATTTCGTTTATCCACAAAATATTTTCTGCCCATTCGACGCCCCAAGTCGCGTGTTCTTATCATCTCTTGTGTTACCCGGCAACTAAGCGGATTTCTTCCCGACGAAGTTTTACAAATGTACTTCGTATCAAGTCCGTGGGTAAACAGAAACAACAAATATATCCCTGTATCTAAGATAAAAGTTCAAACTTTTCTATTAGACAATATTTGTTGATTATTTCCGCAGTAAACCCTGGATCTTGTCAAAGAAATAAAGATTTTTTTTTTATAAAGACCGTATTCTTTATTAAATATATTTTTTATGAGCATGTTTGTGTCCGGTATGCATGCAAATTCTACTTTTTTTTCGATTTATCATAATTAAAATTGACTTTTTATATTGCATTATCTCCCTCTCAAAAAAACATTTTCTGCCATTTTTCCTACTTCAAAATTTATAAACTTTAATTGTCAAACACCCTATTTTTTCGTTTATCAATTATTGCATGTGAAGCACCAGCCCAGTCGGTCAGAAATAATTACTAGTAAATATTATTCAGACAAAAATACTAATAACACTGATATTTATTTATTGTATTGGTAAATTTTATTAACCTCTTCCTAAATCAATTTCTTAAATTATTTGTAATACGCTTGGTCGGATTGGTTAAAGCGTCAATTTAAGGTAAAGGTACCGGGTTCAAATCCAGTGGCTCTGATTTCGAAAATTCTTCCTATAATCCCAAATTACTTAAATTTTTTCTTTTTTAACACCATAAACACGGTGTTGATTAGATCTACGCAAACACATTAAAAACAAACATTAAATGATAAAAAAGAAAATATTTATTTTTTATTTCAAGTTCTGATCAAATCTAAACTAATTATATTACAAAAATATTTTCGACCATAACTAACTTTTATACATTTACAAACGAGCTGTATAACTACGGGCAAATTAAAATTGAGGAATGAGTTCGAGGTTTTTTCCTTATAGATAACTATTCAGAAATCGTGAGATGCGGTCGTGTGATGTAGGTTGGAGAAAAACATTTTCTTTATCGTGCCAACGTTTCGATCGCTATTGAAATCATCTTCAGGTCCTGGGATATACAAACATTATTTCCATTTAACAAATACATGTAGGATGTGTTTGTAAATCCTAGGCCCTGAAGACGATCTCAATAAAGGTCGAAACGTTGGCACGATAGAGAAAATGTTTTCTGAAACCTACATCACACCGGACCTCTTCTCACGACTTCTGAATAATTATCAACTAACGGTCACTAAACACCACATACGTATTGATAACGCGGATTTTGTTTCCTCTAAAATAAAGCATCTTCCTGTATTTGATTTTTTTTTTAGATATTCCACATTGAAGAAAATTTATTAAAACTTTCTTGAAATGTATTTGCACAGAAAAAATCCAATAAAGACCATATACGTTTCGTTCGGATCTAAACTCATGTTAAGGCTTTCTGTTCAGGCAGATTTATGTTTAAACACTTTTTGGAAAAGAAAACGCGTATTTTTGAAACAGGGGTATTATATATGTTATGCCGGTTATGAAATTGACATTGTGTCAACAGGAAACGTTCGTTAAACACAATAAACTCCCAAAGCTCGATTCAAAATTGTATGTATTTATTTATTATCCGTCTTAAACAATTATACTTTTGCAATCTTTTGTTATTATTGTTTTACAAACAAATGGCTATTGTGATGTAAGAACTTGTCTAATTAATTTCTTAAGAAATCCCGTTATTTGTATTTGACGTTTTTCTCGTAACAATTAAAGATAAACTTATTCGGTGGAGTTCGTTCATTGTTCTGAATATTAATCTGCACGCGGACAGCCCGATTGCATTTCGAAGTTTAATTATTTTATAATTATTTTTAAGTATTTGTTGAACAATCATGAAAATGATACATTCCCAACAGGCAGTATCAAAATTATTTGGAAGAACCGTTCAGGACACGTTTTTAGAAGTAAAACGTCTTGCTGAACCGGCATAGGGCAACTTGACCGTCTTCCCTCCCGGGTTTATTAAATTTCTGAATCGCGTTTCGGCGTTCCGCCATCATCAGTGAGGAATTGTCTCTCGCTTTGTCCGATATGTCAACAGGCGGGGAAGTCAGTGGTAATCGGTCAGTGCTATTTTTTAACATAGATTTTAATAGTGTGAAACTAGTGGGTGAATGTTTCTTTGCGTGTACATTTATAAATTTTCCATTTTCAAGTGTTATACGTTCGTTTATCTCTAGGTTCTGCAGTATGTCGAGTTTTCGTTCTGCGATATTTATTGAAGTCTTGCTTGCTTCTGTTATGTTTGGTTCTTTGAATCTTTTTAATTGTCTCAATTTCCTTCCTGTCCGTCCATTTTATGTGTGTGTCTGTAGTTTATAGATTTCTTTTACTGTGTATGTAAATATTCTCCATTTCTTGTTTTGTGTTGGTTTATAAGTGATTTCCTCATGGTGCTTGTTTTATATGCGTTTTTCATTGTTAAATCCGTTATTGTTATTAGTTCTTTTTTGTAATTTTCAATGTTGAGTAAGGCTGTTTTACTGTGTATATCATGTGCCATAGCGCTTACATTTTCTGTTTGTATGGAAGGTTAAATTGTACAATTAAACTTAGTAAGCATTTTTGAAGGATATGGATTTCGAAGTTAATTTCACCTCCTTTTAAGTAAATTTTTCAAAAATTTGTATAATTCAGCAATAATACAATAAATGAAATTAGTATGGTTCATTTGTTGTTGAATTTTTTGTTTTGGGCTTTTTAAGTGATTTTCGGGTGGTGCTCCTTTTGTTTACTTTTTAAAATAAAAAATTAAACAATTACATAAATTAGTGAATGATTCAGATATCGTGAGATGCGGTCTAGTATGTGTCAGAAAAACATTGTCTTTATCGTGCTAAGGTTTCGATCTTTTATTGAGATCATCTTCAGGAAGAAAGGACTCTCAACATGGCACGCAAAAATGGCACGGTTGTACAGAAGACAAACACTGTGAGTCTGAAGATGACCTCAATAAAGACCGAAACGTTGGCACGATAAAGAAAATGTTTTTCTGAAGCCTTCATCAGGGCACTCTCTACAAGACACGGAAGAACGGCACAATTACACAAAACACAAACACTTTGAGCACTGAAGATGATGTAAATAAGGACCGAAACGTCGGCACGCTAAAGAAAATGTTTTTTCTGAAACCTATATCTGAGCACTATCAACACGACACGCAAAAATGGCACGGTTGTACAGAAGACAAACACTGTAAGTCTGAAGATGACCTCAATAAAGACCGAAACGTTGGCACGATAAAGAAAATGTTTTTCTGAAGCCTACATCAGGGCAATCTCAATAAGACATGCAAGAAAGACACAATTACACAGAATACAAATACTTTGAGCCCTGAAGATGATCTCAAAGACCGAAACGATGGCACGTCAAAGAAAATGTTTTTCTGATACGTACATCACACTAGATCGCATCTCACGATATCTAAATAAGTATCTATTAACAGTTACTAATCTCTACACATTAGTGAATATAAACTTTAACAAAATTTTACCAACCTACTCCGTTCTTACATTCACAAATTGTTCGTTCCATTGTTAATTCGACGGAAATTCCAGTACGATTTGTTTATAATTTTTAAAGGTTTAAATAATTAGAAATATTTTCAAAGTCCTGAGAAATGGGATTTATTTCTCGTAGGCTTCTTTCTATAAAACTCGTTTTCTCCCAGATTTTTGTGCGTAATGATTTCATCAATGTCCGTTTTGTTCCGACTTTGAACTTGTCCGCACTCCGTTGTAAGACAGGGATTACTTTATATTTTCAACTATTCCCTATTCTTTTCGGGTTTTTTAAAGCAAAATCTTTCTTTATGTTTAAGTTATTTACAAAAGATCTCCGAGACCATTGTCGTTTCTTGTAGGATTTAGGGGATTTCTCTTTTAGAAAAGGGAGAGAGAACCTAAGGATTAGGGTGAACAGTTATCTTAGTGTAGAATCTTTCGATTCGGATTGGCCTTAAAAATTGGTGGTGTTATATTTTTTATATTAATAATGGCAAATGGTAATATTTTATTTGTTCTGAAATAATAAAAATTAAAAAAAAATATCACGGCACGAGTGATAAAAGGAAGAGTTGTAAAACATTTTCTAACCCAGCCTAAAATTTATAATGTTTGGTAAAAAAAAAAAAGTATTTTAAATGAAAATGGGGATAAACGGAGGGGGAAAAGGGGCGCTCAGTATAATTTAAACGAAGGGTCCTCGCCTGGGCATCACCCCCAAAATTGACATTCGACCATACCTAAAAAGTCCAAGTTTACCATCCGTAGTTGGATAAGCCAAGAACAAATACATAACCGTTTGCCGGCTGAGCCGGAGTAAAGCCGATATGGTTTTGAGGTAGTTAGAGCAGTTGTTGGCCCCGGTTCAAAGGCGCGTTTCAATTCCGGCCTACCTATCGCCACCCTAATTACCAAGGGGTGAGATGTTTTTCTGTTCTACAACTTTCCCCCCTGAACCCTAATAAACACTTTTTATCCCCTATCCAGATAGTTGATCATTTGCAGTAAATGAAAAGTCGTAACTTGTCAGATGTGACTACTCATCCATCCACCGTATGAAAAAGTAATCGATGAGATTCAGAAAAAAATTAATTAACTAATACTCAGCAAACCTTAAAGCTCAAGAAAAACATACAGTTTATTATGGGATAAAATTAAATTTAGCGCATAAAATGCAGATAAAAGGCAGGAGAGGAAGTGTCGGTTTTTTGCCTTATCTTGCACGTTTCTACAGGTTAACAGCAAAGAATGTCATGCAGTTCTTATCTTAATTGCTAGATGTAAATTCTGAATTTTATTTTTTAGTTGTCTAATATTTTTAATTTAATTTTTTGTATCTCGCTGTTTTATCTCGTTTATTTACTAGAAGTTGGTAAGGATTAAATCTAGTAAGATTTAAAATATTAATATTTCTCATTCAATGTATTTTATCCATTTAATTGTATCTGCATTTCATCAATGTCTTTTAAAAAGATAGTATCCTCTTGAATGTTAGAAGCTGTACGCTAGGATCCGCATTTGAAGAAATGCGAAACTGAACCCTGGACCGATAGTGAGATGTATATAAAAATCAGGAGATCTAGAATTTTCCCTTGTGAGAGCTTCCATATATCTGTCAAATACGAATAGTCGATGCCTCACCACAATCCATACCAGCGGTCAGGATTTCAAAGAAAGGTAATAAACCGTCATTTATTTGATATAATAAGTCACTATATATTAGATGTTGTTTAAGCATAGTAGCTGCCTATTGCCATCATAACCCTGGATGTCATTAACATAAAGTCTGAGGATTTAGAATTGGAAATATTGGATAACTGAGCTCAACCCCACAGTTCCACATCGTATGTTTAACCTGGTCCCAATATTGTCAAATAACATTTTGACGGAGGCCCTACACTGCTCAATATTATTGCGCAGTATTTTGATTTGCGCAATAAATTGTATCGTATGCAGGCAATATTGATGGTTGTGCAATATATTGCACAATCGCGAGCGCAGACGTACAACCTTCAAGGCAATATATTGTACAATTAGTTCCAACCAGAATTTCATGTAGTGAAGTGATTTGAGTGATAGTGATTTTTGTTGTGTGATTATCGCTGTGGGTGCCAATTCGAAAAAGAATAAGAACTCGCAAAAAGGCAGAAAATGAACCAAACAGTGGCTAATTGATAGGGAACAGGACACCTGTACCATTTTTCTCAGCATCACGAATCCGTTTTAGTTCTTTTCGGAAGTTTGTTCTCAAAGAATTAATTGTTTTCACTATTTCTTGTCCATCAGCCTCCGGATATTTTTCGCGGTATTTTACTAACAACACTTCATACTGATCCACCTTCTTCGCATGATTAGTATAATCTTTACACTTCACATCCCACAAAGCTGGAAGGCCTGGATAAACGTCAATGAATTCGAAAAAGAATCGCCTATCTGCTTCCTTGATAGTCATGAAGGCGTGTACTCTACCACGTGTTGATACTGACTGATGGGATGTTGCGCGATATTACCTACAGACGGCACAACCTTTTCCCGTTTGCACAATATATTTTCAAGGAGTACAATATATTGCATAACCTTTCAATTTCAACTACACACGATCAACTATATTGCACAAACCTAAATATTGCGCGATAATATTGAGCGTGTATCAGCCGCTTAAGTCTTCTGTTCTTGGACTTGGATGGAAATCATTGGATCTTTGTTACTGATGAACAGTGGTGGGTAAGAATCATACTCCGCGTTCAGACTGGTCCATTACATCTTACATGAATGTTTCAAATGTCAAGATCTTAGATGTTTGAGGCTGCTTCGATATGATGCTGGTAAGAAAAAAAATTCTGTAACATTCCCGTAAGAGGTATTCATGTTGGGAGTAAGACAGCAGTTTAAACGAATTACATGATGAGACATCGAATCATTCCTTCAGGGACGCCGTATTTGGTTAATATTTGATTACTAGTTGTCTCACCTCAAACTGTAGTAGCGGTAATTTAATTAGAATTTCAGGGTAAAATAATTATGCGCGTAACTCAGTTTAATTCGATACAAAACCACTTACATTGTGTTTTCGTTGTTGCTACGCTGCCAGGAACCAGAAAATTTTGGGAGATTTTTGGTTTTTTATTGTACCCGGGGGGGCTGGATAGACTTCGTTTTGGTTCAGGTCACCTTTTTATATTCGTCTTTAATGGGTGGAAAGTGGCTTTGTCTGATCGGGTCTTTGCTATTTAATCTATTTTGTGCTTCAGATGCCAAAATTATACAGAGAACAAGGTAACAGAACCTGAATTACTTTGATAAAAAGCCTTAGTCGATTCAAAAAATAGTCAGTGAATGCATCCAGCATCTCGAAAACTTGGGGACACACAACAATCTGGTGGCATCTTGGTCTCCAGGGAAAAGAGGAATTTTGAGTAATGACAGATCAGAGAGATTGGCCAGAGGAGGATCCGGAATACCCAGTACCTATCCTCGGGATAACAAAACCAAATATAGAATCCTCCATTGCAAAATTGATCCAAACAAAACAAAAGGAGAAGTGGATAAACTTTAGACGTGCTGGACACAGTAAACTTATGATGATACAACCCTCACCAAGACTGGCAAATTCACTGCTGCAACTGGAGGGGGCTAAACTCAGGGGAGTGCTAGGACTACTAACCGGTCACTGACATTTGAGAAAATATCTACACAACATACACAACGATGATCCAATTTGCAGATTATATAATGAAGAGGATGAAACAGCCGCCTATATCATCTTCCAATGTGAAGCGCAACAGTAGCATGCAGATTCAACCTAACGTACGGAAAAAAAATTAGGGAATCAAACTGCAGCAGCGACAGTCTATGACCTAACCTACTTCTAACGAGAAGGATTTGTCTATTGCACTGAACTAAGGAACAAGGAAAATACAAAAATCCGAAAAGCTCTTAGTATACTTTTTTTGTTATACCATACTATACCACATGCGATGAAAAATGAATGCTGTGCAGTAACATGAGTGCGAAGCAACAACCCAATGGAGATTCAACCTAACATAGAAGAAACACTTAGGGAATCAAATTGAAGCAGCGACAGCCAATGACCTGATACTTCTAATGAGAACGATTGAGTCTATTGCATTGAACTAAGGAAGGTACAATAAGCCAAACGTCTGCAGCGCCTGGGGAGTACAAACCCCGCTTCCTAGTATATATTTGTGCCATATCATAACATTCGATGAAAAATGAATGCTGTGCAGTAATATGAGAATGGCAAAGGATATGATAGTGATGCTTGGTTGGGAGGGCTTACTACGACCAGATATATATGATGTGTTGCTGCCATATCATCTTTGAATGCGAAGCAACACCTCACACAAAACTTTGGGAATAAAATTGCAGCAGTGACAGTTAATGATCAGATGCTGCTAAGGAAAAGGATTGACGAAAAACCACATGCGATGAAAAATGAATGCTGCGCAACGAGAACGACAAAGGATGGGATAGTGCTGCTTGGTTGACAAGTCTTACAACGCCCAGGTAAGGCCTTCCAACCTTTTCTTAGCAATCAGCATGTCCCAAGATATCACAAACGTTTTTGTTTATTTTATTTTATTTTTTTTTTTTTTTTTTTTTTTTCGGCAGTCTGGAATTCCGCGGATTAATATTTTTACAATGGTAAGAAATTAAACAGCTTTGCATTATTTACTAATGCTGAATCAGTTATGCGTTTGTGGTCTTCTGGGAAATTAGAAAAATTGAAATAGCCTTGAAACCGAATCAGATAAACATTGGCCTGAAATAAAAATTAAATATGAATTTCTAAATAAATGACGTTGAATTTTTTCTACGGATTGAGTTGGGTGGTTCATCATTGATTTCACCTTTTTTTCAGATTTTTAATGTATGACTCTCTTCCCGGTACTTTGTACGGGTTAAGGTACACACCATCTTCAATTTGAGATAATGTTATATGGTAAAAAAAACCAAAACGCTCGTAGAAATTCAAAAACTACGGTTTTAGAGATAGAATTACTATTCTTGGACCTAAAAATGTCAGATAAGTTTCCCGTCATGTTCGTCAAATCTATTTTTATTCCCCACCGTTTACCATTTCCTCCAGGCATACTCATTTCATTTCAAGCATCTAAGACGGTGCTTCTACGGCAAGTTGTTAGGTACGAAGGAGTTGTCCAAATTCAATTTGCGTTTTAAGACAAGGATGGAGGAACGACAGCAGGGGTGCTTAAACTGTATTAATATAATTTCACTGATGCCATCTTACAAATTTCAAACAAATTTATCAAATAGATTAACTGCGCTATAAGACAGATGGTATTTTATCGTGTTAAGATCTAGCAATTCATTTAAATCTACGTTTGAAATGCACATTCGATTTATTGGAGTGATAGTAAAGCTGATAGATCATGACTTTCTGATCGAATTACCCCAGCTCGACGGGTCGGAATGTTGTCATTCCGAATTCAAACGATTTTCACTTCGGTAAATTTGATCAGTCAAAACCGACCCTTAATGGGGTTTTCCACGAACTTGACGTTCTGTTTACGCAAAATACTTCAATTTTAATTAAAACTAGCTTTAATTCAAAAAGGATTTAATTTGAATAAATATCCTTTGTTAGTGATATGGGAGCACTTCTACTGATATTTAGAAAAGGGTACACTAGGGTAGTGTGAATTATTTATTAGCGTGAATGGCAGGGGTTATCGCAATTACCCCGAAAGATGTACAGCACTCTGTGGTAGTTGAATGAATTTTGGTGTGTAAATTTAATGTATTATTATTAATAGTCCGAGGAATATCGAGCACTTTGGGATAGTGCGAACGAGGGAACGAAGTCTGGTTGAAGAGTGTAATTTATTAGCGCGAATGTTTTGTGATTCTTTGACCTCACCGATTTGACACAGTTTGAAATTTTGGTACATTACTAGGTCTGGATGTAGTTGATCTAAATTTTCCCACCACATTCCATATACTTGTGTATGTAAGTTCGTAATGTTTTGTTAGGGGCGATTTTCATAAATATACATTTAAATATTTATAAGCTCTGCTGAAAAAATTCAATTCGGGCGTTCAAGCAACAGTTGAACGGAGTCAAATGTGTACTGTACTATTAAGATAGTAGGACGAAGATAAGTAAAAGGGCAGACTTGCTGGATTATCTCGTCAAAAGTGCCGTGAAGGAAATCGTTTGGTGAAATTGCTCTGCTTTAACCACCTTTTCCATCATTTTTTTCAATCTGTCCTGCTTCTTCCTATTATTATTTTACGGTGAATCTAAACAAAGTTCTGACCCTGGAACTAGGGTCGTTTATGCAAGCATACCTAAAATGGGCAAACGTTACAAGGCAAGTGAAGAACCTTTTGTTTTAAGATCTATAAAAGTAGGGTAGTTTTTCTTATGAAGACGTCTAATAAACCATTTCGTCTGGAGCAACTGTAATCATTGGATCAAGTATGTTGATATATTATTTTTAAATTCAAAAATTAATTCAATAATGTTGAAATGCGTTTTTAGCCTCGCTATGACCGATTAATAAGTCAAGTGTTAGAACAATGAAAAAGGAAACAATTGTCTGGAAGCTGATGGAAAAGGAGGAGGCGAGTGGAGTTAAAGAGGACGTTACCCTTGGGAGACAGATAGAAAGAATCTATCCACGACCTGATTAATCGTGGTGCCTGAACAGACTAGTTTGGTACTAAATTTGTCAACGTATCAATAAACTAGTTTACAAATTATTTAACTACTATTGATACACGGACCATTATTTTTTTTAAATCTTACTCTGAAAATAACGTTCACTATGCGATAATGAATACATTATATACGAATAGATACTTTTTGTACTGTACATTGTCAATTCCAGTATTTTGGGAGAACAAATTATGAAAATTGAGCCCTCTGAGATAAGAAACTCGGGCCCCTTAACGTGATTAGTCGCCTGACGCTTGTATTGATAAAAGAGAAATTCATTAAAGTTCATATAAATGATTCTAGTTTAGTGATTTTATAAGCCAAAATTCATTATGTTGAGAAAAGTGATTCTAGTTTATTTATTTCAAAGGAAAATTTATTTGATTTCTGTGCTTCTAATTTAATTTAACAGAAAAAACTCTTCTTAAGCTTTAACTTAAAAAAATTAAATCTTGCCTCCAGATTTAGAAATTAATTTTCTGGATTAGTGCTACTAGTTAATTTATTCTAGGGATCTAATTTTCATTTTAAGGATTCTAGTTTATTTACTCTCTGGTGGTAAAGCCATTATTTTTCAGATTAGCGCTTCTAGTGGATTTATTCTACAGGTCAACTTTAGTGCTTCTAGTTTACTTATCTGCCTGCAAAGCCTTTATTTTTCAGATTAGCGCTTCTAGTGGATTTATTCTAGAGGTCAAC
>CM077111.1:16112566-16122633 GCA_039619505.1 Cimex hemipterus | reverse complement strand
GGATTTATTCTAGAGGTCAACTTTAGTGCTTCTAGTTTACTTATCTGCCTGCAAAGCCATTATTTTTCAGATTAGCGCTTCTAGTGGATTTATTCTAGAGGTCAACTTTAGTGCTTCTAGTTTACTTATCTGACTGCAAAGCCATTATTTTTCAGATTAGCGCTTCTAGTGGATTTATTCTAGAGGTCAACTTTAGTGCTTCTAGTTTACTTATCTGCCTGGAAAGCCATTATTTTTCAGATAAATGCTTCTAGTGGATTTATTCTAGAGGTCAACTTTAGTGCTTCTAGTTTACTTATCTGCCTACAAAGCCATTATTTTTCACTTTACCGCTTCTAGTGGATTTATTCTAGAAGCCAACGTTAGTGCTTCTGGTTTATTTCCTCGGGTGGTAAAGCCATTCTATTCTAAAAGAGATATATTCAATTTTTTTTTAAAGTTATTCACGGGATTATTCCACCTTCATGAAAAGGAATAAAACATTTAAGATTTGAGGAAGCCACGAACTCTCATCTAACTATCAAACCATATTGACAATTTATTTCTTTTTTTTTTAATTAAAATTTAATTTGACAAAGTGAAATGTTTTGTATAGCAGTCATGCTATACTGGTATTGCAAATATTTAAACAATTAGTCTGACAGGTATTAAACAGATTAAACAGTGACGAATAAGCTAGCTATTTCTGGGTAAGTTTAGAATTCACGACATGTCTTCGTTAATGACTTCCAAGAGTAATTATTCCTATGGGCTGTTCCAAACTGCTTAGATCAATCCAATATTCACGTTAAAATGAGTAAATGATTGTTCGGTCTCAAACAATTAAGCCAAACGCATGAAAAGTATAGAAAGAAAATAGCGAAAAACAATTACGGAACTTTAAAAAGTTTTCAGTTGTTTAAAAAAAAAGTATCAAAAAAGGTTAAGAAATAGTTTTTATGAATCAGCATTAAAAATTTTGTAGTTTTGTTTTCACTTAGCCGATCTTTTTTCGACGACCAGGGGTTCATCCAAATTTTACCACACATTTCCTGGTTTCCTGCAGCAGGAACTGCAATACCATATAATGAACCCTGAATCTATTCATTGAACGATCAGTACAAGCCCATAATGCATCAAAAAAGACAAAAGGAGAAGTGGTTAAAGTCAATGGGCCTCTAGTCACTGTAAACATATGCAAACACAACCCTCGTCAAGACAGGTGATAGGACCTGGTCTGGGAAAACACCTACACAACATCAGCATAGTCAACGGTCATCCTATTCATAAATTACTCAATGAGAAGGATCAACAGTCACCTATATTGTCTTCGAACGCGAAATAACCTCTTAATGCAGCCATAACCTAAGATAAAAAAATGAAGTAACACATCAATGACATAGAACTAGAAAACTAGGAAATAAGCCAATAAGGCCAGAAAGCTGCAATGCTTTGGAACCCAAACCCTCCCACTTTCTAGTATTCACCATCATCATTACCACTATCTCATCACAGATGTTTAGACAGTTAGATCTTCAAGATGTATGATACAACAAAAAGAAAAGGAAATTTCATGGATCTGGAAACACAAATTTGCCAGTAGATTCTACATTCAAAATGGAACCAAAAAGTCCTAATTAACTATAGTCGGAATCTCAACGTAGTTATTCCTTGTCTTTTTTATTTACAATTTCACGACCTTGATTCAAATAATCAAATAAACAATGTTATCTCCAAAATTAGAAGGTCTTGGACAAATCAGTCCATTTCATTGAAAACTGCTCTAAATTTCCAATAAGATGAGGCCAATGTTAAATTTATAAACCGTCGAGAAATAAACGTTTTTTTAGAGAGAACTTTGAAAAAAAAAATTCAAATTTGGAAACTTACTATGGTGATTCTAAACTACTACTTGGGGCGTCGGTGGCAGCACGGTTTAGCCTTTGACACGGCGCTCTTCCCGGCAAGGTAAAGGTCTCGGGTTCGAATCCAGCGGTCCTGCATATTTATAAATGGGCTTTTTTTTTCAAAAACCCTCGTTAAAAAAATACCAGCAAATTTCTGAAATCGTACTCCATATAATATACTTTTTACTGGTGCAATTGTTTTTTTTTTTTTTTTAATTACTCTGTTCAAACATGAAGAAATTGTTGAAGGAAAAGAAAAACCGTGGTTAAGAGATCAATGTTAAAAAAACGTAAGCAAATTTTGAATGAATTTATTAAACGTTTTACAATTTTGATTGGAAATGCTCCCCACATTCCGCAGTGAATTTTCGTAAAGCCCGTTCACAAGACATATATCAGCGTATTCTTCATTAGAAAAATAGGCCTAGTGTTAACAAAATAGCACATAGATAACAAAAACCCTTTTGGATCTTGAAACTGATTGAGCTTGAACTTGACAAAAATACCATAATTCTTTAGTCAAAGTTGCTGTCATGTTGGTTAATAACTAAACACGTGCACTATTTCGGTTTCGAGTCAAAATTTAAAAAAAAGTTTAATACTCATTCAAAATTTCCTTTTTTTAATTTTCCACTTTACCAATCGTCAACCACGGTTTTTTTCCTTTCATCCATCAATTTCTTCATTTTTGGAAAAGTAATTAAAAAAGCAGTTGCACCAGTAAAAAAAGGATATTAAATACGTTTTCTGAAATTTGCTGGTTTCTAGATGGTTTGGAAATGGTAGTCTAGAATCACCATAGCGGTGTATCAATCCAAAGGTCGTGGGTTCGAATCCCGCCCGTGAAACTGACTTTTTTATATCAATATAAAACCTTAATTAATTTGTCAAGCGGTCAACGAAAGATAGTGAATTTGAAAAAAAAATTCAATGTTCTCGCTACTACTTGTTTTACGAAGGTTTACAAGTTTCATCACACTTTATTGGAAATTTATCGCAGTTTTCAATAGTTCCATGGATTTGACCAAATTCTTTTAGTTTCGGGGTTATCGTCGTTTATTTGAAGCAAGGTCGTAAAATCTTAAAATTTCAGAAAAAAAAATAGGAAAACTCCGAAACTGCTGAGATTGGGAACTTTTTGATTCCATCTTGAATGTAGAACCTACGGGCAAAGTTTGTAACAGGAGGAAGCAGATCTTCATACTTTACTTTGACAAGTACCTGGCAGTATTCACAGAGACTTAAATTAAGTTCTCGTAATTGGGAGATTGGTCGATGACAAAGCATGGCTGCTGTCGGCTGATTTACATTTGGTAAAATTAACTGCCTATTGATATAGAGTTTCATCCTTGTCCGAGGGGACAAAATAGAGCCCAGTTTGCCATTTTTGCCTTTAATTACAAAGAGGGTGAGTAGCATACGGGTGGAGAGTAAGTTGATAATGACTTGTGCCTCAGGCAACTTGTTAGCGGATCCCACCCCGGGCGTCAAGCTGGATAAGTTCTGCGACGCTCTCCCTCCTTCTCCTCTATATATCTCACTCCCTCTCGCTTTCTCTTGGAAAAACATAAAGTTTTCCCATTTATAAACCCCTAGGCTTCTAACATCTCTGGGTGGGTGTGTATTAACAGCCAATTACGGCGGGTGGATAACGGTGCGAGTTGCCTGCATTCTTCATCTTCATTCCGTTCCAATGCTCCGTGGTACTTCGTCTGCTTTAAAGTTTATCTATTCATCATTTCAATGCTGCATGTAGTTCATGCGGTCTGTAATAAAATTCTATTTTGGCAAAATGCAATTTCTTCTGAGTAGTTTATTCACTTTAGAGTCAATATCTATATTAATAATGCTTCCAATTTAGTTAATTATCAAATTATTGCTTCTGAAGAAAAAAAAAGTTGATTATCATTCCGATTAGTATTCTTATACTTCATATTTACTTACTCTAAAGGCCAAAACCATTACCACAAAAAAATTTATTAACCATCAACTTAGTACTTCTAGTTTATTTATTTCAGAGACTTTGCAATAGTGTTCCTAATTTATTATTTCTAAAGCCAAAGGTAATTATTTTACAAATTAGTGCACCTGATTTGTTTTTTCTAAAGCAAAAAAACCATTATATTTTAAACACGTCCTTCTAGATTATTTATTCTAGAGAACAAAAAACGTAAAATCTGTTATGTCTAATTATTGCTTCAATTTTTTTTTTCTTTGACTAGGGTTTGCAATAGTAGAAGTCATATCAACCCTCAGGATGCCGGTGTTTGAGAAAAAATGCCCATTTGTAAGTATGTCCGGCCCTGCAGTCGAACCCGGGACCTTTACCTTACAGTGATGAGCGCCGTGTCAACCCCTAGACCGTTGCGCCCACCAACGCGCCCAAAAGCAATATAGACCATTAACTCTCAGATTTGTGCTTCTAGTTTATTAAATGTACAAAATGGACAAAACCCATTATTTTTCCAATTAATACTCTGTTTTATTAAAACTGTTTTCCTTAAAGAAAAATTCCATTATCTTTCTGATTAGTGCTTCTAGTTTATTTACACTTGGGGCGAAACTGGTTAAATTTCAAATTAGTGCTTCCACTTGTTTTATTCTTTAAGGAAAGACGATTACCTTTTAGATTATTGCTTCTAGTTTATTAAATCTAGGGGCAAGGCCCATTGCATTTCAAATTGATGCTTCTACTTTATTAAACCTGGACAAAGACATACATTTTTATATAGCTCTTTTTGATTTATTTACTCTAAAAGCATAATCCACACTAATCTAGTTGGTGTTTCTATTTTCATTTTCCTAAGGAAAAAATCCATTATATTCCGGATTAGTGCTTCTAGTAATATTACCCTGGGAAAAATCAATTATTTTTCAAATTATTGCTTCTTGTTTATTCACTATAGTCGGAAATAAAATAATTTTCACATAAATGCGTTTTACTTTATTCACTCTCAAGTTAAATCAACACTACTGTGTGTTTAATAATTCCGTTTAATTTTACCTTTAAAAAAATCCGTTCAATTTCAGATAAATAATTCTTGTTTATTAAATCTAGTCTCTAGGTTCAAAATCCATTATTTTCCAAATAAATGTTTCTAATCTATTAAATCTAGTCGCAAAGACATTAATTTTCACTTAAATGCGTTTTAGTTTATTCGTTCTAAAGTTAAAACCTACACTATTCTATTATTAATTCCATTTAATGCTTCTAATGCTTTAAATGCTTCTAATTGATTAAATCTAGTCGCAAAGACATTAATTTCCATATATGTAAATACTATTAAATTATTCCTTCTAAATATCAAACCACACCATTTTGTTAAGTGATTTTTTTAAATATTTTTCCTAAAGAAAAACTTATTATCTTTCAGATCCGTTCTTTTGGATTATGTATTCCAAAGAGAAAATATTGACTTTCAAATTAATGCTTCTTTTTTTATTTAATCTTCTGGCAGGACTGGTTACATTTAAATTAGTGCTTCTATTTTTTTTTAACTCTGAAGGCAAAGACGTTTCAGATTAGTGCTTCCAGTTTATTCATTCTAGACTCCAAAATCCATTGTTTTTTTAAATTAATACTTCCCGTTTGTTACTTCTGGCCGCCAAGACACGAATTTTCAAATAAAAGCTTTTATTTTATTCCTTATAAAACTAAAACATACTATTTTGTTTAGTGATTCCATTTCACGTTTTCTAAAGAAAAAATCCTTTAACTTTCAAATTAGTGCTTCTCTAGAGAAAAACTGTTTATTTTTATAATAAATGCTTCTAATTTATTAAATCTTGTCTCAAAGGATTGAAACATGTAACTGATCATAATTTATTCATTCTAAAGGCAAAATCCACACAGTTCAGTTTAGTAATTTTTTTCCTAAAAGGAAAACCTTGTATCCTACAGATTAATTATTTCGATCATTTATTCCAATTATACTTGAAATTATTGCTTCTATTTTATTTAATCTTGTGGCAGGCTTGTAAAAATTTAAATTAGTGCTTCCAAATTGTTTTTATTGTGAAGGGAAAGACCATTGCCTTTTATAGTAGTGGTTCTAGTTTCTTAAATATAGACTCTAAGGGCAAAACCCATCATCTTCCAAATTATTGCTTCTAGTGCATTAAATCTGGTCGCCAAGTCATTCAATTCCAAACAAATGCGTTTTAGCTTATTCATTCTAAAGAGCAAACCTTCACTATTCTGTTTAGTGATTCCATTTTATTTTTCCTGAAGAAAAATCTATTAACTTATATGTTTGTTCTTCTAGTTTATTAAACCTAGACAAAACCCTTTTTTTTTTTCAAAAAATGCTTCTAATTTATTAAATCCCGTCGTAAAGACATTAATTTTCAAAAATGTAAATACTATTCATTTATTCATTCTAAAGTCAAAATTCACACCATTCTGTTTAATCATTCTTTTTTATTTTTGTTAAAGAGAAAACTTTTTATCTTTCAGATTAATTCTTTTGGATTCTTTATTCTAAGAGAAGATATATTCAAGTTTTGAAGATGGTATTTTCATTTATTAAAAAAAGCCATTATCTTTCATATTAATGCTTTTAGATTTAATGCCCAATGTTTGTATGTCTCAGGCTCTGAAGATGATCTCAATAAAGATCGAAACGTTCGCATGATAAAGAAATAAAGAAAATGTTTTTCTGAAACCTACATCAGGGCAATCTCGACACGACACGCAAGAATGGCACGAGTACACAGAAGACAAACAATTTGAGCTCTGAAGATGATCTCAATAAAGACCGAAACGTTGGCACGATAAAGAAAATGTTTTTTCTGAAACCTCCGTCACATCCGACGGCATCTAACAATGTCTGAATAATAAAGCTTTTGGATTATTTATTAGAAAGATAAAATCCATTGCCAGTCAGATTTGTGTTTCTAGTTTTGTGTTTTATTCTTGAGGTGAATTTGGTTCAATTTCAGATTCATGCTTCTAGTTTACATTCTTCAGATAAAACCCGTTAAATCAGATTATAATTTACTTATGTTCAAAACACATCCCTTCGTACAACTTGTACTTCTAGTTTATTAATTGTATTTTTATCATTAGAAAAACAATTATAAGCTGGTTGATTTTGCACAATTTCATGGACTTATTAGTGTCGCCGGTTTTTGGTTGAATATCATAAAAAAATATTAAGTGTACGGAAATATAATTATTAAGATTTCTATCCGAAATAAACAGGTGTTTCAATAAAATATTAATCGGCTAACGGCATAAGATTACGGGAACCAACCGAGTATTTATTGCCGTTTCGAAGAGGGTTCGGATTAAAAGCAAATTAACTGCAATTTTCGATTGAGCCGAAATGAAATATGCCGAAAATGTGGACCGTTCTGGCTCTTATCTTGCCGAATTTCACATCCACAACCTTCTCATTTGCATAGAAATGCCCCCTCTTCCGGATTTAAATAATCAATTATCAGATTTTCCGTTCTGTACGCTAAACCTTCCCAGGGCTTAAACCACGTTGAAGTACTTTTACGTTTAATCAGAAGTTTTGGCATTAGTTAATACTTGTTTCGAAACAGCGTGAAGGCTAGAATTTGCCGTTAATTTTTGACTATTTCACATATTTGGATATGCTTGAATATTAGTCTTTCTGTCTAATAAACCAAAAGCTGAGAACCAATGAAGATTTTTGAAATTAATTAAGGTTTTTAGTTGAGATAAAAAGTCAGTGTCACGAGCGGGTTCCGAACCCAGGATCCTCGGCTAGATATGCCGCTGCTCTATAGCTATCATGACCTCGATCTACTAGGACACGAATTTCCAATTTCAACCCCACCTTTTGAATTTCCCCTCCTTTTTGCCATTTTCAAGGTCACGATAGCTCACGTGGTAGAGCAGCGGCATATCTAGCCGAGGATCGTGGGTTCGGATCCCGCTCGTGACACTGAATTTTTTATCTTAACTAAAAACCTCAATTAATTGAAAGGTATTAATTGGTCAAGCGGACCTCGAAAGCTACTGAGTTTTGGTAATTGCTCATTTCCCTGTACAGAGGCATGTATGTTTTAAGCTCTAAAGTTGGTTTTGGCCCAATATCAAAGATAAGTTTTAAAAAAAGTTTGTTCGTATGTAATTATGGTACTCGTCCTTTTATGAGCTTATAATTTGAACCTGTGTTTTGTACCTTCTGTTATGTCGAATTATTTGCTTAGCCAGTTTCATTGTTCTCTTGCAACGATAAGTTGTGTTTTATGAGATGGTGCTTTTGTTTTTTTAAATTTTGCTTGTGTTTAATGTGTCAAATTATTTGTTTAAAAGTATGTCCTTGCCAAAGCGTAACTTTTCTCGCATCGTGTTTTCTTAAGTATTCTGAAATTAATACCAAATAAGGCGATATATATTCTTTTTACTTTTTTCGCCAGACTTCACAAATTTGCATGGTTTAAAAAAAAGGCTCGAATAAATGTAAATCTGGCTATTTAACGACATCTGGTAACTAAGTTTAGCACTGAACTTTCTCCATAAAATTATGTATGAAATAAGTTTTAGTCTTTTCCATAACCATTAAGGGTTAGTACAGTTGTTAGTGGTTGTTGGTTCATAAGTTGTAGGGGCTATCATAATCCGCTCAAAAATAATGACCCCTCGGCCTGGACCAAATGTGCTTCCCGTCTTCCTCGGATCTATGCCCGACTGTTTCCTTTTCCTAATGTTCCTTTCCTCCGTTTTATAGGTCTTTCTCGAGTGATTTAAGTGTGGCTTCTTCCTCCGGTATTATTTTTTTTCAAACAGAAGCTTTCAAAGCTCATCAGGACAAAGTTACCTACTAACATCTTCAACAGTGGAACTTAATGAAAAACAAATTGACACTCTGTTTAATTAAACCATTAATAAAACGGTGTAGAAATGAGAAATATAAACAATAAATAAACGGCATCGTCCTGGGAGGAAATGGTCATAAAATTCCCTAGTGGCTTGAAATATCTCCGAGCAAAATTTATTGCAAGGGCTTTAATATATCAGATTGGAACTAAGTAAAGAAATAAAGCTGACGCTTCGCTTAAAAAAAGAAAGTACAACAAGTGGAAATAAATAAAAAATAATAAACGGATGTAACTTTGTAGTATAAAGAAAAATTGTCTGTTCGATATGAACGATATACGCCTCTCGTTCAAGAATGAATTATTAATAATCCTCTAATTCCTTTAATTCAACATTGGTTCATTAGAATGTCAGAAAGGATTAGAGCCCCTCTAAGGTTTGCTAACACCTGTTACTTAGGGGTAGTAACCTTTCGGTGACAGGCCCTCCTATCCATGTAAATTAACAGGAGCAGTTAGCAAGGCCCCATTTAACTTGCCAACGAAGAATGACCCCGGGAACAAAAGGGTTTCAGGGACAGACGAAGTAGTAAAAACTAACGTTTACTGTTACGGTTTGCAGTAACTGATAAAGTTAACTTTTTTCCCTTCCTACGCCTGATTTCTTTACTGCGTGGTTACTAAAAACATCTGTTTTTTTCTAGATTTACAAACATTATAAGGTTGAACTTAAAAAGTAACTAATATTTATTTGAACTTTCTTTTGTTCTAAAAGCTTTTCTTTTTTCTACATATGTAAATGATCGTATTATGGACTGTACAGCAAATAACTACATTTCTCAAGAAGACAATAATGGCTTTAGTTCGGCCGTTTCATATATTTATGGTCTGCCCATTCCCACTGTTTGAGTTTGTCAGACACGTTCTGCATTTCATCACTTTTAAACATAACAAACCACCCACGTCTAAGACCTCAAAAAGTAATTTTCCTAATTAAAATCTTCCAATCTAAGCGCTACTTTTTTTTTCAAGTTTATCATGAGCGAAGAAAACTTCCGTTAAAGAAAAGGTGATTTACCCCGCCACGGGGTATATCGAGTACTCTGGGGAAGTGATTGTGACCATACCTCTAAATTTCTATCGAGTGTTGTGTTTGTGTTAATTTATTGTAAGGAATGAATTTATTAGCGTGAAAGGAAGGGGTTGCTTATAACCTCGCCCCGAGGAATACCAAATACTCTGGGGTGAGTGTATGACGTTTGGAGAGTAGATGTAACTTATTAGCGCGAAAGAAACGGGTTGCTTATAACCTGCCTCGAGGAATATCAAGTACTCTGGGGAAGTGAATGTGACCAGAGTTCTATATTTCTATCGAGAGTTGTGTTTGTG
>CM077111.1:16091613-16112166 GCA_039619505.1 Cimex hemipterus | reverse complement strand
ACACACACACACACACACACACACAAATATATATATATATATATATATATATATATATATATTAGATCTGATATCAAAGAAATGGAAATTGTCGGATTCGCTACGCAAAATTATGACCCTTGCTTTTAGTTTCATGCTTCTTTGAAAGAAAAACTGCGGAAATTTATGATTTATGAACTTCTACTAATCATGACGGCATTTGGTAAGTATGAACAAAAGTACGAGAGAAAATTCGTTGAGTTCTTTGTCAAAAGAAATGCAAACTGCCCGAGTTATAATGGTTGTTAGAAAAACAAAATTTAAACTGTTAGAACTATGTAATAAAAAAATAAATAACTAAATATATTTTTAAAAAATGCAAAGGTTTTCTAAATCAAAAGTTGGTTTATTTTTTAACGAAACATGTAAACCAAAACTTGACCTTTTTTTACAGATTAGTAAAATTGTAATTTTTGGTGGGCGGTATGTTTGCGCGAGATGTCCGATTCGCTCAGATAATCTTATCTGATCTGTCTATCTCAATTTCCACTGTCCTATTGATGTATTTTCCTTCTTGCCCACTGTCCCCTTCCTACACGTTCCAAAATTCCAGATTTAAACAGAGTAATTATAATTCTGAGTCCTATAACAATCACGTATTCAGTAAAGATCAAATTTGCATATGTTATTATTTATTATGATCGAGATGATCTGCTTTACAAGCATTATAAAAATTATACAGTTATGAAAGTTATTATTATTTTAGCTATAAAAATAAATGTTAAAGATTTGGGATTTTTCTATGTTGACTTTTAAACGAAATATAAAATGTTTTAATATTCATTTCAATTCTGAAGCAATAAACTGTTTAGTTATATCTTTCTTTTCTTGATATTATAATAATGTTATCTAATTTATTATAATATTTTTTATTCCAATTAGGTTTTCTTTCCGTACAAGTTTTTCTTGCCAAGGTATAATTTATAATATGTCTATTTATTGACAGTAAAGGTTATTGGGATCTCATTATTCAGTTTTTGCTATTTTTTTAATATGCTTTTTATTTCTACGTATATAAACAGTGATTATTAGTACAGCATAATACAGGCATGGATCACAATCCGTCTGCCGGAGTTCGTTGTTAAGAGAAAAAATATAAACAAGAAAAAAAAATAAGAATAAGAATTAAAGCGAGGATATAACATTGTTCGTATATGCTAGTACTCCATCAAATAAGATTAAAATAATAGTAAAACTACTTCTAACAGAAAACAAACCGAGGGGAAAAGTCTTAATGGTAAAGGGACAAAAAATCGGATATAATAAAGACATATATTATATGAAGGAAATTGAGTGATGAATTGTGAATTGGAGGGGTCAGAAATTGAATTCCATAATTAGTTCTAATCTATATTTCCAGGCGTGGCGGACATACTGCGTGAGCGCCCGTGGATCTGTGCCATCCAATAGCTCCTAGAGAGGGTAAAAGATCCGAGGTGCAACAACCTTATCTCGCCCAATATTGTACATTCGGCCATAAAATGCAGAGTTGTTTCCACCGATTGAGAATTGCAAAGGGCACATAACCCCTCCTTGCCCTTCAGCCAAAGTGCAGAGTTCAAGTTAAGGGCCTCGCAACGGGTTTTTAGTAGCCATCTTAAGTTTGAAAGACTAAGGAAATCGTGGTTCTCCCTCTGTAGATTAAATAAAGTGTGGGGGTGACACAAGTCTTCGAATAACGAAAAGTTAAGGGAAGACTGAGCTCGGAGTAAGCAAGCGTTCCGATGCTGCTCCTTGAATCTAGACAGCAGGTCTATAAAGAGACTTGGCCAATCAGCAAGGTTTTCGTAGGTGGGACAGGCTACTTCAAATCTCTGAAAGAGCGTAAGCCATTGGGCATACCAGGTGATCTTATTCCGAATTTTGCTATTTTTGTGTTAGAAGTCTTGTGCAATAAGTAACGGCTAAGGTCATTTCACGTGAATACAGTAATATTTTGCAATCAGCAAATATCGACTTTGTAAATCAAACAATTTAAATTTTCTGTATATTTCGAGATTTTATATTCTTGGGATAAATATAATATAAATTTAATGTTAATTGTTATAAGAAAATGTTTTAAGAATAATCATAAATAATTTAACGAATTTTATTGTTACTGGATAGAAAAATTTGTAAGTGTTGTAATATAAATTATTTTGACTCGAAAGCAAACCAAAAGAATTATCAAAAAGAGAATATTTGAGAGTCGATAAGGATCAATCTTCTATCTCCCTGTTATAAAAAGGCTATACAATTTAAATCGAGTCCCGTACAAGGTTTGATTGCAGCACCCCCGGGGCAGCCCACCCCAGCTTCCTGATTTATACCTCCTCACGTGTTTTTCTCCGAGGTTTATGACCGCTTTCCCATTCCGCTCACACCGAACAGTTTTTTTTTTCTTTTTACTTTTACCCGAATTCCAGACACTTCTCCTATTTGTACTCTGCTTTCACTTCCTACGTCTCGTAATACTTTGTGCATTGGGGACGTTGTCACTTCAGAAGGCTTTTCCCGGTCCTAAATATGGTTTGCTAGAGACATTTCTTTAAGTACGTTCACTTATAAACTTTTTTAACTGCATGAAAACCTTATCAGAATACTGTCTATCAATTTTTAGTAACATTTAAACGGAGATATAATGATTATAGCTTTACTACGTCATTTAAAGTTTAAAGCGTCTGAAAAACATCCCGTGAAATATATAAATTAAATTTTAACCTTTATTGAAAGTACGATATAATTCTATACGATTTTGTAATTCAATTATACTTTTCAATTCACAATAAACAAGGCTATTATTTGAAAAATATACTTTCAAATTAGACAGGTAATTTATTATAACACTAGACACAATTTATAATAACACACGGTCCCGATCTCACTCATTGGCTCTACACTTCACAACAACAATGATTCCAGCCACCAAAACTCCCGGCCTCTAAACTGTTAACCCCTACGTGATCAATTTGACCCTTGAGTCTACCTGACCCCAAAAAAAATTTTGGGACTGGGAGGAAGCAAGAGCACGCCTCTCTACACCATTGGACTGCAGCAGCTTGTAAAATCTCAGCCATCGAGGGAGCTATTTATTTATTAGCTAGTTACCACTGCACCCACTAGGATTCACCATCATGGCCTTACTCACCACTCTGCAGCCGATCAGATTAGGGCAATCCTGTATAAAGCACTGACTTCAGATTCGTCTCTTCGATACGGCAGACTCGATCTCAGTATCTACCTGGACAAGGCGAATACACCAACTGAAAACAAGTACATTCGCAGCAGTAGGCTCGCTCTCGCCTTCTCAACATTCAACTTGTCAGTCAGCAACCTGCTGCCCGAGTCTACCTACGTCTGACGTCTAACCACGACCCCGGTCGACAACCAACGGCACTCTCAGTCACGTACCTGGACCAACTGCACACACAAGGTTTCGGCTTTACACTTCACAACACCGGCCCTTATCGAGGCCACTACTATTCCACTACGATACAATGATGTTAGAGATCTATACACTCTGATGGCTGCTTGGCTATCTGACATTATATACGACTTGGTTTTGTCTCCTCTTGAGTAGATCTCCTAATTCAGATCTCTCATCTTAGCAAATTGGTTAAATCTTAAAACTGAAGTTTTATCTACACAAATGAAAATATCGAACTTTCAGGAATTAAGAGTGCAAACTCAATTGCTGAAAATTTACAAACCAACTTCAACTTCCTACTAAAACCATAACCTTGTCAAGCTGGATTCTCCCTCTGGTCCTTTAATATTTTTTTTTTTACCTTGGACATACTACGCGCCGTCGTTGCCGGAATGGGGGCGGTGCGCGTGACTCTTTCAACTTTATTAAAGTGAAGCCAACGGCGACGAGGCGTGAGTTTAACTTTTCGAAATAGATTTCTCCCTGGCGAGATGAAATGAACAAGGCTCACTCGCGGGCGGATGATAAATTCGACGCTGGACACCGAGGTCCTTCTTTATTTGACAAATCAAAAAAAAAACCCTATCAGAATGAGGAAACTTAGGTTATTTTACAGAAGTACATGAGAACTGTTAATATCACGGTTAATACACTAGTTCCAAAAGAAATAAAACAAAACCACCTATATTTCCAATGACTGGACTGGGAAAACAAAAGCAAATACAAAAACCTTCTGGAAAGCCCAATATCTGACATGCCCATGATTTGTTTACGAATTAAAGTGGTGAAAGGCAACGTGGCGAATTAAACAACAAAATTTGGCCGCATCGTTGACTAACTACGTTCGAGGTATGTGCCACCATTTGTCGATTTCCAAAGTTGTTTGTAAACTGAGAGACAATTCCTCAATTATATACTACTTCGATCCTACTTAATTGAATCTTTATCTGTATCCTTTCCTATGGGTCTAGACAAGATGTACCACCTTCGCTAGCTTCTAGTAGTAATCGATGGTGATTTTCCCTTTCCTTCCCTTTAACGCCCTCTGTTTTGGCATAGGCTTCCCTTATTAAACCCACATCCCTAAACAGTAAGGGTTCCCAGTAATTCCCGGCTGGGTGATCAGCATAAAAATAAACCTGTACCACGTGAGGGGGCGATTCCAAGTAGCCTCCAATTGAAATTGGAGTCGTGGTGGTCATGGTTTAAGAACAACTATCTTCCTGCCTGGTGACGCTCTGCAAGCAGTTAAGAATGCTGTGAGAGAACGTCAGTCGGCCGGGTCGTCCGAGAAACCCTTGCAAGTTAAGAGCACGACTGATGGCCTCCTGAAGTTTGAAGCGTCATTCACTGGGTCTCAGTTCTTCTCAGAACAGCTTCTCACTGAAGATGGCGCAATGCCGACACGCGTTAGAATAACTAAAAAACCACAAATGGAGACTATTCAGTAGATGACCCTGTACCAGTTCAACATGAACTAGCTACCCGAGGTGGACCGTACCTGCCGACCACCAGCAGGACATAAAGTGCCTTCTCTACCTCATTGTAGTTGGCTGACAGCTTTCGCTGAACCCACAAAACTAATTTTTTAAGGCGCACTAATGGAATTATCTAGCATTGCAACAACTCGCTTGACAGGAGATGTGACGTCTATGCATGTAAAATCTTCGGACAGTATCGGGAGTCTGAGGGTCAACCTAGTGGGTCAGTCCGGACGTCATATATACTCAGTCTGTTTCAACTCAACTGAGTAAATATAGTATCTCATATGTCAAAGAGGCGGACAAGAAGGCTCTACTATTGCGTTTGTCGGGCCACAACCGGTATTACCTCACTCTTTAAGCACAGCGAAAGAGAATATTAATTGCTGGGGCATGAAACAATTCCTTAAAGAATGGAATCTGTCGAAGGAGTTTGTGAAGGAAATCAAACCAAAAGAATCGAAATGTCCATTTTCTAACTCATGCAAGGGAATTACGAGGCTGATAGGTATCCTGACGGGCCACTGCCCACTGAGAATACACCTCTTCGTAACGGGTATCCTACCAGATTCTTTTTGCCGCTTCTGCGAAATAAAAGAAGAAACGGCACGACAACACCTCGCAGAATGTGATAGATATGTCAGGGATAGATGTGTAACTTTTGAAGTAGAGGACATCGCCAAATCACTCCCCAAGATAAAATGGTACAAAATTTTGGGGTTGGTGAAAAGGTTCAAGAGGTTTATGCAGGACACGTGAGCTTTAAGGGAGGGATATGAGACTACCCAGGCATTTAACCCCTCGGGTCTTGGTCGCCCACCCTGCGTAATATATATACACTCTCTAATTTTTGGATTAAAAATAAGTTTAGAAACAAAACTAAATAGGTTCTGAAGTCCACAAGGCGACGTTTGACTGGCATAAAGTTCTATTATTCATTTTAGTCACCCATCCAAAAATGAATTTAATTATTTATATTCATTATTTGTAGCCTTTAAAACGTGTTAGATTGAGCGGAAAAGAGGGCTTGTGTTTCGCATACTCGTCAGGTGAAGAGCGTGAAGTACGGATAAACACTCTTCAATGTTCTCGCTTCGAGTATGAAGCATCCTTGACTTATTTCCCAATCTCGTTTTAAAATAAATCCTGAAGCATCATTGAATCTCCTTATGGTAGGAAATAATTAAACATCAAAATTTGAAGTGTCTTCAACGATTAACCCGGTAGAACTTTTGGTTTATCGTCAAAACCTTTAATTTCAACAATAAGTCGAATATTATTCTGAAATATCAAATTATTTTTAGTTTATTAAACTTTAAAACCTTCTGTTGTTACAAAAAGTCTTTAACAGAAGGTTGAAGAATCAAGTTGGTGTCTACTAACGGTCGTTTTATACAATTTTATTGTCATGTAAAACTCGTCGCCTTTTGTCACCGCACAGGGAGGAGGAGGGTAAATCCTAGTTTGTAATTTACCCCATTTCGCGCAAACTTTACAAGGTATAGTAATTTAAGGAAAACATTCAACGTTTACCCCTGTTCTTTCGTGAATCTTTATACGTTGTAACTCAAGCACGTTTCATTTTACTTTCAATGAGGCACGGTTATGAAGCACCCACTTTAGCGTAAATCTTCCCACACAAAAAATATATATATTTAAACAAACATCCAAGGTGTTAACATTGGCGAGAGTGGGCGGGAGTATAAAGCAAAGAGGTGCCTTATGAATATTAATTGCAACACTATAGAACCGACGAGACATACAAGAGACAGGACTCAATGTCATACAAGCATTTGCCTAATGCCTTACTAGTTCATGCTGTCGGTGAACTTAGCCGGAAAACGTGAGTGGAATTTTTCACGTCATTTTATGTTACATTAGATTTAAACAAAAACAAAATCAATCTTACACAAAAACAAAGTTTTAATGGGGAAAAAAGACAGATGACGGTTAAATTGTCAAAATGAACAACTATACTTAACCGTTTACTAGTATATTTTTTAACATAAACTTAAACATATCTCCTACATGAATATATACGATTGAAAAAATTGTTCTTTATCCTACAAACGGTCGTCACTCTAAACGCTTGGGCCAGCAGTCGACGTCTAAAGGATAACGCCGTTTGAGCCAAGTTGGAGCGTTCATGGAATAAAAACGGGTTGAAAGGCTTAGAGTGAAACTTGAAGAATATTTAACTTAATTCTCGATAAGAGGTTAAAGATGTAGTAAAGAGCTCAGAGAATATTTCTTAAGGCTTTTGATTAAAATGTATGGATTATAAGAATGTTAGATGACTTGGTGGTTACCAGAAGTTATATTTGGTACTAGACTAACCATGCGTTACGCAGATGACCTGGTAACCATCGTATAAATATTTTAGGAAGATGGCGTTAGAAAATCGGTTTAAACGTACACCCTAAGAAAATATATCTCTAACTTTTCACAAGAAGAAAGAATTTTCTCCAAAGAAACAAAGTACATAAATATAGCTCTTGGCCTAAGGCTCAAATTGAGAAAAAACATAGGCAACTGTTACAAGTGGACATGCAAAAAAAATTTTTTTTTTTCGGCACCGGGGTGACCAGACTCGGGCAGAGGCGAGGAGGCTCTTGGTGAAGTCGAGTGAGGCCTTTAAAAGGCCGAACACGCGCGGGTGGCACTTGAAAGCCGAAGAAGGCCTCGCCAGGGCTTAGCGGTGACGCTGGTGAGGAGTGGGGCCCGACGGGAGCGGACAAGGGGACCTCGGGCAGAGACTGGTCAGGCTGGACGAGCAAGGCGAGAGGGTAAAAGGAACGTGACGAAGTTCTACGCGATTAATTCTTGGTTTCTTTTTGTTTTTCTTTTTTTCTTTCGACATCGGGGACTGGAGGGTTCGCGTGTGCGAAGGGAGAACCGCTCTGTTGCGACGAGGAAAAACGTACGAGGTCTGAACTCTTAAGTGAGACGTGAAGATTAGTTCCTGGACAGTTTTTTTTGTGATTTTGAAGATGATTGTTTATTTTTTTTTGTATTTTTTTTTTGTTTGTTTTACTTGCATTACAGAGGACATTACATTACATACATCATTATTTTACTTCCTTGTTTTTTTTATTATTATTTCCTCGAGAGGAAGAACATAAAATAAAAACAGTGTGGCGCTCGATCACTTCTCTCGAAGCGGCTACGGGAAGGATAGAAAATCTCCACTGAGCCCCAGGTACCCGGTGACCGGGTGAATTGCCAACGGCCCGGCGAGGAACCGTAACACAACATTCTGAGATTCTACATGTTTTAGGGATGGTTAGGATGCCAAAGCTCTACGACGAATTGACCACACATTATGCAGCAAATACTGAGGTACTGGTTATACACGACAAAGTTCAACTACACTGGTTACATGTGGACCTCTGCTATGATGGTTACTATAAGAAACGTTTGGCACTAGGATACCATAGATTACGCACATGGGCTGTTAGCAATCTACCTACGCCTGAGCATTGGCCAGAATGAGGCAAAAACTAAGAAACATACCCCAAGATGGTGTAGTGGTTACACACTACCGTATTCAGACCTACCGAGCTTGGCCTATTAGCAATCATAAAAGGAAATTCGATGACATTCTGTAGGAAGATGGTGTGAGAAATCGGTTTAAACGCAAACCCTAAGAATGTATATCTCCGACTTTTCCAAAGAATGACCTCCAAAGAAACAAAATACCTAAATATATCTCTAGACCTAAGACTCAAATAGAGAAAACGCAGGCAAAATTCTGCATGCAGCCCACGCTTTACTAAACATTCGCCAGAGAATGCACCAAGCACTTGGAAATATACCACAGGATGTCGTCTGGTTATACACCACAAAGGGCACACCCCCTGATCACAGAAATGTTTGGCACTAGGATACCATAGATTACGCACATGGCCTGGTAGCAATCTACTCCTAAGCATTGGCGAGAGAGTATGAGGCAAAAACTGAGAAACATATTCCAGGATGGTGTACACCACCATATTCAGACCAACCGAGCTTTAGTATGATGACCAAACATACTGAACAAAGAAAGTCAGAACGGACCCTAGCGACGTCGTAAAAACGTGCAAACCAAAATTATTTCCTCCTCGTATCTCCGTTTGACCGCAGCGAGGAGGCCGTCACACCAAGAGAGACACATATTTTATTGCAACAATGGCTCAAAATGGCAATCGAGTGATTGAAAGGGTTAGCTTGCACTAGAACCGTTGATTAAAAATGATTATCGTAAGTTGTATGTGGTGGAATCAAGTTAACCGTCAGACATCATAAAGTGGTAAGCTAATCTAGCTTCTCCTCCATGCCAAAGTTAGATAAATGTGATATCCGATAAATTGGCGAAAGAAAATTCAAAGCGTACAGCTATTGGCCTTGAACCCTTTGTGCTGTACCAAACTGCGAAAACCGGCAGTTAAAAGACAATGATTTAATAATAAATCCTTTGCTTAATGGGAAAGTAGCCTAGGATAGACGCGATGGAAAGGATCATCGCAGAAACTAAGAGCAGAACAACAAAGATGTGCTAGGACCCGAATGATAGATGAACTGCTAACTGGACACTGCAGAATTTGGAGGCATATGTGTAGACTAGGATTGGCAGAAGCAAGCCTGAGCAGATATTCCCGAGAAGAAGAAACAGTGGAACGCGTCATTTGTACGTGTGTTGGCCTACGTAGGCTGAGACTGAGGAAAAGCTAGGGCTTGAAGGGCACACCATCCTGAAAAAGCTTTCAGGTCTGGTAAAAAGCATTAACGAGCAGCTCTAAATTTAAAAAAATGGAGAAGCTCAACAGACCAATACTGGTCGCGGTACACGGGTCGTAAAGACGTCGGCTCCTGTATAATCTAATATAATGTGCCGATAACAGTGCAATTTTTTTTCATCTGCATTTTAGAAGATTACGGGCTTGTATCGAAGGCGTGTGAATAATTTTTTTTCTTTTTCCATTTAAACCATTGCGGAACAGAAGAAATAAAGAAAGTATTAAGTTTGGCCAACTTGTAAACACAAAGAGGATTTAACCGAGATTACATTGTCACAAGAGTTCACCAATTTAAAATGGTCGTGCAATTTATTACGAAATTTATGCGAAACAATTAAAATATGAAAGAAGAAAGAAAGAAAAAAGAAACTATTGTACTTGTTGTACTGTGTTAATGGCCGGTCCGAACCCCTGGAAGGCCAAATGTGTCGGCAGGGAGCAGAGTTAAAATAATATATTGTAAAAAAATTGAAAAATAAATAACGCAACGGTAAAAATTACAAGGAAACGAAAGGAAGAAAGAATAAGATTTCTGGTGGCGTTTAGGTGACGCAGAACTTCGGGCTCCTTTGTCGCTTCGCTGCGATGAACCGCATTGAGAGAGAAAGAATTTTGAATAGGGAGAAAGTGGTAGATAGAGAAACGAGAGAATAATTCGCACAGTAACCACTTGAGAGTAACAGCCGCAAGAGAACAAATACGAATCTCTTCCAGCCCGTGCGGAAAGCAGAAACAATTAGGAAGTTGCTGTACAAAGTTCACATGAAACTCATAACGTCCCGAAATTTGCCCCCAGCGAAATCTCGTATCGCACTGTGTACAGAAGAACGACTCACCTGGAACCTTAGTACACGACTCATAAGGATTGAATTGAACCGACTACTTAAAAGACTACTACTCATCACAACTAAACTCCCTCTTTGATCACAAAATACTCGAACCAATATGGACAACTATGGTGTTCCTGCCTCCGGAGAATTCAGATCGTACACTCACTCATCTTTAGATTTATTTCCAACGCTTCATTCATAACGACTTAACTGCTTAACTTAAATGTAGTTGTAAAAGCTTCAACAAATTCCACCAAGCTACTTATATCCGGATCCCTACCTAGCAGTCCTCCTCGATGACCTCTATGAGAGGTCGATTAATTATGTGATTTCTGCTCTAAAAATGCTATCATTGGACTCTCGACTCGAAGTCCTAATTGTATTATTTTTGTTGTAATAGAATTTTCTCCTGTATGTAACTTATTGCACAGGTTGGTGCTTGATTACTCAATAAAAATTTGATTCAAAATCCTACCAATGAAGATGTCTAATTTAATCTTGTGTCTATCCTAAACAGCGAGGAAAGACGGACCAGGATGGTCATTGTTTTGTTAATTAAATGTTTTTCCTAATTAGAGAAGGAATTCATAAGTTGAATCATTAAATAATTGTTGTTCGACATCCACGAATTAAAGTTTGGGGGAGAAAATAGCACGGGATCGATCACGTTTAACATGTTTGATTAGGGGCTGTATTGCCTCATTTAAATAATCCATCAAGCTGAACCGTGTAGATACATTTTCCCACGGATGAAAATTTAACATTTAAGTATTTGAAAAAATCTTTAACGTTCTGAATTGACGTGAGATATTTCCAGTCCCTTTTATACGCCGATATGAAAATTATGCCCGTTACGGTATTCTAATTCGATTACGGGGTTCTCGGTGAAAGAGACGAGATAAAAATGAAGCAATTTCCTTAAACTGGGCTTCTTTCCTATTTGCTTTTTTTTCATTCGGTTTTAATTGAGAGTCGACTTTGTAAAACGTTGCGGAGGCTGGGAGATTAAGATCACGACTCCGGTCATTCGTCTCTTGTGTTAAATTAACAATTTTTTCAATTATAATTTAAAGTTATATCAAAAGCTAAAAAAAAGAATTTTTTTTTAAATATAAAGTCCAATTTTTGGAAAGAAAAATAATTTTCCTAAATAAAGTAGTTTTTGTATAATTTATTTTTCATTGTTTCACTTTCCTTTGGTATTATTGTCTGCTTTTCATTTATTGAACTGATTTGTGTTGAAGGTTTTTTTGTAAATATATTGTAGAACGTTATTAATTGTAACAAATGTAATTTATTAGTGTGAATGAAGGGACTTATCCCCCAAACACCCGAGGAATATTGCTACTCTGGGGTGGTGCAAATGAATGTGCGAATGTATTTTATTATTGTAGATAAAGGGGCAAATTACCCCGGGGAATATCGAATACTCTGGGGTAGGTTGAATGTAATTTATTAACTTTAATGGCAAGTTTATATCTAATGACCTCGAGGAATATCGAATACTGTGAACGAATGTGTGAATGTAATTTATTAGCTAGAATGGCAAGGTTTACATCTAATGACCCCGAGGAATATCGAATGCAGTGAGTAAATTTGTGAATGTAATTTGTTAGCCTGAATGGAGGTGCTTAACCCAATTTACTCCGGGAAATATCCAGTAATCTGGGGTAGTGTGAATAAATGTGTGCATGTCATTTATTAGCTTGAGTGGCAAAGTTTATACCTAATGACCCCGAGGAATATCGAATACTGTGAACGAATGTGGGAATGTAATTTATTAGCTTGAATAGAGGTTGTTCGTAATGCAAGTATTCCGGGAAATATCGAGTACTCTGGGGTAGTGTGAATGAATGTGTGAATGTAATTTATTAGCTTGAATGGCAAGGTTTATATATCATGACCGTGAGGAATATCGAATAGAGTGAATAAATGCGTGAATGGAGGTGCTTAACTCAATTACTCCGGAAATATACAGTACTCTGGGGTAGTGTGACCGTAATTTATTAGCTTGGATGGCAAAATTTATATCTAATGACCCCGAGGAATATCGAATACAGTGAATGACTGTGTGACTGTAATTTGTGAGCGTTAATGGAGGTTGTTCTTAAGGCAATTACTCCGCGAAATATCGAGTACTTTGGAGATATTGTGAATGTAATTTATTAGCTTGGACGGCAAGATTTATATCTAACGACCACGAGGAATATCGAATACAGTGAATGAATGTGTGAAGGTAATTTGTTAGGGTGAATGGAGGTTCTTATCCCAATTACTCCGGGAAATATCGAGTGCTCTGAGGGAGTGAGAACGAATGTGTCAATGTAATTTATGAATGTGAATAAAGGAGCCTAACTCCAAATACCCCAAGACATCGAATATTCTGAAGTAATGAGAACAAATAAGTGAATGTAATTCATTAACGTGAATGAACGGACATAACCCCAATTACTCAGAGATATATCGAGTACTGTGAGGTAATTAGAATAAATATGTAATTTAATGTAATTATGTAACACGTAATTTATTTATGTGAATGGTTTCACTAAGGTGAAGGTATAACTTATTTCCCTAAGTTACTAGTCATCATCACATATACACAATCATTCACGTACGTATTATATATCCCTATAATCACTCCTGTTAATATTTTTGTCATAAAAACAAGATTAGAATGAAACACTACCCCGAGATACATTGAGTATTGAGTAGTGAGAATAAATACGTGAATGTAATTTATTAGCGTTTAATGTAGGGCTTATCCCCAATTATCCGAGTAATATCGAGCACTCGGCGGTATTGTACTAATCAAATTATCATGTTTTTATCTTGATTTTGTGTTTATGTGTATTTTCTTTGTTCTTTGTGTTATTTTGTTACACAATTGACGAGGTCTTAATGCACACAGTACCCAGAAAGAGGATAAAGAAAAAATAAAATACGGTTACAGTATACCATAAAGAAACGTTCAATGGCTAAAAAAAAGTAAAACAAACTAGAAGGTTTAAAACGCGAGAAAGATGAAAAAGAAATGGAAAACTAGGGAAAAGAGGCTAGTAATGACCAGTGTAATTTGCCGGCACAAAAATCCAGAAATAATTAAAATTATAGTATTCCAACGTCGTTCGATACCATTGTTTTTTTCTAACATGTTTCCGGTAATTATAATTAATAAATTATTTATAAATATATTAAATAATGGAATGAATAATGGAAAATAAATTTGAAACCCTCATAAATAAAATATGCACAGTTTATAAAAATGACACCCGCCGAAAAGTTAAAAACACGTTCAACATCAAAGCCTACAAAACAGGATATTTCCATTTATATTTGTTTTATCATTTTTTATAATCAATAGGCGAAAACGTACAAAAACAATTTCATTTTTTTTATTAATATGTATCTATTTCTGGGGATATTAGTTCCTCCTTACAAGTTTTCTCAATTTCTTTTTCTTTTTATTGTTATTATTATTATATTGGCAATTTTATATTCAGTAATGTACTGAATCTAAAATCTTAATACTGATGGTGGTTATTTCAAAGTAAACCTTTAACGCAAAAGCAAATAATCATTAACAAATTGAAGAAAAAGTGATCGTACTATCGTAATCGTAAGACATAATTATTCTTTATGACATTACGATATCATTATTTCTCTTATTTATATTTAGAAATTGTAACTTTATTCTAACAATCAGCCAATATGAAATTAAACTTTTCAGCGCCCAATAGTTCATTTGACAGTTATAAACTACATATTTACGGTATATGAAATACAGGGAAATTATTAATTCCTCTAAGGTTCTAATCATTACATATCATCATGCACGTACCTATTTTATATCCTAAATAATCACGTAATATTTTTGTCATATAAGACCGATTAGAATAAACATAAAACACTGCATAACTGTACTCACTTCGAATTACGATATAATAAAACCTTTCCACGAACCATGGTCGAGTAAATCATAATAAATCGAAAAGTACTAAAATTCCGGTAGGGGGAATTCCTTGATATTTAACTACTGATTAAAGGCGCTTTTAAAATGTAAATAGATAATAATAGCCTTAGAAAGATCATTCGTACGCTTTTTTTAATTCAGTAAACTGTGAACTTACTAATTTAATTAAATAATAAATTATGTAGTAAAGCAAAGCTTGTAACCTGGGCGATTGGAATAAAATTGAAATTCAAAATGAATCATAAGAAAAATGGAAAATTGATCGTAGCAAACCTAATGTTCCGAGAATTTTCATGTTTTTTTTAATATTTTTTTTTTCATTCTTTACCATTCATACAAATTTACAAAACATTAAGTTTCTTTGTATGTTAAAAAAAGTGTGACATAAAGTTCATTAAAAGTAAGTAAGGTTTTTAGTTGAGATAAAAAAGACAATGGCATGAGTGGGATTCGAACCCACGATCTTCGGCTAGATACGCCGCTGCCACTTGAGCTATCGTGATCTAGATCCACTCTGACATCAACGTCCCGTTTCAACCCAACATTTGAATTTCCTCTCCTTTTTGCCATTTGTCAAGTGGTAGAGCAGCGGCGTATCAAGCCGAAGTTCGTGGGTTCCAATCCCGCTTATGCCATTGATTTTTTAACTCAACTAAAAACCTTAATTGTAATGTATTAATTGGTCAAGCGGACCACGAAATTAGTGAATTTATTAAAAATTTAAAAACATTTTTCTACGTCTGAATAAAATGAAAATACAACCCTTCATCACCCATTTACTAGCTTCTGTAACTATGTATTTAAAAAATTTAAGAAAGCAAGAAAATGAGTTGACATTGGAAAATATTAATCATAACGAATAAAAATTATATCGTGTTTAACATATAAAATTCGGATTATAATGAACTCAGAAAGTCCACTAATAAATTTAATTATCAGAAGAGAAAACAGAACTTAAACATCAGTTACCGAATGTGCCAAATAAAAAAAAAAATTAAAAAATCAACATAAACGTCTAATTTCAAAATAATTAGAAAACTGGTCGTTGTAGTACTGATACACAAAGATTCTTTAAAAAAATTCATTTGTGTGATGAACATAGGAATATAACTTTATTGCCCGTTCATACAAATGTGTAAAAACTAAGGTTAAAAGAAGTATCCAACGGGCGAATTCAGCCCGTCCTCTGCAACTAGTTTAATTTAATGAAATATAGATCTGCATTTATTATTGCCTTGAAACGTAAAAAAAACATGATTCATTGCTCTATTATATTAATTACAACAAATAATAATTCTATGTATGTGTTTTTATCCGGTTAGAGTATACTAAAAAAGATAGTAGACAGCACCAAATGTACAAAAAAAAAAACATAAACTTTAACTTACGAAATAATCCATTAGAAAATTGGACATCCAATCCTGATAAACTGTTATCCTTCAAGAGTTATTTTTTATTTATGCCACGAACGTAGTAAGATAACGTTACATTCCGTTCGTATAAATACGTAATTTTTTTAAAATTTTGTGTTTTCATACATTAAGAAAAGCATGACAAAAAGTACAAATCCGAAAAATGCTACCGATTTTCACCCTCTAGTTTTGTTTAATAGTTACAAACTGTGCGTTTAAAAACTAAGGAATTCAAAAGGTAATTTACACCCTTAATCTAGTAATTAATACTTGCATATATTTAAGTAATTAACTATTCCCTATAACGAAGACTGTGTAAAATCCGAACGTACGAAAAAAAAGTAGACTTCCAATTTCGAAATAATTAATCAGAATATTGAAAAAATTGATCGCAGTAATCAAGTATAAAAATGAACCTTCATGAAATATTTCAAGTTCGTACAAATATGTAAAATTTAAGTTAAGGAAAGTGTAAAATAGAGTTTAATTTTTATGAAACGGCCGAACAATATGAAAAATGCAACAGTCAACATTCATCGCCAACTCAGTGGATAACAATAATTGAAATACAAGAAAACGACTTATTTTCCTAAATAATGATTCATCTCGCGATTTGATCGCGTATAAATTCGAAAAGAATGAACACTGACAAATCACTAACAAAATTCAAAACGTTTTGAGTAAACGACGAAATCAGCAGTCAAAGATAAATTTATATCCATAGACTAGGAGAAATATTCATATATACATATATTTAAAAACGAACTACGTACTAATGGGAAGATTGTAAGACATATGATGTACAATCCGTAAAGAATGTACAAAAAACATAAACTTTAAATGTCAAAATAACATGAAAATTTGCCAATTTAAATAAATTACAAAGATTTTAAAAAGTGTGAATTAAAATTTATGAAGAGTGAAAAACTATAACCAATAACGGACTAATATGAAAAATGCAACTCTTCTTCACCCGCTGGTTTGATTTAAAAGCCACATAATTATAAAGTTAAAAATTTAGGAATGTAAGAAAACGAATTATTGTCTTAAGGTACGAATCATAAGAAATAACTATTCCACGTATGATTTTTATCATGTGGAATTCGATTGGAATTGACTCGGAAATATCGTTCCTATGAAACTACACATAATATCAGATATTCAAGAAGCATAAAGGCTCTCCAAGAATATAAGATCAACGCTAAACTGATCTGGAACTGCCTAAAAACGTGCCATAAAACCCCCAAAATGTGCAAAAGCTTGCAATAAAAACCTCGAAACGTATAAAAACTTGCGATAAAAAAACGTGCTGTATAAACTGAGAAATGTGGAAATATCACACCTGAAACCTCAAAACGGGCAAAAATCCGAGAAACAACCGTTGAAAAGGTTAAAAAACAAATTCTTTTTAATCGAGTCGTATTTCAATAGAGAAAAGAAAAAAGAACAATAAAGGCAATTAATTTACTGAAGGAGCAAATTATTGTAACAGACGACGAAACAAAGGAAATCGTGAGATGCCGTCTGGTGTGACTTAAGTTTCAGAAAAACATTTCCTTTATCGTGCCAACGATTCGACCTTTATTGAGATCACCTTCAAGGCCTGGGATGTACAAATATTGTTTAAATTAAACAAATACATGTAGGAGTAGAAAAAGTGGATTTATACAATACAAAATATATTTTTATATCAGAGTATTTCTACTCATTCAAACATTGTTTTCTGTGTGATTGTGCCATTTTTACGTGTTCTCCTTGAGTAGAAATACTTTGATTTAATAAAACAAATATATTTTGCGTTGAATAAATTCACTTTTTCTACATCCTACATGTATTTGTTAAATTTAAACAATGTCTGTAAATCCCAGGCTCTGAAGGTAATCTCGATGAAGATCGAAACGTTGGAAAGATAAAGAAAACGGTTTTCTGAAACCTAAATCACACCAGACCGCAACTTACGATCTCTGAATAATCATCGATTAACGGTCACTAATCACCACACATTTTCCAATAACAGTATCGGTTTTTGTCCAATTTAAAATCCGATTGCATCGTTGTTTTCAGCGTCCTACAAATGATGTGTCCGGATGATAATTGAAATTTTAAAAATTGAACCGGGCCTGAGGTACCCTGTGTAATTTTTCTCGAAAAAAATAGAAAAACTGGAAACTAGACTAAAAATATTAAAAACAAATCTTTTTTGTTATATAGAGTCATTGTTTCAAGAGAAATTCCGTCTGACCATCTAAAAAGGATACCCTATATATAGCTTTATTCGGTCAAACCATTTTAAACGTCAAATTAAACTTTTACAAATTTAAATCCCCCATTTACTGATGATTTTTTTCAATTTTAAATTATCCCTGTTATCAATAAATAAAAAATTGTTTAAAAATCAAATATCAAACCCTGGGCAAGTCCGTCGTAATATTCTCTAAAATATTATTGTTTTCATGGGCAATAATTTGTTTGCTTTCGAAACGAAACAAAATAATCGCAAGTCATTTTTATGATTTTTTTAATGAGTAAAAACAAAATAGTGGTTTATTTAAAAACAAATTATATATTTTAACAACAATCAGATAAATCATAATAATCCGACATGTGCAGCCCGTTTTCTAGGTATTAGTTTCATTATGAAATTAAATATTTATAGCCAGAAAAATGTAATAAAATATATTTTTGCTGAATTTTTATTATTTAATCACAGGTGACACATTTTTTCCAAAATGTTAATTTTAAATATATATTTTTTGCATGTATTCAAAATATATTATTATGAGCTTTAATCATGAAATAAAATTTTGTATGCACCTGTGTCTGTTGGTTTGGTGTCGGGGTTTTTTGCGCCGATGGCTCCGGCCACGAAGAAGACTACGAGGCAGAGGCGAGAGACGCGAGAACTCATTGTTGCCCAGTCAGGGTTCGGGTGGTGTACTAAAGCATGGCACCGTGGCACCGTCCCTTGATCACTACTGTGGAAGGTAGCGCAAGCGTGGCCGCCAATCTATAACAACCCCTCTTTTTCCTCCCCCGGGTAGCAAACCCCTCCCCCGGATCTTCAGGTGGCCACCCCCTTAAATAAACACATCTCTTAGTCACAGAATTTGGCCCTTTTGAGCGAGCCGGCTGTTCTCCACCGTCCCGGCAGGCTTTGAAGGGAAAACAAAAATCGATTTCGCCAATTAGCGAAATGGACTTTTTTTGTTTGTTCGGAAATTGCAATTTTAGCATAGTTCAGAACCGGTTAGAATCTGACTGAGTCTGACAAGAACTCTAAGCCGTTCATCACTCTAATCCTAATATATTTCCGTTTTAACATAATGGATATTGACTTGGATTTATTGATCCCTGTCAAACTGTTGTGATCAATTAAAGTTAGAACATAATCAGCAAACTATCGACCCATAAAGAAAAATCCTACCAAATTACTCAGGCTTGTAAATTTCATCTATGTTTCTACCCAATTTCTTTGTTGTTTAAGTTCAATTAAATTAAATTCATTTCCGTGATTTCAACTGCATCAAATAAACAATAAATCATCAATCAATTGACAATAAAAAAATATTTAATTTTCTGATTGCCCATTGCAGGAAATACTTAGTACCTAACACTAAAATTGATATTATCTTGATAATATAAATCAATACAAAACATCTAGGAAAGTTAAGAAAAATTTCAAAGATTGAAAACTGCCAGTTCTTAAGGACTGTCATACACTACGGGTAAACCAAGCAGTTAATTAAAAATAAAATACCAGGACGTAAATCGTACGCCAAAAACGCGGACTATGTACACAAAGTTGTCACGGATTTGTCTGTGTTCATGTACAAGCAGTGAATCGTGACAAATATGTTGGTAGAAGGTTAATTACAGCATTGATTCCAACACATAGAGATGAAAGGTCGTATAAATACGGAAAATTTGACTGTCTGAATTTCTTTTGAACCAATGACGCTATAAACGAAAACAAAAATACATGTTTAATATTGTTTGTTGAGTTTTAAATGTGTACTTTTTTTTGGAGAAGGCCCAGTTCAACTTGTAAATTCAAAATTTCCAATACGAATCAAGTTTTAAAGAACTTTCTACGTTGAAAATAACGGTCTAATCGGAGTTTAAATTGTTCAAAAAATGACCGAGTTATGGCAAAAAGGAGCAGGCAGCGTAATTTCGACGGGGAGCTGTGCGAAATGTTACTGTATTGAATTCACCAGGTTCGTGGTTCGCTTGACTAATCAGCATCCTACAATTAATTAAGGTTTTCAATTGAGATAAGAAAAGTTAGTGGTACGAGCGAGATTCGAACCCACGATCTTCCGCTTGATACGCCGCTGTTCTACCACTTGATCCACTCGGACGCCAACTTCCCATCTCAACCACACATTGAAAAATGGCAAAAAAGAGGGAAAAATAAAAAAGGCGTGGTTGAGATGTTAAGTTGGTATGCGAGCCGATCGAGGTCGCTATAGATCAAGTGGGAGAGCAGCGGCGTATCAAGCGGAAGATCGTGGGTTCGAATCCCGCTCGTGCCATTTACTAAAAACATTAATTAATTGTAAAATTTTGCTGTAATTTCCAAAATCTCAATTCCTTTCTCTCTCTCTCTCTCTCTCTCTCTCTCTCTCTCTCTCTCTCTC
>CM077111.1:16065072-16091213 GCA_039619505.1 Cimex hemipterus | reverse complement strand
TCTCTCTCTCTCTCTCTCTCTCTCTCACTCTCTCTCTCTCTCTCTCACTCACTCTCTCTCTCTCCGCAATATTAGAAAGGTTTTAGGTTATTCAAAAAATTTGAGATGTACTCTTGACTTACAATTTTAAGCCGTATTATGCTCAACTTGTCCAGGGTCGTCGGCACTCGGATTATGCCAGGCTAACTAACGTTCCATGCGCAAATGTCGATTTGGGAGGCTGAAGAAAATTTTGTTCCAAGCATCCTACAGACGCATGAATTCACCCCCCCCCCGGTTATTCACCTCAAATTGCATACTAAACAGTCGGAATTTTCCAACGTGGGTAGAAGAAAATCCGAGAATGCACTTTTCGGAGATAAATTTATTGGGTCATATTTCTACGAAAATAATTTAAACGGTGCTCAGTCACTCGATTTTTTGAGGGTGGTTGTACGAACACTATTAGATGATGGCAATTCTGCAACAATGACAAAGAATGATTCTCTAGCTTGATAGATCCCCTGCGCCCAATTCTTTGAAGGTGAGACGTTATTTGAATCATCACTTCCGGGATCTGTTCTCTTATCTGGTCACCTGATCTAATTTCACTTGACCATTTTCTGCGGACCCATTTAAAAAAGAGTTTTTAGACTAATTATAACCCAGCAACCCCAGTTGAAGGACTGCGGCAAAGGATAAAAATTGCTTGTCGATCCATCTCTCCTGACTACTCTGAGCACCTATGATGTGTAGTTAAAAGGACCAAATGTTGGCATATTTACCCAAGGCAGACAGTTCGCACATGAAATATGAACAATAAATAGCAAATGATATGACTAATTTTTTTCCCAAATTCTTTGGCCAAATTAAAACTCCGATTGCACCATTGTTTTCAGCGTAAAAACTCCTTTAAAATTATGAGTCAGGATCGTATTTAAAATTTAGAAATTGAACTGGTCCTAAGGTCCCTGTAAAATTGTTGTCAAAAAGTTTTAAAAAATTGAAACCAGACTAAAAATATTAAAATCCTTTTTTTTATAGTGTCATTGGTTCCATTCAAATTCAGCAAGGTAAAAAGGACACCCTATAATAAAACAATCCCGTTTTCTCCAAAAATCGGTGGTAAAAAGATCAATTTGCAGATTAATTAGCTTTTCAATAAAAACCTCAATAGTACAAAAACTTGCAGTAAAAATTCGAAATGTGCACGTGCAATAAAAATTGTAAAAAATAGAAAAAGCAAATTATTTTTAATCGAGTTAAGTGTTTTCTCTCTTAGGTTATACGAACTGTCTTCCAGGATGTGTATCCAAAGAAAAAAGAGCGATAAAGGCAATTAATTTGATGAAGAAGTAAATTATTGGAATTAACAAGGAAACAAACAAGATGTTTCTCTTTCAAACATTTTTTCGTAACTTTGTCATTCACAGACCAATTTCAAATCCGATTGCACCATTGTTTTCAGCTTAAAATATCCTTTAATTTGATGTGTCAGGATGTGTAGGGTCGTAGCTGAAATTTTGAAGTTGAGCTAGGCCTGATGTACCCTATAAAATGTTTGTCAAAAAGGTCAAAATTTTAAACTAGCCTAACAATATTAAAAACCTTTTTTCTGTTTCGTCATTGGTCCAATTCAAATTGAGCCAGGTAAAAAGGCATCCTGAAATAAAACAACCCCGTTTTCTAAAAAATCTGAGGTAAAAAGATCAATTTGCAATAATTTAATTATCTTTGCAATAAAAACTTCAAAAGTACAAAAACTTGCAGTAAAAACTTCGAAGCGCAATAAAAACCATAAAACATAGAAAAACGTTCAATAAAACTCTCGCCGCATGCAATTACTTCACACGAAACCTCAAAACGTGCAATAAAATCCAAGAAGCAACCGTGGAATATAGGGAAAAACGAGCTCATTTTAATCGAGTTAAGTGTTTTCTTCCTGAGGTTATATCTACTGTCATCCAGTATGTGTTTCCAAAAAACTTAAAAGTACAAAAACTTGAAATAAAAATCTTGAATTGTGCAAAAACATGCAATAAAAACCCCAAAGCATACAAAAAAAAATTACGTACTAATGCGATGATTGTAAGTCTATATAAATACATAATGTACAATCCATAAAAAATGTACAAAAACATAAACTTCAAATTTCAAAATAACCACAATAAAACTTGACAATTTAATTAAATTAAAAAAGATTTTTGAAAGTGTAAATTAAAATTAATTAAGAGTGAAAAATTTTAACCAACAACGGAATAATATGAAAAATGCAACTCTTCTTCACCCGCTGGTTTGATTTAAAAGCCACATAATTATAAAGTTAAAAATTTAGGAATGTAAGAAAACGATTTATTGTCTTAAGGTACGAATCATAAGAAATAACTATTCCACGTATGATTTTTATCATGTGGAATTCGATTGGAATTGACCCGGAAATATCGTTCCTATGAAACTACACATAATATCAGATATTCAAGAAGCATAAAGGCTCTCCAAGAATATAAGATCAACGCTAAACTGATCTGGAACTGCCTAAAAACGTGCCATAAAACCCCCAAAATGTGCAAAAGCTTGCAATAAAAACCTCGAAACGTATAAAAATTTGCGATAAAAAAACGTGCTGTATAAACTGAGAAATGTGGAAATACAATAATTTACTGAAGGAGCAAATTATTGGAACAGACGACGAAACAAAGGAAATCGTGAGATGCCGTCTGGTGTGACTTAAGTTTCAGAAAAAAATTTCCTTTATCGTGCCAACGATTCGACCTTTATTGAGATCACCTTCAGGGCCTGGGATGTACAAACATTGTTTAAATTAAAAAAATACATATAGGAGTAGAAAAAGTGGATTTATACAATAAAAAATATATATTTTATATCAGAATATTTCTGCTCATTCAAACATTGTTTTCTGTGTGATTGTGCCATTTTTACGTGTTCTTCTTGAGTAGAAATACTTTGATTTAATAAAACACATATATTTTGCGTTGAATAAATTCACTTTTTCCACATCCTACATGTATTTGTTAAATTTAAACAATGTCTGTAAATCCCAGGCTCTGAAGGTGATCTCGATGAAGATCGAAACGTTGGAAAGATAAAGAAAACGGTTTTCTGAAACCTAAATCACACCAGACCGCAACTTACGATCTCTGAATAATCATCGATTAACGGTCACTATCAGATATTCAAGTAGCATAAAGGCTCTTCAAGTATATAAGATCAACGCTAAACTGACCCCAAAATGTGTAAAAACTTGAAAAAAAACCTCGAACTGTAAACATGAAACATGAAAAATCCGAGAAACAACCGTGGAATAAAGAGAAAAACGAGCTTATTTTAATCGAGTTAAGTGTTTTCTTTCTGAGGTTACACCTACTGTCATCCACTATGTGTTTCAAAAGAAAAAAGAACAATAAAGGCAGTTAATTAATTTGATGAAGTAAATTATTGGAAATTAACAAGGGAATGAACGAAATGCCTGTTTTTCAAGCATTGTCAATCATAGACCAATTTAAAATCCGATTCCACCATTGCTTTTAGCGGAAAACATCCTTTAAAATGATGAGAGAACAAATCCCGGAAGTGACGATTCAAATAACATCTCACATGCATTGATTTGGGTGCAGGGTATCTATCAAGCTGGAGAATCTTTCTTTGTCTTTGTTGCTGAGGAACATCATCTAATAGTGTTCGTAATGATGAAAAGAGTAGTAAATTCTCTGATTTTCCTTATCCACTTTCGAAAATTCCGACGGTTTAGTATGCAATTAGAGGTTGAACTTTGATTCATCCGTCCGTAGGATGCTTGGAAGAAAATTTTCTTCAGCCTCGCAAATCGACTTTTGCGCTTGGAACGTTAGCCTGTCATAATCAGATAATGCCGATGTCCCTGGACAACTTGAGAAAAATTTTAAGTCAGAAGTACTCTCTAATTTTATTTTTTGAAAAACCTCCAACATTTCGGAGAGAGAGAAATTCAGATTTTGGCGAATATACAGTAAAATCTTAAATTAATTAAAGTTTTCAGTTGAGATAAAAAAGTCAATGGAACGAGCGGGATTCGAACTCACGATCTTCCTTTTGCCGCCGCACCACTCGATGAGCTATCGTGAGCTCGATCCACTCGGACATCAACTTCCCATCTCAACCACACCTTTTTAAATTTTCCCTCCTTTTTCTATTTTTCCATTTGTTGTTGAGATGGGAAGTTGGTGTCCGAGTGGATCAAGTGGTAGAACAGCGGCGTATCAAGCGGAAGTTCGTGAGTTCGAATCCCACTCGTGCCATTGACTTTTTTTATCTCAACTAAAAATCTTAATTAATTGGAAGATGTTGACTGGACAACCGGACAACGGAACTATAGTATGCAATACATAAAATTTTCAGCTCTTCGTCGGAATTACGCTGCCGGTTCTTTTCTCCATAACTTGGTCGTTTTTGGAACAATTTAAAATCCGATCAGGGTAGAAAGTTCTTTAAATATTTAAGGGTGTTTTTAATTTTTCTCCAAAAAAGCTACTAATTTCAAATTAGATTTCAAAAAATTTAAAACTTATCTTTTGTTCATTGGGTCACTGTTTCAAGAGAAATCCTGACCATCTAAAAAGGCCACTCTGCAATTTTTTTCCGTCAAACCATTTTAATCGTCAAATTAAACATTTACAATTTTAAATTGATTTATATTAACTTCAAATTACTTTATTTAAATTGCAAATTAGATCTTTTAGCATTAAATTAACATTGTTTTAAAATCAAATATCTAATTCCGGGAAAGACGTACCGTAAATAATTCTCTGTAAAATGTTATTGTTTTCCCGCTTTTGAAATCAAACAAAATAATCTAAAGCCATTTTTATAATGAAATAACAATGTAAAAATCAGAAAATCAGACTTAAATTGTAATATTTACTAAAGTAATAATTTCAAAATAGAATATGCATTTATATTACATTTCAATATATATTTTTATAAGTAAGAGAAATGCTTATGTAAGGCTTGTAATTAGTAGGGAACAATTGACAAGATAAGCATTAATGTTAAACGTGTAGAACAAAGCCATAAGAAGCCCTATTTGTTTAGGCTTCCAATTAAGATTAGCAATCTGCCCTACTTAAATTCAACTGGAATCGCTGGAATTAGGGTAAAAACAGTCGGATCTTGTAGGCAATACCGTTCATTAAGGCGATGAAACTAGAGCTCAGCCATTGTATAAATTGTAAACTAGACGAGAATTTATGTTGATGCAAGTATTCATAAGCTGTATAAATCAAGCCGTGGGAGCTCTTAAACTAATGGATCTCTGTTGTCCGCATTCTTCTAACGCTTGTACCATGGCCGGAATACAAATTTTCTCCACCCGAGAGGGCAAAAGTCAGAATAAAAAAACCTGGCGCGTTGCGACAATACTTAATATGCAAATGAAAGATGCCCAAAATCGTTTAGCTTTGAAACAGAAAATCCTTGAAAACTGTGCCGCCTTTCTTCCTCCGACTTATGGCCCCAATCTTCTTGCAGATATTCATTTAATAGATAACCCGAAATAACAGTTTAAAAAACTCTTTCTTCGAACATAAGAGACAATACAAAAAAATAATACATTTTATCTATTCGAAATCGAAAAAATAAATATATTAATTTAGAAAATTGATCTAAGGTTTTTACCGGCAAAAGCTACGGTTTTTTATCTTTATAGCACTCAGGCTTGCTTTAGAAACTGAATAACGTCAGGAAATTGAATTCTCACCTTATACACGCATTAGGGCGGGTGTCCCCCAGGGAGGCATACTTGGCCCTTTTCTATTTTCCATATACACTGCAGCTATTCCTATACATGTTAGTATTTCGACACACACATTCACTGATGATACAGCGATTCTTACACGCAATTCGGACGCCTCAGTTCACACTCAACACTCACAACTCATGAATGAATAACACTATTCACATATCACAATTAATTGTGGGTTTTAATTGAGATGAAAAAAGTTAATGGCACGAGAGGGATTCTGAGGTTGAGACGGGGAGTTGATGTCCGAGTGGTCAGGTGGTAGAGCAGCGGCGTATCTAACCGAAGGTCGTGGGTTCGAATCCCTCTCGTGCCATTAACTTTTTTACATCTCAACTAAAAACCGTAATTAATTGTGATGTATTAATTGGTAGAGCGGACCACGAAAATAGTGAACATAGTGGAGAATAAAGATACACCTAAGAAAAAGCACACAGATCAATTTTACCTTACGTAAAAATGTCTGTCCTGCGGTGGGTATAAATGGAATTCCATTGCCTACCACTGACCATGCGCGTTATCTTGAACGTTTCATGGATAAACGACTGACTTTGAATCCCCTTGCAAGACAGAAAAGGCAGAAAACAAAACGACGTTATAAATCGTTAAAAAGACTACTCGACTCACGATCAAAATTAGACCTTGAAAATAAACTTTTAATTTACAAGACAATTATTAGACCTCTCTGGGCGTACGTTTTTGCAGTGTGGGGTCAACCAAGATTTCCACTTCCCAGCGTCTCCAATCAATCCTCAAAATTATCCGTCAAATTATAAATGCTCCTTTTTAAGTTTCAAATACTATCCATAAAGACCTACACATCCCGTTTGTACATGAACTCATCAAAACCCGGTATAAAAACTTCCATCGACCACTTAACAGACAGTAATCTATTCGTATGACATATATTACTTCCAACCGTTCCAGAAAATCTTCTAGGACGATTGAAGCGAAGGTGGCCCCGAGACCTTCTCATTGTGTGATGATTGAACAAGATATCAGTGTGAGGGTGTGTTATTACTGAACAACTTCTCCTACAAGAGCCTCAAATGATAATTCAACATATACGAACATATTTAATTATAAAATATCTTTAGCTTAGTAGCCCATTCATAGACCCTAGTCCTTCCTGATATGGAGGAAATATCGAATATGCAGGATATTCCTTAATTATGCATCTAAGTAACTTTAATAATAGAAACAATCCTCTCAACTTTTACTTATGATATAGCAATATTGTACTCCCAAACAGACCCGAGGGGTTAAATGCCTGGATAGACTCATATCCCATCCCTAAAAGGTCGAGGTCTTGGTCGGCTCACGTGTCCTGCATAAACCTCTTGGACCTATTCGCAAACCCCAAGATTTTGGACCATTCAATCTCGGGGAGTGATTTGGTGATGACCTCTCCTTCAATAGTTTCAAATTTAGATCTAGCATACCTATCACACGGTGCAAGGTTTTTCCTTTTATTTCGCAAAATCGGTGGAATACCAATTACGGAGAGGTCTTCTCAGTGGGCAGTGGCCCGTCTGAATACCTAACAGCCTTCTAATTCCCCTCATTGAGTTAGAGGATAGCCATTTCGATTCTGCAGGTTTGATCTCCTTAACAAACTCCTTCGATTGTCTGTGTCCGGGGGATAGATTCCATGCCTTAAGGAATTTTTATACTCCCGTTTTTAATACTCTTTTGCTGTCCTCATAGAGTGAGGTAATACCGGTCGAGGCACGACAAACGCAGCATTAGAGCTTTCTTAGGCCAGGTCTTAGTGTCCTTAGTGTTAGTATCCAAATAAGGGTTACCCTATTCTCAAACCTGGAAGTGGCCCTATTGATAAGATCTACAGTTTCCTCCACCAGTCTAGATGTTGATGGTTTTGTAATGACCTAAGATTAGCCTGATTCAGAAAAAATTCTAATATCTTTTCCCTTTATTTTATTTGCCATCAGCGTTCTACAACACACATGAGTAACTTATAGGTATCTGCCTGTTCAAAAAAACAGCCAGTCTTCTCGCTTATATGGAAGTTATATTTATAGCCCTTCGCTAATTTCCATAGACTCCTGACCCAAACACAATAAACAATACAAACGGGGAAAGTTACTTATCTAGGTCCAAAACTGTAATAAATGCCATAAAGTGTCGATTCAAGGTAACAAATTCAATATACAAACAAAAAAGAGGTAACAGGAAAAAAACTGGTATAGAATAGCATATGACAGAAATAAACTAGTAGATGGTTGGAATGTCCTTTCCTCCGTAATTAGCCAGTTTCTGAACATTACTCGGTTTTTGCAACGGTTTAAGCCTTTTTTAAAATTTTATTATAGTGGTTTTATAAAACGAGAATAAAACGCTAGTTGTCATGATTATATTATTTTAATTAATATTATTATGTGGTTTGCTTTCTTTTTTCTTGCGAATAAGCTACAAATTACGAGATATGAAGATAAACACTTCTAAAATGAATACATTTTCCTCTTTATACTTCATTACATAATTTATCTCATCTGAAAAACCCTCCCATGCCACCTCCTCTAAAAAAACTTAAATTTGTAACTGTGCAATGTAAAATGTTAGAAATTAGTTAGCTTTGACGTTTTCGGATTGATTCTGCTAATTCTTAACATTTTTAGCTTGAAATGAAAAAAAAAAACAGCAGGTTTAGGAAATTCCAGGCGGGATTATTCAGCGTAAAGACACCGTTGCCATGGGGTCGTTAATACACATCGTATCAGCTCACCATCGATTTATTGGTATTTGGTCTACTTCTCAAATTTGTTCGTGTATTTGGTTAAACGACAGCGGTCGGCTTTCCGAATCGTGCTTAGTCTGTAAATAATCGCCCAACGGCGTCCAGGAGAAATGGGCTTATTGCCATGATTAATACCTTCCATGGGAAGTTCGATACGATTATCTCCTTTATCCTTCTTAAACCGCTTTGCGTTATAAATGCCTTCCACGAACTTTAATCCTTCCCATATAATATAGCCTATTCGCTAATAGGAGTGAAAATTTTGCCATTGGAAACAACGACCCAGCTCTCCTCCAATGCTTAACACATGCTTTATTTGTACGACCGAAAAACAATTTCATTTAGATTTGATACCTATTACACAATAAAATATACCGTTATTATAAAAAAAACTTTATAAGGTGAATCTATATCATATAACTATCAAGAATAATAGAATATTCAGTCTAATTTGGAGGCAGAGAAAGGCCCTAGGAGAAGTATTGGGTTGTCCGGAAAATAATGCAGGATTTTAAGTTTTCATTAAAAAAAATCTATATAAAATATTCTGTTTACGTTTACAGGATTACTCATTTGTATGAATGTCAACACTTATTAATCCTCTTCCAAATGATATTGTTTGTTTACCTCTGTAGCATTCCGCTACTTGGAAATAATTCAGTCATCCTTATAATGTCAAAGCGAGAATTTCGTACGATTTTCTTTTACGAGTTTAAACTCGGCCGAAGCGGAGCCCAAACGGCTAGAAACATTAACCAAGTCTGGGGCGAGGGTTGTGTTAATGAGTGCACTGTGCAAAGGTGGTTTAAAAAATTTCGGGAGGGAGATTTCAGCCTTGAAGATGAAGAAGGTCGTGGAAGGCCTTCCTCTCTTAATGATGATGTTCTGCGATCAGTGGTGGAAGAAAACCCCAAAACAACTGTTCGAGAACTTGCAGAGCAACTCAAAGTCAGTAAAACGACCGTCGCTGACCACCTCAAGGCGATTGGAAAAGTGAAAAAACTCGAAAATTAGGGCTTCATTTGGTTTAATACACTACAGCTTCTTAAATCCTGGCAAAACCATCAATGCTGAATCATACTGTAACCAAATTAATACCATGCATCAGAAATTGGCAGTAATGAAGCCCTCTTTGGTCAATCGGAAAGGGCCCATTTTGTTGCATGACAACGCTCGACCACATGTGTCACGTGTAACGTCACAAAAATTATTGGAGCTTGGCTATGAAACTTTGCCTCACCCACCCTACTCTCCGGACCTCTCGCCTACTGACTACCATTTTTTTAGACACCTGGACCACTACTTACAACACATAATATTCAAAAATCAAACGGAACTGGAAAATGCATTTATTGACTTTATCAATTCTAAAAATTCTGAATTCTACTCAGACGGAATTAATAAGTTACCAACACGTTGGGAGAAATGTATTGAGAGTATGGGAAATTATTTTGATTAAAGAACATTGCTTTAAAGTAACTAGTTTCTTTCTTTTTGTTTAATACCAAAATCCTGCATTATTTTCCGGACAACCCAATAGATATCCGACGTGAAATTGCTAAGTCTAGGATATAAAAGCCAATAAGCACTTTTTTTTGCTTTGATTTTGGTAAAACGGCATGTGTCATTCAACGCAATGAAATGGCATGTCTACTGGCTAAGAAGGTAGCGGTGGACTACAGTAGATAACTGAACCACCCGACTTGGGCCTAACATGTAACATACATAGATTTATTTGGATTGCGGTATACCCGTTGAGGATATGGATTATATCTTGATCTTCTGCACAGTGCTGGATGCTGCTAGAGCGAGAGTTCACATTAATATCAACTGAGGATGAGTATTTAAATTTTGAATTGGTACCAAAGCATCGCTAAAAAATAGTTTTCTTTTAGGGGGGGAGGTACGTTTGATTGTAGTCTTCAGTTATTTTAATTTTGAATTGTTACCAAATTGATCCGATCGGATAACGACCTTGGTTTCGAACCCCTTCTGATAAGCCAAACCACCTGAATCGTACCTTCCTCCCATTTTGGCAATTAAAGGGGCCGAGATTACCCTCTCAAAACTTTTGCAACAAATCGGAAAATTCAGCAGATGGAAGGGGAAAGAAATGGAAAGCTAATATCTAATAGGGAGACAAGCTCTCACTTTGAAACTCGGACATTTTAAACGGATTGGCTACTTAATTTGCAACTTTCGAAACTGTTTAATCACGAGCTTATTTTGAAGGTATAATTGGCTTCTACGCCTTATTTTGATTTTTGTCGAGGCAGATATCCGGATGATTAATTACCACGATTTTACGCATTGCGGCTCACTCGAGATGAATTTGGCGATCATTTTTCAACTCTCTCCCTCTCTCTTTGAGGCAATACTTGAGATAATTGTTAAATAAATCACAACTTTACTTAATGGACTTTCTACCTCTCTCAGGACGAAAGATTGATTTCTTTAAAATCAATTTATCTTACAATGACTGCTGTCGATGAACCTGGCCCGCATATCATTGCGGTTTCGGTACAGGCGCGTTTCGCCATTTTTCGCCCATCTGGTGGGTTTCCTTCTCATTTATTCTGTACAGAAGAAACTTCAAAAATTATTTCCCACTGTAAGGTAAAAAGTCTCTATATGCGCGAACGGTGATCTCAAGAAGATGACAGAATTTTGATTACTACATCCCCTCTGCAATTTTACAATTAAGGAGTACAACAATTAAAAATTTCCCAGGACATAAAAAACAGGGAAAATAATAAGCATTTGTCAAAGCAGTGACCAGGACAGCATAAACGATTTTAAATTTAAAATGCTCCGACCGAATTTCCAACTGAGTAATATACAAACACAATAAAAAGAAACAAAACGAAAGGGAAAAAAGACAGCGAACTAACAAATAATAATAGACTGATAATCGGTAACAACAAAAACCGAACCTAATCCATAAAAAACGCTAACACACCCATCAAAAAAAAATTTAAAACAAACTGACAAAAATAACGCAGACAAAACCTAAACATAACAAAAAGCGGAATGTTCAATCTATTGAAAATATTATGTAAAAATAAAGCAACAACTACATGTTTTAAACATTCAGCTTTTTCGGCTAAATTAAACCTTTTCAAGTTCAAACTGGCATTTTTACCATCAAATTAATCCTCATTTACATCGAAATTAACTTTGTTTAATGTCTAGTTTTAAGATCAACTTTCTATTTGACTATTTTTCACGTTAAATCTAACTTTTTACCCTCTAATTAAAGCCTTTCAAATTTCTAATTATCCATTTTTAAAATTAACGTTAAAACAACGACGATTCTTGTTTGTTCAATGGAAAATTTTCAAATGTAAAATTTGATTTGAAAAACTAAGAATTTGGGCTGTTATAATTATTAAATGATATGAAGATTAATTGTAACTAAATAAATTTAAAAATCACAAAAAATATTTTGAAAAAGTTATTTTCATACGGATAATGGTTAATAAATGGCGTATCTTTTCTTAAATGGCCAATCGGTTTTATACTATTTGGAAAACTACTTTTAAAAAGATTATTTCTGGACAAAACCACATCTCTAACTTTCTTAATTACGGGCCAATTTATTTATCAATTTAATATATACTAAAAAATTTCTCCTGGAACCAATTGTTTAAAAAGTAAGTTTTTATTGCAGTAAAGAAAGAGAGAAAGCGAAGATTTTAAAAAATAGTTAATTGTAGTAAAAATAGTTAATTTTAAACTTAAAAATGTATTTTTTAAATAAAAAAATGGTTCCTTTAAAATTTAAAAAAATTCACTTAGACAGGAAAAAGCTATAATAAAAAAGTTGGCAGTTCAATTAATAACCGGGAGTGTTCTTCTAAACTTTAGAAACTAAAGTAATGTAAATGATGCACTTTATTTAAGTATTAATGATTATTAAGAGATCGTGAGATGTGGTCTGGTGTGACGTAGATTTTAGAAAGACATTTTTTAACGTGCCAATGTTTCGAACTTTTGTTGAGATCATCTTCAGCGCTCAAAGTGTTTCCTTTTCGTGTAGATGTATCACTCTTTTGCACTCTGCAATACGAAAGACAAGAATTACACGTCTACACGGAAAACAAACAGTTTGGGCTCTGAAGATGATCTTAATAAAGATCGAAACGTGACACGATAAAAAAATGTTTTTCTAAAATATACGTCACTGCAGACGATTCGTCAGATTCATCCCACGATTTCAGAATAATTAAAAAATGTAAGAATAATATGCCAGATGGTGCATAACTCATAAAACGCAGGCAAGTGATGAATGAAACCGAAATCTTTTAATTCACTTTTTTTTGTACACTCTCAAGCAAAGTACATTTTCGAAACCTCACGAAACCACTTTTTAACTAGAAAATATACTTAACAATGTCGGGTAGCGTAATGAATTTAGATTTATTTCTGTAAACGAATGATGGCTTGAACTGCTTTCACGAAAAAGCTTTTATACAGTTAACAAATCCCTGCCTTTGAAGGAAACTGGAAAGTTTGTTTAGCAACTTTATTGTTTCAGGAAGATTACAATTTTATTAATTTTGCTAATACAGAAAATAAATTATATTGTGTTATTTAATTATTAATTTGATTAAAATTCGTATTGTTTGTCTTTTCCCGGACTCTTTTTAAAATAGTTAAGATCTATCCTAGATACAAACAGTATTGTTCATCTTCATTGTTGATACCATTTCCTCTGCTCTTGAAAACAAAGCGTACTGCAAGGTTGAGTTCTTGGATGTGGCCAAGCCTTCGGTAAGACCTAGCACCGCTTATAACCTTAAACACTTCGTACCTACCCGTTATTATTTCATCCTGACCTGATTCAACCAACCACTGCTTTAGAGTGAGCTGTGGTAACAAGCATTCACATATTAAACCAAAACGAAACGCGTCCCACAAGGAAACATTCTTGGTCCCATCCTGTATGCCATTTATGCTCCCGACTTTCCGGTGCAAAATCCTCCAAAATGCTTGTAGTAAGATAAACGAATGGACAAAAAATAGAAAATCAAGCTAAATCAGTATAAATCAGTTCATCTAATCTTTACAAACAAAAAGGTAGACCATGTTCCGTCGCTCACAATCGATGGGACTACTATATCATACAGCAATACAGCTAAATATCTGGGAATGACCTTAGATGCTAAGCTGAGATGGAAAGAACACGTGAAGAAAAAAAAAGGACAGCAATAGGTTTAAGGTATAGACAATTATACTGGTTGATAGGACGTGGCTCCAATCTTGCTATACAAAATAAAATATTATTATATAAACAAGTCATAAAGCCTATTTGGGCATGTGGTATTCAACCATGGGGTTGCACCGAACACAGCAATATCAAAATCTTACAAACACTCCAAAATAAAATCTTACGTAGCATCGTCAATGCATCTTGGTATATATGGAATAAGGACTTACGTGGGGATCTTAAGATCCCTGAAGTCAAGGCGGAAACACTAAGATTAGCCGCCAAACACCAGGCTGGCCTTAGCCAGCACGAGAATGTGAAAGCGACCAAACTCGAACATAACCGAAACATATTCAGAAGATTGAAAAGAACAAAGCCATATGAACTTGTGTAGTTAAGGGTGAATAGTAAATAATGAAATGTAAATTTTATTGTACCAATGGGTTTATAAGAATGTAAATATTTATTTATTCTATAATATTATTATTAAATTAATGGTTGGACTAATAAGACCAGTTTTAATAAATAAGTTTAATTTTTAAAAAATAATTTGACTAAAATCTACATATAATTTTAATTTTCATAAGATCCATCAAGACCCCAATTTTTTTTCAAATATATATATTTTTTTATGACTGTATGTTCTGAGCATGTTAACCACAAAACAATGTTATTATACGTATTCCGTGTTTTTTCTTTGAGGGGGGGAGGGTAGCGTGGAAAAAGGCCAGAGGCGACGGTGGGAATCGAACCCACGACCGCGGGATCTTCGAGCCGAGACTCTCACACTAACCGCACGGCAACCGCGGCCCCTTTTAAATCTATAGGAATTTCAATTTTCATGCATCATATTTCGTACAGTAAATTTTAAGTTAATTTCACGGAAATAAGCTGTATTAAATGTCAACTGTGCCTGTTGGTATGGTATGGTATGGTGGCAAGGGTGCTAGGGAGTGGGGTTTGTGTGCCCCAGGCACTGCAGTCTTCTGGCTTATTGTACCTTCCTCGTTCCTTGGTTTAGTCAATAGACTCTATCCTTTTTCTCAGAAATATCAAGTCATTGACCGTTATTGCTTCAATGTGGTTCTCTGAGTCGTTTGTATGCGTCAGATTGAACCTCCATTGAGCCGTTGCTTCGCATTCGAAGATGATATGAGTGGCTGTTTCTTCCTCCTCATTACATAGTCTGCAAATGGGATCATTATTATATATGCCCATGTTATGTAGATGTTTTCTCAGATGCCAGTGGCCGGTTAGTAGTCCTGCCACTCCTCTGAGATTTGCCCTCTCCAATTGTAACAGTGTTTTTGCCAGTTTTGATGAGGGTTGTTTTATCATGAGTTTACTGTGTCTAGCACTGCTAGAGTTTATCCATTTTTCTCTTTGCCTGTTTCGATAATTTTCCAATTATTACTATTCGTCTGATTGTCTAAATGGGAAATCTCTCCACGTTGATAGAAGACAACCTTAGGCGATAAGACATCCCCCTGTGGACAGATTCTATCTAAATTCTGATCTACTAGAGCTAATATTTTCTTTGACAAACGACTGACTTTTTTAGCTTTTTAACTGTTCTACTTGTGAATTTGTTTTAAAAAATCAATGGAATATGTTATTCAGAATAGTTTATTTAGCACATTATTAACGACTGAATCTACTGATCAGAGTGGATAAAAGTGTTTGTGGTCACTATGGTTCAGATCAAAGGGTAAAAAACGGGTGTAACTCGGGATTCACCTCAAGGGCTAACAAAGTGGAATCTCCATGCCGGGCCTTTAATTCTTTTTTTCTCTTCTCACCCTTTCTTTTGGCAAAAAGGGGCCAAGACCCCGGTATAAGAGGTCACAAAAGAAAGATGTTATTGTACTCTGAATAGCCAGTGGCATAGACTTTTATTGGGCTCTATTCAGCCTTTGCCCACACATGAATGAATTCTTCTCTGAAAACACTTTTCCTGTTGATTCATCCCTGATTTTACGTTTTTTGGGCTAATTCCTTTTTTATCCGAGCGCTTTATTTTTCAATTTTATTTTTAACGAAACGAAAAAATACGAACATTCACGCTCAGCACTACCGGAATGGATAAGGTTTTATCGATTCCTTTGGTGTTTTTAATTCCAGCTGGTTGGAGACTGTCTTTTGTTTTCGGCTAATCTCTAAATAGTCGGGTAGAACGGCTGAGACGCTTATTGTTTGGAGGCAATCTAGCTATATGGTGGCTCCTACTTTTCAATCATTGTCTTTGTCTTCTTTTTAGCTGAGCTCCTTCCAATTTTAAATCTCGGTGCTCTTTTCTATTGAGCTGGGAATTATTCAATTGTTTTATATTTCAAAATTAAAAGAGTTTGTATTTGAGATGATAAATAAACGAGAGGGTTAATTAAGTGATTATTATATACGTTTTAACTGCAGAAAAGTGCTAAGCATATCACAGGTTTCTCTAAATCTCGATAAAACAATTCAACAAAACAGATTCTATTACCGCTTTAAAATTCAAAACGGCGCAAATTTCAACTTATTTTATATTTAGACGTTTCACGTCAAATGAATTAATGTAGTATAAAATTGCATAATTAGAGAATATGCCCTCGATTCCGTGCCGGATCATGTTACCTTGTCTGTTTCCCCAAGTTTCATCATATTAGCGTCAGCCCTAAAGCCGATTAGTTCCGATAATCTCTTTGGCTTGATCAGGAAATCTCTGGGTATCCCTTTTAGCCCATATGGGAAAAGTTTCCTACCCCGACCAAAGTCGGTAGCTTAAACGAATTGATCTCAAAGTCATCACTGCGTCTAGCTAACAAATAGCTCTTCGACAGACAAATGAAATATTTCAAATAAAAGACTTCCAATTAAAAAAAAAAAACCATTGAAAATGTAATAAGCTTTTGTTTACAAGCAGCGTATGAAAGTAAAGTTGGCTATTTCAACAGAAATCGAAACTAAATTCTGTTAAAAACCCGAATATTCTGACCTTTCCGTTTCATAAATTTCATTGTTTTAAATATTATTTTCTTGTAGAACTGTCTTTCACAAAAGCGAATTTGTATTCAGTAATTTTCATAATTTTATGTGATATTTCATTTTTATCGTAATTTTTTTAGAAAGTATTTTCTCATGCGCGAAATCTAATAATCTAACCTCTTTCCTGGCGGTCACGGCAGTTTTGACCTAGTAATAAGTAGAAATAAGAGTTTACGCTATTTGTTAAACGGGTATAAAAATTAGACTTTCCTACCATAAACCAAGTCAAATCTACGCCGCGTCACATAAATGCGTGTTCTCATGAACTCTTCCTAGCAAATTGTACAAGCAGGAAATGTTTAAAATATTACTTTATGCCAAAACACAGTATTTTGAACTGGAAAACCTTATCAGATATTTTTTTTTTCAAAAGCTTAAAATTGTAAAGTCTCTGGTAATCGATTGGCGGTAAAGTAATCAATTAAATACCATTTTTTTAACGTCCACTAGATTTTTCTACAAAAATTATTTATCCTTTTCAATACTATTTCTAAAAATATGCTTACAAAATTTTAAAAACCCTTAATGTTTCTCACAAAAAGGAGGAAATGGGGCGTGTGAGACATTCTCAGAGTCAAAGTAACTTATTAGCGCGAATGGAATGGCTTGAACTCAGCTTCGAATACTCTGTGTGAGTGAATGTGACCAGTCTTCTATTTTTGTGTGATGAATATGTATTGTTTCTATTCTGTTTTTGTCAACCTGAGGTACGAATCAGAAGTCTTATGATATCGATAAAGTGACCTCTTGAGGGTTGATATGACCTGTGCTGCTGCAAACAGTCGTACATAACAAAAAAGTATACCGATTTTTTTAATAAAAAGTCGATATATACCCCAAGGTGTTTGTTTCTGCTTCAGGTTCAATTTCGATCAAACGGACTTTCGAAATTCACTCTTTTTTTCTAATGCTTTAATGAGAAGGTTATGGTACAAATGGTAGATTTAGTTACGTCAGGTGAGACCCATTATTCGCATTATTCAATGCTTTAGTTAACAAAACGTAAAAAGTCAAAGTTGCTTAATCAAGTTCCAAAAGCCTCTATTGTATAGAAGTTTAATTAAAGAAGTAAGATTGGATTACACACAAAGTTCACGGAAGTGGGATCCTTTTGGCTCGGCGCACGTATCGAAGAAGTTCCGTAAGTATTTTTTACCTGGAGTCATTAACGCTAAAGATCCTTAAACGTGACCGGCAGTGAGGAATTTAACCACCCCTTTTGGAATTAAGTGAAGACAATCCTTCTTTTTTCCGAACTTGTACTTTCGAGGTGATCAGTGATACCAGCAGTACTAAGGTAAAAGGGGTACTGGTAAAAGCTATAGATTTAAGTTCAAAGAACATTTAAATGACCACTACTTCACTGAGATCTGTCGAGTAGCAATAGTTTATTTCACTTAATTGTTTTCGATCCTCAACATTAATAAGAGCAGTTTTTTGTTGTTTAACAGTGGGTATAGGCCAGGCTTTCTTGTCGTGCCTTTTGCCAGTTCCGAAGTTCCTCTAGATTAGAACGACCTTCATCCCAAAAGTGCAATTACACAATTGATCTTTTAAAAGGACAAAAGTGATATCTGATGTCAAATAAGATCAAAAACCGCTGGACACCTGGGCAAATGATTTCCCGTTAATTCGTCGAAGTACTGAGTAGCGTTCAAGAATTGGGTAGTTTACAAAAACAACTTTTTCATTATTTTTTGGTCAATAAAATATTATGATTTGCTGTGTAAAACTCATCCTAAAATCAATATCAACTGATTTAAAATGATATTATTGAATGTCGTTCGGCAATTTGTGCCCGGATCATCCCTGAACTAATCAATCATTATTACTACCAGTAATGCTCCTGAGATTGCAACATTGACGTGAAAGCTCGTGTCTCCTACCGGCAAGGAATCTAATTTTGTTCTAACATCTTAAATCCTTGATTCAGCAACTTATTTCAGTAATCCTCCGATAGAATATCGATTATCCGCTATAACCAGCATTTCACCGTAACCGAGATGAGATATCGCCACATTTCTGGATATTAAATGCACTCAATGGCATATTAATATTTACTAATAACAAATTTTTTTAACATTTATTATTTGTTATTATTATCCGGGGTAATGATCCAGAGGTCGTGGGTTCGAGTCCGCTCGTGAAACTAATTTTTCGACACACAACATAATTTTACATAAAATATAATAAATCATTAATTATTCTTTCCATGTAAGGTCTTGGTTCAGATAAAAAAGTCAGTGTCAAGAGCAGGATTCGAACCAACGACCTTCGGCTAAATATGCCGCTGCTCTAGCCACTTCAGCTATCGTGATTTCGATCCACTTGGATTCCCCATCACAAGTTACAGTCTTTCGATTTTCCCTCCTTTTCACCATTGTTTTCTTCATTTCAACCAAAACCTAGGTATCCTCTCTTTAAATGTTTTCTTACTAAGAAAGATGGCCAGTTTTTGAAAAGATAGATTAGTCTGATGGAACGTAAGTTGGTTACGGTCTAAGATCGATCCATTCTATTGAAAAAGTTGTTAGTTTTGTCTATCTACTGTTCTAGTTTTCCCTTCAAATGTTTTCTTCTAAAGGAAGTTTTTTTTTAAATTTAGTCCTATTATTGACTTTAAAAACTAAAAGTTGTTGGCCATTGTTTTAAAGAGGTAAAATAGTCTTATGGAACGCAGTGAGGACCGTAAGTTGGTATCAGTCCAAGCTCGATTCTAGCCAATAAAAAAAGTTTGTATGGAACGGAAATACCTAATTGAAGATTCAATACTGCCCACTATCGATGAATGTATTAAGTCAGGACTGCACAAAATAAACCGTCTCCAATAAATAAATACACTTGTACAACATTTTAGATCGAAAAATGATGAGAGGTTGACGGGCATCGGTGGCTGCAAGGTTCAGTCTTTGACACGGCGCTCATCACTGTAAGGTAAAGGACCCGGGTCCGAATCCAGCGGCCCTGCATTCGTACCCGACATACTTACCAATGGGCTTTTTATCAAAAACAACGGCACCCTGAGGCCATATGACCTCTGCTGTTGCGAATCCTCGTAAAAAAAGAAAAGAAAGATAAGAGGTTGAGGTTAATAGGCCTACGTTACCACCTTTCTCGATCTAACAAGATTTAGCAGAGTTAAAAGGTTAACACAAGGACCCCTTTCTAACAGTTATAATTACAGCAGCAGCACGAATTCATAATATAAAAATTAGCAAATTTGGGGAATTTTTCATAAAGAGTTTAAACTTTACATAAGCACAAACTTTAGATAAACTTATTGAACAAAAATTGCAACCGGCTGACATTGAAAACTGAAGTAGAAATCAGCAATCTTTTTGTTTTAAGTGATCTGTTTCTGAATGATGCTTCCATTTTTTTTTGTTGGTAAAACCATGAAAATGTTTTGGTAAAATGTTTAGGGTCGAAGTCTATAGATGAAGTGGAGGAGCAACGGCATATTTAGGCATATTATATATCGTGGCATCGATCCTCTCGGACCTCCGATGTAAGGTTTTGGTTCAAATGAAAAAAATTGTTGAAAAGGAGGGACAAAAATTCAGAAAACTCCGAAAGAGAAAGATTTTTCTCTTCACTCCTACGGTTATATATAAGTCAATATTGTGCATACAAACGGTAAAATCACCAGTTTAAAGAAAAGTTCTTTATTCTATCTTTGACTGTCATTCCAATAGTGCTTGTAAATTTTTATTTTGTATTTTTTAATCCAATTCGGCAGAATTTGTTAATGTGTAAAAATGGCCGATAGTATTTGAAGGTTTTTCCTTGGATTTTTTTCATATTGTCATTTATTTATTTCAGTGAAGAGATGTGTTCGATCGGTACGTATATACGGCACACCGTTTATACTAAACCCGCAAGGCTTGTGAGCTTGGCAGAAGTGTTGGTCTGGCTCCCGGGTAGAGCAAATTTACAATCAACTTTACATTCGTCAATTTATTCTTAGCGGATACATCAGCTTTTTATATTAAAAATAATGAAACTAATTTTAATAAACAAGAAGAATTAAACTAATGGGTTCAGCCAAAATCAGGCCACGTGGTCATAAATTGGAGTTACTGTGTGAAAATTGTTTTGTACCTCTCATTATCTCTCACTCCCTTCCTCTCACTTTCTCTCTCTCTCTCTCTCTCTCTCTCCCTCACGTAATCGACCCTATACTAACCAGGGTTTGCTGCTAAATGCTAATAACCCCAATATAAGATTAATAAATACAAAAAATTATAGAAAGTTTATAAGCCTGGCTAGTAGCCGCCTGCTGTATTAATTGCTTAATTAAGCTATAATTATGGAAACATTAGAAACAAACAAACCTATGAGAAAAATATAAACTATATAAAGCAGGAGTGTGAATTAAAACGAAAAGAAAAATTGAAACAAACAGAATAGAATTAAAAGAAATTTGTAACTTCCTAAGCATTAATACAGAAGAGAAGACGATAAAAGTAGTATCATACTGTTTCCATTCAATGTATATCTAAAAGCTACTCGCATCTTATTATCCAGGAGTGCCGGGCAAAAAGATATTAACAATGAAAGCGATTTTTGATTGCTGAGAAAGAATTTCTGCTATAGAAATGTTTTTCCATATATCATACCCTCAATCCTGAAAGCTGTGAGCAAACTCGAATACAAAAGCGATACGAATCTTCTCGAGATATTCTGTTACAAAGAGGACATATTTCGTGGTAGTGGGTTTAAATTTCATATATAACAACTCTCATCTTAATTTGAAAAGACACCGAGAATCTCTAACGTTGAGATTGTGCGATATGGAAAATTCCCGGAGTAAACACCCCTGTACATTTCGCCCTACAGGTTCGCGAAGAACTTTTTTTTTATTGAAACGCTTTAAAAGATCTGAGATAATCCTCTGAACATAGGAGATTTGAGATGGTAAGAGCCAAGACCAGACAAACGCAAGTATATATGTAGAGTGGAACAATATACCCTAAACATTTTACCAAAATATTTTCATGATTTTACCAAAAAAAATGGAAGCATCATTCAGAAACAGATCACTTAAAACAAAAAGATTGCTGATTTGTACTTCAGTTTTCAATGTCAGCCTGTTGCAATTTTTGTACAATAAGTTTATGTAAAGTTTGTGATTATGTAAAGTTTAAACTCTTTATGAAAAATTCCCCTAATTTGCTAAATGTTTTATATTATGGATTCGTGCTGATGCTGTAATTATAACTGTTAGAAAGGAGTCCTTGTGTTAACCTTTTAACTCTGCTAAATCTTGTTCGATCGAGAAAGGTGGTAACGTAGGTCTATAAACCTCAACCTCTTATCTTTCTTTCCTTTTTGTTACGAGGATTCGCAACAGCAGAGGTCATATAAACCCTCGGGGGCCGTTGTTTTTTAATAAAAAGCCCATTGGTAAGTATGTCGGGTACGAATGCAGGGCCGCTGGATTCGAACCCGGGTCCTTTACCTTACAGTGATGAACGCCGTGTCAAAGACTGAACCTTGCAGCCACCGATGCCCGTCAACCTCTCATCATTTTTCGATCTAAAATGTTGTACGACTGTGTTTATTTATTGGAGACGGTTTATTTTGTGCACTCCTGACTTAATACTTTCATCGATAGTGGGCAGTATTGGATCTACAATTAGGTTTCCGTTCCATACAAACTTTTTCTATTGGCTAGAATCGAGCTTGGACTGATACCAACTTACGTCTTCACTGCGTTCCATAAGAATATTTTACCTCTTTAAAACAATAGCCAACATCTTTTAGTTTTTAAAGTCAATAATAAAACGAAATTTAAAAAAAACTTCCTTTTGAAGAAAACATTTGAAGGGAAAACTATAACAGTAAAAAGACAAAACTAACAACTTTTTCAATAGAATGGATCGATCTTAGACCGTAACCAACTTACGTTCCATCAGACTAATCTATCTTTTCAAAAAATGGCCATCTTTCTTAGTAAGAAAACATTTAAAGAGAGGATAACCAACTCAACGAAAAGGCATAGCAAAATTATGTTTGAATTGGATGGAATCAAACATAGAATGCATCCAACTTACATTCCTTACTTCATTCCATCAGATTACATTTCAAACAATGGCCATTTTCTTTAGTAAGAAAACGTTTGAACAGATAATAACCATTTCAGGCAAAAGGGCAGGGCAGAAAAATTATGGATTGGACGTAATCAATCTTAGACGGCAACAAACTTCTCGGCCTGAACTCGTTCCTTTACACTAATTGGTAACTTCATTCGTAAGGAAACGTTTGGAGGAGCAATAACCAGCTCAGGAAAAAGGTAGAACAAAAACCTTTTGGATTTCAAAGGATTAGACTTAGACCGCAAACAACTTACAGTCCTGGCTTCGTTCCATCAGACTATCTACCTTTTCAAACAATAGCCATCTCTCTCAGTAAGAAAACGTTGGGAAAGGGAATAACCATCTGAGCCAAAGGCAGGTCAGAAAACATGAATTGGATGTTATGATTCTTAGACCGCAACAAACTTATAGTCTTGACCTCGTTCCTCCACACTAATCCGCAACATCCTTCTTAAGGAAACGTTTGTAAGGGCAATAGCCAGCTCAGGAAAAAGGTAGAGCAAAAAACATTTTGAGTTGAAATGATCGACCAACCAAACAACACACATGACTTTGCGTCTTCACACTAATTACCAACTTTCGCTAGTTCCGGTTCGTTTCGAGAAGCAATAACAAGTTCGAAAAAACTGTCTGAGTTGGATGAAATCGAACTTAGAACTCAACGAACTTACATCCCTGATCTTGCTCTAGACTACCCTACCCTTTTTAAAATGCCAACTTATTAGGAAGGAATCGTTCGGGAAGCAAAAAAGGCAGAGGAAACAAATTTCTAGATTGGTTGGAATCGAACTTATTGTTAGATTCCAAGCAACATGACCTGACCTCCTTGAGCCTTTAAACTTCTTCAAGCAATGACTCGTTTCATTATGAAGATATGTTTGGAAATGCAATATCATGATTCGAGGAACAGGAAGAGTAATAACCTTCAGAAGAACAAATATAATAAACATCATTAACATCTAGCACAAATTCACTCCTAGTGTTCTTCTCTGTCAACGATGTCCGTGTTACATAATATAAAAGAAGTGCATTTAAAATTAGTATCGGTGAAGGATTAAACGATTAAATTGAAATAGTTACATTGTGCATTTTACTAAATGATCTCAATTACTTTAAGTGATTGTTGTGACAGTTAAATTACGTCCAGGCTGTTAGCACTTAATGTATATATCATGTCCTCATCCAAGGTTATCAGTATTAATTAAACGTTCCTTGGCCGAGTCTAATTTAGTTCAAAAGGGCCGAAGCTTCGCTGCTGATAGGGAAGTGAGCGGGTAAAAACATCCTGGGGAAGAGGAAACTTGGGAAATGGGGTAGCAAGTTGGCCGGGAGGTGCCCTTCAGGTTCATTACCCTACTTGGAGATAGTGTTATGGGTGGGGTAGTCGTGCCCGCTCCGACGGAATTGGGTGGACGGGCTCAGAGGGTGAAAGGAGAAAAGTGAAAAAGTTTGCTGTAATTAGTTTGCTATCTGGAGGCAAAGGGGAAACAAGCATAACTTAGTCCGGCTATGTCAGTGATCTTGAGGGCCACTTAAAAAAAAATAAAAAAACCTTGGTAAAGCAAACGAGTAAACATACGCCATGATAAAACCTTTCATATTTCTAAAAAAATCCAGTATTTATCTTATTACATTTTTATGCTATATTTGACTAATTCACGAATTTTTAAGCTACAAAATCACCCATAGGTCATCTTTAATGTAAATGAAACAAAGGGCTGTTCACAATTTAATCAAGTAAACAAAATACATTTTTAAAAAGTAAAACCCCTATGACATTGCGAACCATCAGGGGGCCAGAATTGCAAAAATCGCCAGTCCTTTCAAAAAGTCCCAACTCTGCAAATCCATCCCATTACACATAGCAAACCTACCGACAACACCAGAGCCGGGCCTCTTGGCAATGTTGGCTGCGGTCTAAGTCTAATCCTTTGAAATCCAAAAGGTTTTTGTTCTACCTTTTTCCTGAGCTGGTTATTGCTCCTCCAAACGTTTCCTTACGAAAGAAGTTACCAATTAGTGTAAAGGAACGAGTTCAGGACGATAGGTTTGTGGCTGTCTAAGATTGATTACGTCCAATCCATAATTTTTCTGTTCTGCCTTTTCGCTGAAATAGTTATTATCTCTTCAAACTGAAGAAACAAATTAAGGACTATAAGTTGGTTGCGTACTATGTTTGATTCCATCCAATTCAAAAATAATTTTGCTATGCCTTTTCGTCGATTTGGTTATCCCCTCTTTAAATGTTTTCTTACAAGGAAGTTGGCCATTTTCTTTGAAGACTGGTTTTATGACACGAAGTCAATACTGTAAGTCTACTACTGTGAAAAATACGAAAGAGTCCAAATGTTAGTGACTAAAAGTGACATGGATCAGCTTAGAGAAAATGGAGAAAGGATGAAACCAACGTAATTGACACGCATAAAAAAGTTAAGAAAGTAAAATCCGATTGCATGAGATTGATGATTGGTAGATGGCATTATAGGTCGAAACATGTGACGGCGTTGTGCCAATACTCCAGCTCTTTAAGCCGATATCTTTTGTGCCTAGAAATGCTAAAAAATATAAAAATCCAACTGGTGAACTAAAATGAATGAACAGGATCTAGAACTATGTCATAGAACATAATTGTAGAATAGAGTCCTATTTGGCGATGTGGCGAGGCTTTTTGAAATCGTTCCGGAAGGAGGATGATGTTCGATTATTTCAAAAGTATAGAAAAGTGGGTAGTGAAATTAGCAATTTTAGAGGTATGCGAGGTACAAAATAGCATTTTGATTGAGTTGTTGGAAAATTTGAAAAGTAATTAGGTCAAGACAAATTATGTCCTCGAAAGGAGAGACATAAGAGTGAGGAGAAGGTATTCATCAATATCCGTTTCGATTGAAACCCCATCATCTGAGCCAAGGTTTCGTGGAGATGATGAAAAAAAATATAATTTTGTAGAATCAGACATCAAATTGCTTTTTAAATTATTTAATTCTATCTAAGCGGGGGATTTCGAATCCACGACTTTCGGTCGCTGCATCCAACCAGGCCTTTAGATTTAAAGGATAATTAATTGAAATAATTAATACCGTCCATTTTTACTTCTAACTACATATTTAAAGTCTTAAAAAGGAGTTAAAAAGTGTTAATATGACGCAAGGTCGTATTGGTGCGGGTTCCCGGCCACATAGGGATAGCTGGGAACGAAGCAGCAGACAGGGCAGCCAAAGAAGCAGCCAGACCTTTCCCAACAAATACTCCCAGCTGATCTCCAGTTATTAATTTCAAATA
>CM077111.1:16048257-16065062 GCA_039619505.1 Cimex hemipterus | reverse complement strand
TTCCCAACAAATACTCCCAGCTGATCTCCAGTTATTAATTTCAAATACAATAAAAGAAGAATGGAAAAACCGCTGGGTTCGGCAAAATAGGAATAACCCTGCCAAACTGTGGCAGGTTAAACAAAACGTCGGTCCCTGGTTTACGGATAATGGGTCAAAACTGGAAAAGGTCATACTGACAAGACTACGCTTAGGTCATACAAGAATTACACAGGGACTTCTTCTAGCAGGGAAGCGATCGGAAAGGTGCCCATTATGCAAGGATAGAGTAACAGTCGAATAGCTTTTCAATTGTAGATGGCTCGACGTTTATAGGCGATATTTTGGACCTGGGCCTAGTCTTGGGGCACAGATCGCTGAACCGGTACCTCAGTGAATGTGACCAGACTTCTATGCTTGTGGCGATTATATATATATATATATATATGATGACAACCTGTATTACTGACAAGAGGCTAGGATTTTAAAATAACGATGTAAAATACAAGTAAAAGGATAAAAGCAGAGAGTCAGTGACCAGATTGATATGCTCAAATGGCTGCAGTTCAATACAAAATACGCGAGAAAGATATAGAAGGAATACACGCGGAGGGCCGCCGATGACCTCAGCTGTTGGTTGGCCCATAAACATTCCTTTATATATAATCGCAAGAAGCCATAGGTGATCTATTAAAGGGGCATGACAAATTACGAGAATTTTCAAAAATTTACCTAGATGGCACAACATCCCACATTTAATTACATTGAATAAGAAGTATAATAATTTTATTGATAAAATAATTACTGCGCTAACAGCTCCCCCTCACCACTTCATAAATTATTTTATCATTCCAAAATGAAAAGCATTAAAATTAGATAGTTTAGCTTTCGAAAAATTTGTAAGAAAAAAATCAACGTTATCCAACCGTTGTTGTTATGCCGCTCGCTCAGGTCTGACATCACATTGCAACGGGCGAAATCGATGTTTTCTACGATGTGCCGTATTCTTGCCGTATTCTTCACTCGGAATTGGGAACTTAATGATCGAAATAACACTCGTGCACGGCTGGCTCAAACGTATTTTTCCCAGTTGAAACATTAGCCTAATAGAGAAAAGCCCATGAATATCACTCAGTGCACTCCGGTAGATGAGATCTAGATTGAAGTAACACTTATCAACTCTGTTCATTCCTCTAACTTCCATTCCTTTTATCGTAAATAACACTTGTAAATGCAGTTTTTCTTCTGAACTGTTTACTGTTACTCTTCTAGGATAGTTTAGGGTTTCTAGAATTGGTTTTTCAGTAGAATGTGTGGTGATTATTGACAGTGAATCGATAATCGTTTAGCAATCTTGAGATGCGGTCTGGTGTGATGAAGGTTTTAGAGAAACATATTCTTTATCGTGCCGACGTTTCGATCTTTATTGAGATAATCTTCAGCTCTCAAAGTGTTTGTATTCTGTGTAATTGTGCCATTCTTGCGGTCATGTTGAGAGAGCAGAGTGCCTTTAAACACGACTCACAAAAATAGCACAATTACACAAAAGAGAAACACTTTGAGCCCTGAAGATGATCTCAATAAAGATGGAAAGGTCGACACGATAAAGAAAATGTTTTGCTGAAACCTTCACCACACCAGACCGCATCTCGCGATTTCTACATAATAACGGTATAATGTAGTTCTTATATAAATGTTGCACCGCAATGGATCATTGAATTGATTGCTGTATACGATTATGATCAATCCAAATTTCTGTATTTATGCTTGCTTAGAGCTTAAGTACGAATGCTTGCGTTTTCAAGGCATGACTGAAAAACACCAAGGGGTACGAAGCGAAGGTGAACTGGATCAGATCAGAGAAAATAAAGAAAAGAGAGAAGCAACATAATTGACGTTAAAATGTATTTTGGGAAGTCATGGGACTCTGGCATTGATTGCTGGTAGATTGCTTTATAAACCAACCGAAAAATATGTGCGTATGGATGACAAAGAGCATGAAAATCGAACTGCTTATGTAAATTTAATGAATACGGTCTCGAACTATGTCCTAGAACATTGCTGTAGACTAGAAATTTATTTCGCGATGAGGATTTTTTAAACTGGTTTGCTAGGTTTCGGGCAGAGGATCATGTTTGACTATTTCTAAAGTCAGCAGGGAAAGCCGGTAGTATGGAAAGTACAATTTTGGTGGTATATGAGGAATACATCAGCTTTTTGATAGAGTTGTTGAAAAATTTGGAAAGTAATCGGGACAAAACCAATAGCTTTTCGGCTTAATGAGCGAGAGTTTTAAGATGGACTGAAAAATACGAAGTAGTCCAAAAAAGCCTTCCGACCACCAATCATGAATAAATAAATAAATTATCCTTCATTGTTAAACAAAAAATAAAAATCCATCCCAACACATCCTTTGACTCATAACTATCCAACCTTACAACCTCCAATCTACAATCTGAAAAGCCACGAGAAGAATCGTAAAACGCCACATCTTTTCCCCTTCGAGGACGGATCGTAGGCCACCGCCTCAAATTGTCGCATTTCTTATGGTAAAGGGATTTTGGTAACACATTTACAACAGCTGACAAGTCTCTTAGAAAAGCAATCGTGGCACTGTGGTTACCAACTAGACTGGATAAATTTAATGAACTAAATCAGTGACTTCTTTTTCCTTGAAACAGCCTAATGAAAATTAAATTGATAACTAATAATTAATTAATTAATAATAATTGATAATACGTGTGGTGTAAATTTGTAAATCAAATAAATCATTTTCAAAGATTACACGTCATTTGCTAGATAAGATATAACCAAAACCATACACAACTGTATATAAGAATTAGGATTAAAAATAGGGTTAATATGAAATTAAAAAAGGGTTAATTTGAGAGGAGACGGTATAAACGGATGTGCCATTTGTCAGGATATGAAGATATCAATGTCCTGAAATTCCACGGTTTTCTAAAAAAAAATTTAAAAAAATTCTAGATCATCACATGAACATGTCGTCAATAAATACATCTATTGTTCAATGCTTTGACAGTCCGACGACATTTTGCCCTTTTAATGATATTAAGTTTTGTTTAATAATTTCGTGTATATTTCTGGGTTTCCGATGTGTTAAATCATTGTTTATGGAATCTACTTGAGGCCTTTCATCGATGAATAAAACTCAGTTTTGGGTTTCACCAAAATTTCGGCAATATTATTGCCACTCTAAAAACTATTTCAATATTAATATTACTTCCCTTTATAGTTATAAACAAGCTAAAACATTTAAACATTCTTGAATAAAATTTTTAACCAACAAATGAATTTACTACATTGAAGTTCAAATAAATAGTGAAAAAGAATGAATATTTTACTTATATTTATGAAACGAAGTAATTAATGATATTTGTTATTCACCTATTATTTGTGGCGCAAACAAGTGTTCTACGCTTCAGAGTAAAAATTTTTTATTATTATTATGAATATACTTTGAGTTTGACTTTCCCTTCTGTTTGAATTTCTAGTCCCTTAGCTTTTTTGACTTGTGTACGTGTAAGTACTTCTTTGAGTTGAGTTTCGGCAAGGTAACTTCATAAGGCAAATATTTGATATGTTTGAGTTTGTTTGCTCATACTTTCTTTTCGAAGTATGTTAGTGCGTGCTCCTCTCAAACATTAAAAGCATGTTAACCGAAGATATTGATGATGTTGTGTCGTTATGAGGTCGCAATGGTGGTCAGTATTGATTCACATTTAACTTTTGATTTATATAACTGTCTTCTCTGTTGTTTTTAAATTGGTTTGATCGATAGTTTCTCTTCGATATTGTAATCTTCCGATGACTAATCTCAAGGGCATGAAACATTTCTATTAATTTCACAAATCCCTAATGGCTCGATTGAGCGTACCTTGTTGGCTAAGTATTCTGATCCGATAGCTTTTTGATGGAGACGGAGAGAACGTCTCGAAAGCCGAGAAGAGACGTGAAAAGGGGATTTACTCCAGTGATTGCTTCGGCGGATTATCTGCGACTGAGTTTTCCGGGTGAGAGTAAATCACCTCCCCCACAGATCCTGTCAGCTCGTTTATTTGTTATATAATTTTACTGGCCAGACTTTGTCAAGTTCAATTTCAACCGTGGTAATATAAATTCAGGAGCAAAAGTTCTTCGGGAGAAGGACGCGCAGAATACACTTCGGAACCAAACAAAATTTGTATTAGTTATTAAACCATGAGCAAACGAACGGATAGACAAAGGAGAATAATATAACGAACATCTATATTTTCCCTATCATAACTAACGTCAGAAAGTAAGCAAAATTGTAGAAAAACTATTTCCCCCAAGCATAAAACTTCTCATATATTTACATGTGTGTATGGCCCTGTCTAGCTTTAAATGTTTCCCACTCGTTTGTTTTCTTTGCAGTGTGTTCGGGATCGTTGTCTTGCTGGAATATAAACCAGTCCTGGATCGCTATTTTTCCAGGTCTGGCGTGCAAGTTGTGGCGCAGTATATTAACATACCTTCCGCTTTCATATTGCCTTGAATGCGGACAAGTTTTCCCAACCCTGGGAAGGAAAAACACCCCCACGCCGTTTCGTGCTCACGACCGTTAGGTAACAATAACATTTTGTTTTCTGTATTCCCTATTGCGGTTTCAATCGTTTTTCTACCATCATTCCTTTCCTCGAGAAAAAAATCCTAAAAGCTTTATTTTGTACTAACTGGCAAAAGCAATGCTCTTTGGCAATTGAGTATTTTCTCTAATAAGCAACCTTTTCCGAGAACTTCTACGATTCTTTCCACAAGTTGCAATGAAGGAAGAATCTCACATGTGGAGTATAGCTTCCTCACTTTTTGTGTAGGCCCATACTATATCTGCTTTCTATAAAAGCCATAGAACGCCATCTCAAAACCAACCCGTACGATCTCGGAAAATTTCATAAAAATTAATCTCATGGTTTTGGAGTTTTGCCGGTTACATGGAATTCATCTCCGGCCGACAAACGCGAAATCAGATTTATTCCTGAGACCTTAAATACAAAATTTCCATTTTGGAGGATACATTTTTTTCAACTTTCCACATGAATACCTGCCTTCGGAAGCAAAATTAACTTTACTAACTGTAGGCGTCTATACCTTTCATAGAGCGGCAAGTCCAATTATTTGGGCCTGTCTATAATAGAGACACACAGAATCATCCCCTGAAGATGGCGAGTATACGAAACGTAGTAACTTCAAAAAGCCTATGGTCCCAACAATCGGAAAATGACAAAGATTATAGTTAAGCCGAGTACACATTAAGCGAATCTCGACCAACGAAAGAAAACCAATATTGGGCCCCCATATTGATCATCCTTGCTCGTCCTCATCAAAACCTAGAAATTGGGTCATGTGGAATCGAAGCCAACTATATCAACCGTTTTGATGTTACCGCCAGAAGACCGAAGGTTGATCAAAACCAACTGCTTCGTTGGTTCTGATTCACCTGTCTTACACACTAAGCAAATCTTGCCTAACGAAGACAATCAATAAATCAGACCGAACATTGGCCATCTTTGGCTCATCCTCATCAAACCAACGGGTTGGGAGACCAAGAGATTCGGCCATCTGGAATCAAGTCAACAATGTCTACCGTTTTGATGTCCGCCAGAAGATCGAACCTTGACCAAAACCAACAGCTTTCAAGGTTCTGATTCACTTCCTGTACACCCTAAAATAATCTTGGCCTACGAAGCGGTTGTTTATCTTTCGTTCGTTGCCTAGTGGTTAAGCGCCTTAAAAGATAAAAAGTTTCGGGCTTTTTATGAACTTCCGCACCGTGCACAGTATCGGTGTACTATGCAATTATGATCTACAGCATAATTTTTTATCATATCCAACGCTTTGTCAAAGACTTCCTAATCGCATCCTTCAATATTGGATTTTCCTCTCCTAGAAGTAGGATTTTCAACTTTCTTTTATATCCAACGCTAAAAAGAAACAAACTACTAGATAAACATCAAAAGCCTAGTGGAGAAACAATATAACTCGTGTAAACAAAATGTGAAAATACTGATAAAATGCTTGTTTTTATGTTATTTTTATTTTTTGAAATCAATACCAATTTTCAATCGCCTGAATTTAATAACGGAGAACACATCTGGTTGGCAAATACATGTATATTTTGTCCCGAACGTGCATACTGAGATTGTTATAAACATATAATGTACATAGGGAGCAGATGAAGAGGTTTACAGGTTTAATTTTGTAGACGAGGTGTCAGGATATTTGTGCTTTGGGTTTGGGGGTAATACCTCGCCGGAGGGCTTAACTCGGGTTATCGTGTTGTAGCCGATTGGATCGCTCGGCTTCTCGTGGCAAATTTATTTAGAAGGCTCATCTCTCGGATATAGGGTCCACCGTGGCATTAACACTCTGCCCTGAGGCTTTCTCTATCTTGGCGAATATCCGAACAGCCCCTCGACAACACGGCAATTACAAGCCCCCTTGTACGTGACCGAATTGCACTGTTGCCTCTAACTCGCTTTTCCAGCGCACAGAAAACACCTGGACGTTGATTAATTGATTGCATCACGGGCGAAATAATATTATCGGGAAGGCACGATGCACCATGTACGTAATAAGACATAAATGAACTCGAATCAATAAAAGGCAAAATCAGTATTTTATCCCTCGAATCCTACAAAGTTGTATGTCACCAGCAAGGTGCACCAAATAAAAATTGACACTAATGTCAACAAATTCGTTGCATAAGATGTGAAAATTGTACCGAACGAAGCATAACAGCAACCCAATCTCATCCAACATCTGTCGTCCGCTATCTAGTACAACTCTGCTATAAAATAACGAACATGTGTATCCTTTTGTATCTAATGGCAGATAACGGTTACATCTATTTCACCTTCATAGATCACGATTTCTTGCATTAACCAACATTTAATTAATTGGGCTAGTTTCAATTTACCCCTGAGGACTCTTAAGTATGTGTGTGAACAAATTGTACATTATGTAACTTGGTTTCACTAAGATCTGTTGATTTTGCAAATTGGCGGTATGGTATGGTAATAAGGATACTAAGAAGAGGGGTGCACAGTAGTCTTTTGGTTTGTTGTACCTTCCCAGTAGTTCTATGTTATATAATCAATCCTTCTCCTTAGCAGCATCAGGTCATTGGCTGTCACTGTTACAATTTGATTCCCAAAGTTTATCTTGTATGTTAGGTTGAGTCTCCATTGAGGTGTTGCTTCGCATTCAAATATGATATGGCAACAACCCATCATATATACCTGGTCGTGGTAAGACTTCCAAACCAAGCATCACTTTCACATCCTTTGTCATGTTACTACACAGCATTCATTTTTACTCGCAGGTGGTATGGTATGGTATGGCAAAAAGTATACTAGGACGCGGGTTTTGTGTTCCCGAGGCGCTGCAACCTTTTTGGCTTATTGTACCTTCCTGGTTACTCAGTTCAGTGCACACTCAATCCTTCTCGTTAGAAGTATCAGGTCATTGATTGTCCCTGCTGCAATTTGATTTCCGTACGTTAAGTTGAATCTGCATGCAGGTATTTATTCATATTGGAATGTGACATGGCCGGCTGTTTCCTCCTCCTCATTATGTAATCTGCAAATGGGATCATAGTTGTATATGCCCATGTTGTGTAGATGTTTTCTCATATGTCAATGACCGGTTAGTAGTCGTAGAGCTTCTTTGAGTTTAGCCCTCTCTAGTTGCAGCAATCAATCTGCCAGGTTGTTTTATCACAAGTTTACTAAGTCCGGCACCGCTACAGTTTATCCACTTCGCTTTTGGTTTTGTTTGGATCCATTTTGTATTGGAGGATTCTATGTTTGCTTCTGTTATCCCGAGGATAGATTCAGGGTATTCCGGATCCTCCTCTGGCCAATCTGTTTCAATTACTCAAAATTCCTTTTTTCCCTGGTGCCCAAGATATCATCAGGTCTTGCCCCAGGTTTTGGATGCATTCACTGATTGTTTTGTGAATTGACTAAGATGTCAGAAAGATCTAACGAAACAAAATTAGATGGATGGGAATGGTCAGAAACGTCCAAGCCGAAGGTTAATCATCCTACAGGCGTCAAAAACTGTATTAACATATTTTGGTTATAATATATCTGGGTTAGCGTGAGAGGTTCTAGGCTCGTAGACCACGCGGGCGTACGTTCAATTCCCGCCGTCTTCACGATACCCTTCCCCCAAAACGAATACGCATAACATGTTATCTGGCATTGGCTGATATGCCTTGCACATAAAGCCATTAGAAAAAATGTATCTCTGAGGAGTCTGAGGTATACTCTTGAACAAAACTGCAAGGCATAATACTTGGTTTATCGTTAATCTGTTGGTGCCTGCATTTTTAAGGAAATAGTTTAGGTTGTGTTAGTGAATCATCTATGTGAAGCGATTAATTACTAATTAATCGATAATTATTCAGATGTCGTGAGATGCGGTCTGGCGTGATCTTCTGTGTACTTGTTTGCCATTCTTGCGTGGCGTGTTGAGAGTGCCCCTCAAAATTTTGAGCCCTGAAGATGATCTCAATAAAAGCTCGAACCTACATCACAACAGACCGCATCTCACGATATCCGAATAATTATCTATGTTATTAAATCAATTTCGGCGACTGAGATAACCTCAAAAACGAAAGCAGGTAGATGATCGGATGAGATGATGATAAGACGAAGCAACATGGTATCTGCTTAGCAACATTTTACATCACGATCTGATTATGCCATAATTTGCATACCTTAAAAACAAACTTAACGATTCGTGGTGATTAACCATGAAAACTACGTAATTGGCCGAATAACCGACAACTTCTTCCGATTTGGTCGCGATCGACTCCTGTACACTGCACAGTTCGATTGTGAAACATGGCAAAATGTCCAAAAAGTAAAGGCATACAAAAAATTATGTTTATCATGCGTACTTAGTATTTAAATAAATCGATGCAGCACCAATTATCATTATATTCTAACGCTGTATATTGTTTCAAATCCGGGATCGTCACTTTTTTACCTCTCACTCTGGGTAAGACACTCTTATAAAGCACTACCTTGATAACTTAAAATTAAAATCAAATGACGATATTCACATCTGCTTGTGGATATTTTGTTAGAGCTGTTTTGCTATGCTCCGATGGCGTTTTAAACCCCTATCGTTGGACCCCCGTGAAATTACTCTACTGAACCTTTCTGAACATGATAAAAGAGTGATTGTATAGTATAATTAACGACAGTAATAATTGTCGGGGTGCGCGCCGTTCCGCGACGTAGTTCGACCCACCGCCAATGGCCCGAATCGCCAAATTCACCCGCTTTAGAACAATTGCTATATCCTGTTCTAAATTTTGCTTTTCGTACTTCGGAATGAAATTTTTATACTACACAAACATTTCTAATTAAAATCAAATTTAAACAAATAAATCCGAAATTTTGTTTTTACAATAATATTACAATTTTCAAAAAAAAAAAACTTCTGGCTATTTCATTTCAGGGCAGGTTTCACGTTTTCCTTGTTTATTTTCCCCTAAACATCGACATCATTATTCATTCGCTGTGTATTTTAGTAAGAGTCGTTAGGGCATTTCAATGTATATCATCATTAATTCGCAATTTATTTTTTATGTTGACATTCTACCTCCCTTACACGTTATTATTACTATCATTTACAGTTCATTTCTACAAACAATTTTTTTTTTTTAATATTTGTTATTTACATTCTTTATTTAAGCTAATTTTAGTGGCTAGTGACCGTTTTTCCGACGTACAGCTGGTATTTTTTCCTGTATAATTTGAACTCCACTTATCCAAGGTAGATTTTAATTTTGATAAGCTTGTCTTTCCTAGGAGTGTCTGCGTCATTCGGATCAAGCTCAAAATCTAAAGTTTTACAATACTTCAGTAGGTTTTCAAGACCATAAAAATAAAGTAAATTAATTCCTATGATGGACAGCTTAACGTCCCAATTCAATGGGTAACCCCCCAAAGTAACCACTAATAAGGGTCCTAGAACATTGCCCTGATTCCAAACTAAATCCGCTACCGTGAGTTAAGTTTACGTACAAAATATACTGTAAAAAATAGGTTTTTTTAAAAATATCTATAAGGTATTGTCGCACATTAACGATCTTTAAAATGGTAGCGAGCTTTTGTCCGACGAAGGGCTACCTGTATTTTGATAAATTTTTGTTTCATTTTGATTTCTACTCGATGGATTTTAATTTTGATACGCATTTTTTAAATAGAGCCCGAGAGGGGCGTCGGTGGCAGCAAGGTTCCGTCTTTGACACGGCGTTCATCACTGTAAGGTAAAGGTCGGCACTGCATTCAAACCCGTATTACTTACAAATGTTTTGTTTTTTCAAAAACACAGGCACCCTGAGAGTTTATATGACCTCTGCTGTTGCGACCCCTCATAAAAAAAAAGAGCCAGAACCTTCTCTTTACGTAACACACTTTTAAATCTGTTGGTATTTTTTTCTTAGCAATATACAAATTTTAGATAGGGTTTTTTTAGAGTAAAACGTTATTTTTTGGCCACAATTTTAACATTTCACACAATTTTATACGTTGTTTATTACTAAAATCTCCGGGTTCGGTTTTTCGTTTAAATCCTTAAGTATTCTTTTATCCTATTTCTTATTCCTGTTTCCTCTAAGTGTATTTTCATAAATTTTTGTTTAATCGATTTCTACTCAATGGATTTTAATTTCGATACGCACTTCTTTTTCAATAGAGCCAAAACCTTCTCTTCAAGTAACATTATTTTAAATCTTAGCTATTTCAGCAATTTTTGAGGTCACTTATTTGTTCAAAGTGAGGGCAAAAATTGTCATATTAAAATGCTATTTTTTGCTCAAAATCTGTTGGTGTTTTTGTTTTCTTCTTACTAAAAAAATTCAAAATTTTAGTTAGGGTGTTTTTAGGGTAGAACGTTTCTTTTTGGCCACAATTTTAAGTTTTCACACAATTTTACACAGCTTTTTATTACGAAAATCTCCGGGTTCGGTTTTTATTTTTGTTTAAATCTTTAAGTATCTTTTCTCTTACGAAAAGCTACCCTCTGTTTTTCATAAATTTTTGTATAATTCGATTTCTACTCGATGGATTTTAATTTTGACACGCATTTCTTTTTCAACAGAGCAAGAACTTTCGGTTTGAGTAGCAAACGTTTAAATCTTACCTATTTCAAAATTGTTTGAAGTCATATTTGTTCAAAGTGAGGGCAAAAATTGTCATATTACGATATTATTAATTTTTTCAAAATCTGTTGCTCTTTCTGTTTTTATTTTTTTCTTAGTAAAACAAATCATATTTTTAGCTAAGGCGTCTTTATGATAGAACGTTACTTTTTTACATTTTTAGTAAAAATGTACATTTTGACAAAATTTTACCACTTTCGCATGTTTACGCAAAAATATTTATTTCTCCGATAATCTGATTAATCACACACCAAAAATTTTAATTATTTACAAATCCACACACACATATAATATGCATCTAAATATACATGCTTTTACAAAATTCTTGTAATTTTACCTATTTCAATGATAACTGAAATTCAACCAAGTAAATTAATTGCTGTTATAGAAAACTTGAAGTCCAACTACCCGATAACGCGGTCAAGGGGAAAGAACGCTTTTTTTTAAAGCAACTTCAAATAAAAATACAACCGCTTTGCCAGATTCGAAGTCAAAATTTTTGTAGCATTATTTAAGTTTATTTATAAAATATATAATAAAACTGTTTTTTAATTTACCGTTTATCAAGTAACTACCTCGCACAATGTATAACGATCTATTCCGAAAGGAAGTTTTTTTAAATCTTTGTATACAACTCAATTTCTATTCGACGTATTTTAATTTTGATAAAAATTTATTTTTCAAGAGAGCCCGAATATTCCAACAATCTTAGACTTCTTTCAGTAACTTTACAAGTATATTTATTCCTACTCTTTTGGTACTATTTGCTCATACTGTTTTTTAACTTTATTTCCCCGCTTCTGGGCACTTTTTAAAACAATCTCTCGTTACAATGATTTTCCTATTATTGCTCGATAAAATAGTAAAAGAATTGTTTCTGTATGATGAAGGGCTTTATGGAAAAGTGTATTGAAATGTAAAAAAATGGGTGTTTTCCTGAGAATTAATTTTCTTAGCCGAAAGACGATGTTTTCGTTCGAGAACTCATAACTGTTCATATTTAATATTGTCAATAATAGTTACTTCTAAATTTTAGGCAAAGATTCTAAAGAGTATAAATTGTACGGATTAAATTTTCTGAATAGAAGCAGTGTAGGGATTCCAACCGGGAGAACATTATTCAAGAATCTTAGAAACGATTGGTTAAGACATTTAGATAAATTAATTATCCTGCCAGACGCATTTTCTTGCAAAGAACAATTTCAAAACCTCATTAAACCACCTCTTAATAGCGAGTGTACTCTACTACCTTGAGCCATAATGAATTTATATTTACGTCGCTTTCTAAACGAATTGCGGCTTGAAAAGCTTCCAGGAAAAAGCTTTGATCCAGCGAGAAAATTGCCATCTTTGGAATAACTTCAAATTGAAGCAAACAGTATATATGTGGTATTTTCATTAATTACTCGCAATCCGACCACTAAATCGAGTTTTGTGACAAGAACAAACAAGCGAGAATAGGCGGACCAAGATCAGGTAACACAATCAATTATTTTTAATTGGGTTGCGACGATTTATTGAACTAAAATGTTTAAATTATTGATTTTGTTTTTTACTATAAAATGTTGGAAAATTAGTGTTTCGAGCGGGACTCGTACCCACGACAACCGGATGGTAATAAAACATACAATAATAATAAACTTGTGAGTTTGGCGCGGAGCCTCCGACGTTTCAGTCTCCAGCAAGGATTATTAGGTAACCTGGTGGATGACAAGTTTTTGACGAAAGGGTTCGGATGATAGGATAGTTTGGGAGTTGTTCTGAGGATTTTAGATTAAAGGGATTGGATTCGATTAAGGTTGGAACGCCGTAGGGTAATCTAAACTGTTCGTCAGTTTGAGTTTAGATCGTCCCTAGTTGAGTCAGTAGTTTTAGCATGATAAACTGTATCTTACAGTCTATGCGCTTGTCGTGTGTAGGAGTTGGACGTCATTCGGTCCAGGTAGAGTCCTCGGTATCGTGCATAATTCGCAACAGAGATGAGAACATAGTTGAGATATAATGGATCCATGGATGGTACCAACGTTCGTTCAATTTGGGTTATGTTCAAAAAGACAATATTAGTGTTGTATCAGCGCCAAGCTTTCGGACAATTTTTATTGTTTTCCTCAGGAAACTATAGAGAGAGATAACAATAAAATCATTTTTTGTATCATTTTTATTACTCACAGATATTCAGTCAATATGTAAACAAATGATTATACATCATGTCACTCATTTTTTTACAACCTTCGAGAACTCTTTTTAAGTTCGGTGGTATGCCTACACGATCTCTGTATAGAGCCAAGGCATGACAAGCCTCTATTATGTGGGTCACATCAACCAACCTTTCTCCGCATAAGAGGCGATGTTTACGTACTGACTTGAGTATCAGTGAGTAGACAAAATGAAACGAAAAATTGTATTATTTGATTAATTGTTATCTGTCTCTGTAGTGACTGGAGGAAGGGAATAAAAGTGGTCTGAAAGCTTGGCGTTGATACAACACTAGTATTTTCTTTTGGACCACAACCCAAATTCAACGGAAACATAGGAATTGAAGACGTGTACTTGTGAGATTGTTTGCTTGTTTTGTTTGAAAATTATGAATGTTGATTTAGCTGATCCCGCGGTATGATAGTGATTTTAGACATTACTGGTAGCGGCGGTGGGATCTTTATCAGTAGAACGGATTGCAGTATCGTAGGCAAAAGTGAGGGCGGTAGTGTTAGGTTGTCAGTTGATGTAAATCATTTTTGAAATGTGACGTTTAAGTTTGTTTTGTTCTGTGTGTAATAGATTGTGCTGTTTAGTGACCGTTAGCTAACGATTATTACCCTCAACCCGACACACAAGAATGGCCCAATTTCGCAGAAAACAAACACTTTGAGTGCTGAAGATGATCTCAATAAAGGTCGAAACGTGTCACGATAAAGAATATGTTTCTCTAAAACCTGCGTCACACCAGACCGCATCTCATGATCTTCAAATAATCATTAATCTTTGTTTGTTGATGTCGAAATTGTATTGGTGTTCAAAATGTTGGACAGCCAGTTCTTCGGATTTTTTGAAATTCTAGATAGAATTATTATCCTCTGGCTGTTGGCAGCATATTGGGCTGTAAGTTTCCGGATAATTTATTTTGTAAATTACACCAGACCTTTACGTTACCGATCTGGGATCTGCAATTTTGGAAAAAATTGTGTGAATTGATTTTCATAGTTTTTGAAAAACACGACACAAAATAATGACACATCTACACAGAAAACACTTTCAGTTTTCAGTCACAAATGCTTTGATCGAATCTGAATTATCTAGTTTGTATAAATACATTTTTTTACACCCTTCATATATTTGTATAATTTAAACAGTTTTTATAAATCACAGGATCTGAAGATGATCCCAATGGAGATCGAAACGTTGCGTGATAAAGAAAATGTTTTTCTACATCTACGTCATATCACGTTTTCCAAATAACAAAAGAAGTGTGGGGCCTAACCAAGGATTCCAATTCCCAACGTCTCCAATCCATACAATCCAAAATTCTCCGTTAAATTTATAATTTGCGACTTTTTTTTTTTTTTAAATTATACTATTCATAACGATCTACACACCGCGTTGCATGAATTCAACTAAACCCGCTATAAAAAGTTTCATCAATCACCGAACACACACAATAGTATGTTAGTACGACAATTATCGCTTCCAACCCTAACTGAAAATCCTTCAAGACGATTGAATCCAAGACCTTCTCACTGAGTGAAGATTGAAAATATTTAAGTGTTAAAGGGGCAACATCTACGAGAGATTCAAATGCCAAATTCAACCTATATGAACATATTTACATAATACAACTACAAATATAAATATCAAAAATAAATGTAATAAAAAATTTGAACTTTTTAAACTTAATTTCAAAGCAGCAGTTAAATAAATTGACCATAAAAACACCATAATTGGCTAAAATTTTATGTTAATTGTTAAAACATCCACTCCAGAGCATTCCATCTAAAATTGGACAAAAGAGTAAGTAATCGGTGTCTGAACTGATACGAAACGTTTAGTACATATTCCGCCCCTTTTCCACCAGGAAACTGTGCGATTCCCGAACACGAGCAGGCGATAAAACCGGGCCTTCTGACTTTCATATTTTAGCTGATAAAGTGGAAACAACGTAATTCACCACTTTACTTCGGTGAGGAGCCACTACGTTAAAAATACGGAGCATTATCTGATGTACACGACCGACATATATCCGGCGGGAAGTACGTTCTTATATCTTCCCCCCTTTTTTATTTTTAGCTCCTTTTTTTATCCGATCCTCCCTTTACCCCTGCTGCAATAAAATGCCTGTCGGAGGAATAATGTGTTGAGGAATAATAAATGCATAACGTTCAACCTGAGACAAAACGGCAAAAAGGATGGGGAATCATAAAATCGATTAGTTCGTGTTTGTTTTTTACACATGGTACACTAGAGCAGGAGAATATTTATCGCAGCAGTAATAAGAAACACGACTTTTATCCAGATAAGTTAGGATCATAATAAAGGGACAATACACAGCAGGAGGTGGTCCTCATCGTCCAGTTCATTGTACGGAGAAGCTGTAGCTATAGTGAGTTACTGCGTATTTAACAAATCAAATGGCATGCCATCCAATCTGAAGATAGTACTCGAGCACTGCAGCGGGTGTCTGGGTCCCCTGTTCCGCTTTCCGGTAACCTAAGAGGCATTCGCAAAAACTCATTGTCCCGTTACGATCGGTGTCCTGTTACGCTCGAGCTGAGAGTAACCGATTAAAGCCGAGCGTGCTTAGCGATACGTTGTCACGAATTTAATGTCCGAGCGCCATGCGCCCAGACACCCGAGTTTTTGAATTGCATGTACTATGTCTTACGTATTGTGTGTCTATATGTTTTGTCTGAGTGCAAGTATTTATTAGCGTGAATAGAGAGGGGTGAGGGTGGAATATAACGTATGAGTGTAAGTTTATAAAACTACTCCATCGACACCAATCTACATTAGTTTGAGTATAGGTCGGTGGAGTACTTGATATTACATAAACGGAATGAGTGTCCTGTATTGAGGTATTTATGTGCATGAATGTAGTGTTTGAAAAGGTAAATAGAATATAGACTTAGTTGCTGAAATGACCTAGATGTCGGAAGCCACATTCACAAAAAACCACAACATATGACCGCCGAGCCTAAGACCTCTCGTGGTAAGCCGCGAGAATAATCATCTTCGGTGCTTTGATGATGGATGGAAGTTCAAGCATACTCATTCATTCCTAAATGCTTTTCTTTTTTAACAGCACAGGTCATATAAACCCTCAGGGTGCTGGTTTTTACAAAAAATCCTATTTGGATGTATGTCTAGCGGCCCTGTAATCGAACCCGGGACCTTCACCTGATAAACGCCGTGGCAACGCCTAAACCTCTGCGGCCACCGACGCCCCTAAATACTTTATTATTTACAAATTACACTTAAGTAGGGTGAAATAGTACTATATTTCCTCCATCACCCTTTGGCACGCGTGTAAACAACTGATGTCTAGATTAATTGAGGGTATCATGGATATAAATATATTATCATGCATATATATATATATATATATATATATATA
>CM077111.1:16013803-16046023 GCA_039619505.1 Cimex hemipterus | reverse complement strand
TGACCGTCACTGACTCACATTTTTTGCACCTGGCTCCAATCCAATTGGCAATGACCGTCACTGACTCACATTTTTTGCACGTGGCTCCAATCCAATTGGCAATGACCGTCACTGACTCACATGTTTTGCATCTCACTCCTTCTTAAATGACACTACTGACTTGGAATGCCTTCGGATTGCGAGCCCTAGGAGGGCCTGGACCCTGCGTCTTTCCGAATGTGACTGTGTAGCGACCTGTAATAACCAGGACACCTATATTTACTGACTAGGCTGAATACAAGACCTTAGAAGGCAAGAATCTCTTTACGAATTCATGAATTAAACCACAAATCTCACGATTACCCGGCTGGTCTGGGAGAAGATACGAAAATAAATTCTTCACGAAGCCTAAGCAATACAAAGAAGCAAAAAATTAAGATAAGTTAAAATAACAAGTAAATAAATTATTAACTCTTGTTGCTATTGAAAATTACAATTAAGCTACGTAAAATCCGTTTGTGTACATTATGTCTCATATGATTTCCCGATTATTTAGATAGTCGAACCCGATTACAGCAGTAATTTGTGTGTCTTCAAACAGGGGCAAATCGATGATACGTTACAACCGAGTTGTTTGGACGGTGTGATCAACGCTTCAAACCAGGTCAAACTATTTGTTCGACATCTGTACAGGGAAAATACTAGTCTTTTCAATAAAAAAGGCTAATCTCCTTCCGCGCACGGTTGAAATAGTAGACGAAAACATTCCTTCCCCTTAGAAATAATGGGTACAAATAGAAAGCTCATTAGTTCGAAACAGCGAAAGACTAAAGTAATTGCTCTCCCCTTTGTTAACAATAAAATTTATCACCTGTTGGTTTTTCAGTCCGTTTGTAAACGTTATAAATCCCTCCCTTCATCGTTTGTTTACAACAATGTCTTAATTTATTTCTTAATGCGAAACTATGAGAAATCGCTAGACCCGACAAAGTCCAACAGCTAGAAAAACCTTAGCAATTTGGTTGAAAGGTTAGCAGGGAAAGATTATTGATGACAAATAAATCAGTGTGTCCATACGCAGGTCAACAAGAGCAGAAAGAACATGGGCCACCATGTATATATATATATATATATATATATATATATACATATAATGCTGTAATTTCAATTATGGTCTACTACGCTTGCCGTTTTGTTTCAGTTACGGTTTGCTGATGTAGTTTTGAAAGAATGTACTACTGCGACGATTTCAGTGACGATGGTGAGAATCTTTCCCCCAACCGTCTATGAGCATAATGTCATACGCGTCCCTGGACCCAAATTTCTAGGTTCAAATGAAATTATATATTTTATATATTATATTTTGACCATTTGATACGAAAAATTTAATTGCTTTCAAGAATTTTACATCTAGTTAATCATGAAGTATTATCTGGGAATCATTTTTAGACCACTGAGCAATCCGGTTCGGTTTGAATTGACCAATATCAATTTTCTATATTTGCACAAGGGTGAGAGAAACATACATCTGTAAATCAAATAGTTCAACTGCATTTATCAATAGATTTATATCGATTAAAAACCATACTATCATTTTCGTAAATTTTTCTGTCAAAATGAAAACTACGGAACGTATAAATAATCAATGAGAAGCAAATAAAAACCAAAATCATCTAAAACATTTTCAGAAAAGAAGTTTATCGTTAGAAATACATAATAATAAATACAAAGCAAACGATGAATATGTTTTTAGGTATTTTTGATTAGTCAAAGGTCTTTGTGTCTAGTTATCGGAAGAAAACAAAGGATCAACTTTTGAGGAAGTCGAGTTTGTTAGTCGAGCACTTTTATTAACGAGACGTTTAGACAAAGGAAGGGATAGTTAGTTAGTCGTAAGGGCATCTAGTAAACGTGGAAACTTCCTTTGGCAAGTGTATAAAATCATCATAACAGCACACGTTAGAAAGTTTTGGTCTTTAGCTTAAGTTATTTATATTGCCCTATTTGTTTAATGAGGGTGGTTTAGTCATTAGTTTAATTGAGACGCCGCACATAAACTGGCCGTTTTTGTCAGAAGGTAAATGAAAACATCGAAACTTATTAAACAAAACGAGAAAAGGCGTTTTAACCTCAAATCCCTTGATTAATTAGGTCCCACCAGAGTACTATAAATACAAAACTTCATGAATTGTAGGAACACCCTAAATATACATTCATTATTTCATTCATTCATAAGAAATGCATATAAAATCTCTCTACGATCTGCTTTGAATTGTATATTATACGAATTATACGATACTGTAGTATACTTTTGTTATCAATCCGATCCAAACAATTACATATTAGCCTACTTTTAGCTATGCAAGGTATTTGAACGAGTTATGCATACTCGCATCCTGTATGAAAACGGCATCATTACACCGGGAGGAGTTTGGTTGTCTAGTCGGTCACCAAAAACGCACATAGAAAACTAATTTGATGCATATAGAATTAAAATTAGAATTGCGAGACCTCCTAGGAGGCCTCCGGCCTCTTCCTGGTAGGTCAGGGGGAGTCACCAACGTTGGTGCCTAAACGACTACGAGGTTGGGCTCTGGCGGGCGCCATCGACTTATTTGGTCATTTTGAGGCCCTTTCCCTAAAACTAGTAAGTATAAGTTCTCACACTCACTCATACAATAAATACATACATACTACTATACAAACCCAATTACACGTGCATATCCTCAGTCTAGAATCCGGGTCGGAGGGTACTCGATATTCCGTCCCGACCCGGCTTAACGGAGGCAGCGGTGGAGCCTTGAAGTAATGTGCTGCACCGCCGCCTAACATACTGCTATTCTACCAGAAATTAAATCTTTAACCTATAAAATAACTACCCCTCTATAATACCTCTACCCATAATCCCGATATCTCTTAAAAATCTTTGTCCTTGCACTCGCTGTCATGCTCGAGCCATTCTCCGGCGGTATTACCCGGCGGTATTTCATTTCGGTCCGTACACAGAGCCAAGCTGCAACACCCCTCCAACACGTGCGACCCAGTGAGACTGTGGTGGACCTAGGTCGACCCGCGCCAACTAACAGGTACTCATGAGTCGCACGTGTGTGGCAATTTGATGCAGGTATTGATAATTTAGTTATCACACAACCAGTTGTAGGTGAATTCCACTAGACAAAAACTCTAGTAAAGTACTGTATTTACTTATTTAATGATCGTTAATTAATGATTATTTGATGATCGTGAGATGAGCAGACACATAAAAATGTTCATAGATAGGGTATAGCCTATAAAGTCGCAATGGGAAAAATAAAAGGTGAAAGCGCTCTGAAAGCTATTGATGTCGATAACTACAAACTTTGACAATCCAAGAAACAACTCTAAGTCTGCTTAAAAAAAACTGCTTCAAGAAAACTAACATCATTAATTCGACAAAAATGGCGTCTGCAAAGAATCCTGCCAAACTGGTAATAGTAGGCCATGGGTAAAGCATGAAGTAGAACAAGTGGTACAGTCCCTCAAAAAAAATGAAACTACAGGTTATGACTTGATAGAAAATGAAATAATCAAACACAGCGAACCCATCATGCCTATTCTCAACGACTATTTCAACGAGTGCCTACACCTAGGCTACTTCCCCAAAATATGGAAAAAAGCAAAAATCAGGATGCTATTAAAACTCGGAAATAGACCTGGAAAAAATCCGTCATCGTACAGGCTGATTTGCTGCCTCCCTGCCCTGGGAAAAATTCTTGAGAAGGTCATTTTATATAGGCTAGAGCCCGTAGCTGAAGTATGGTGCCCTAAAAGGGATGTCCACTGAGGATGCAATTTGCAAACTTTATGAAGATGTCAACAACAGTGAGGAAAAATATGTGGTGGATACCTTTTTTGATATCCGGGGGGCATTTAATGCCATAGAATGGACTCACTTATTTAATGAATTTAAAGCTATAGACTGCCCAAAAAACATTTTCACCTTAATAGCCAGCTAGTTTGACAATAGAATTATTGCTTAAATTAGTATATTATATTGTTTTGTTATTTTATATAGTTTTTATAATTTTAATTTCGTAATTTTATATAATGATTGTATGATATTACTGTGCGAAAAGGAGTAACCAGCAAGGAGGAGACCTATTAGATTAGGTCAATTTAAGTAATACAGAGAAGAAAAAAAAAATATATATATATATACCCTAACCTTCCTCGTGCCCCTTGTTTAGAGCAAGGCGTTATATTTCCACTTTCCCCCACACAAGAAAATAAGTCAGTCTAGTGGCCGAGGTCCGCCGGTATGGGGTCTCCCTCTGGTACGGCGGGGCGGTGGATGGGAAAAAAAGACATGTAAAATGAGCCGCAGTTATGCTAATGACAAATCAAATCCGATACAACATATAAAACAATCGTTATACTGCACACATCAAGCAATTTTTACATAGTGTAAATCACTAGGAATTTATCCTTCCTTTCCGTAATAATCCTGAAAAGATAACTAAGCCCGAACGAAAAACCCTTTTTTCCCATTGTCGGCCCCTTTCACCTCAAAGAAGCCGACTCCTCCTACAAAAACGTTTTTCTACCCCTACTCCTTTCACCAATCCTTCAAAAGGATATGTGGAGGAGGATTTTTAACATATAAACAACAAAAAAATTATATTTCAGTAACACTCTCAAAACAACACACAACCGTGACACATCTACACTGAAAGCCCAAACTTCTAGTCAGTACACATACTTTGATTAAACCTGACATTGCTACATTTTGTACATCATTGTATAAATTCATTTTCACAACTTACTATATTTGGATAATTTATAAATCCCAGAATCTGAAGATGATCTCAATAAAGCTCGAAACGTGGCATGATAAGGAAAATGTTTTTCTAAACCTACATCACACAGACCGCATCTCACGATCTATAAATAATCTTTAGTTATAAAACTAACCTAATTGAAAGTCTAAAGGTCAATCAACAACGGTCCTCTCACACCTCACATTCACGCTAATAAATACATTCACTTTCAACATACGCTAGCCTACCCAAGAAAATCAAGCACTATAAACAGGGTGTCTTTTTTAGATGGACCGGTTGAATCCAACGACGCTATCAAAATAAAAATACGTCTTTAATATTTTTTTATCTATTGTCAAATTTTTACTTTTTTTTTGGAGAACGATTATACAGGGTATCTCAGGCCCCGGTAATCTTCAAAACCTACATCACACAGACCGCATCCCAAGATCTATAAATAATTTTTAATTATAAAACTAACCTAATTGTAAGTCTAAAGGTCAATCAACATCAGCCCTCTCACACTTAACATTCACACCAATAAATACATTCATTCTCAACATTCACAAGAAAATCAGCACTATACAGGGTGTCTTTCTCTTTAGATGGAATGGCTGAATTTCTTTTGAACCAATGCTTTAAAAAAAAACAGTTTAATATTTTTTATCCTATTGCCAAATTTTTACCTTTTTTGGTGAAAAATTATACAGGGTGTCTCAAGGCAAGCTAAACTTCAGAACCTACATCACGCCAGACCGCACCTCACTATCTCCAAATATCCACAATATTTAATGAATATATTTATAAATAAAATCTCTAATATTGTTTCTCTTAAAAGTCGTATAAATAACTAAATAATTAAACTGCTTGGATATAGGGGTAATATTTGTTAGAATTCACTAGTTTCGTGGTCCGCTTGGCCAATTAACATCTTTCAATCAATTAAGGTTTTTAGTTTAGATTTAATAAAAGTGGCAAAAAGGAGGGAAAATTCGAAAGGTGGGGTTGGGATGAGAAGTTGGTGTCCGAGTGGATCGAGGAAAAAGGTTGATTTGAACAGCAGAGGTCATATAGCTCAAGAGGTATAGTAGCGTATCTAGCCGAAGGTCCTGGGTTCGAAACCCGCTCGTGACTCTGACTTTTTATCTCAACTAAAAACCCTAATTCATTTGTTAGAAAACGTATTAATAATTGTTAATATTTGTATTAGTTTTTTTTTGTTTTTGTTTTTTTAGCAGAAAAATTAATATATGGTGAAACGAATAGATAGGAACAACGTAAAAAAGGTTTGCATAAATTATGAGCTTTTAAATCCTTCAAAGTCATTTCTTTGCCATCCAACTCCCCCTAAAGCGTTTTAAGATATTACGTGTTTATTGCTACCGTTTTTCTTAATATATCAATTTACTTCTAAGACATCACTAGAACGATACGTTACTAAGGAGAATTTGATGGGAGTTACAAAAATAAAATTATATTATTCCTTTTCATTTCATTTACGAAGAATAGTAGCACCTAGAAAAAGGGATTTTATCGTAAAACTGGCGTGTTTGGCCACAATTAGAAAAACGAGCAATTCCAGGCCTCCAGGCATTCTCTGAGGATTAAAATTAAATATTTAACTACCGGATTAAAATGGCAGACCGTGACGGAAGAATGTAATCCCTTCAAAAGGGTGGGATCTTTTACCATTTTTATTTATATCTTTCTCATTACCTAATTAGACTTCTTTCCGGATTAGTTAATGGAAGGGTTTCTTTAATAAAGGAATCTTTTTTCAAAATGATTCGCCTTTATTTGATTTGTTACACCGCATTAACTTTTCCGCTTTTTTTTGTCTTTTTGTATCTTCACCGGCGAAAAAATTCATAACTTCGTAACCGAATAGATTATTTCGAATAAATACCTAAAATTATTATACACTTTTTTAAATCATAATTGTGTTTTTAACTTAACTTTTAACTTTATTTTTAACTGTTTTTCGTTTTGTTTGGATGATAAGCAAGTGCATAGAGAGGACCTGCATAGATGGGGGAGGGTGCATCACAATCTGTACTACGTGGTAGCAGAAATGTTCCTAAGTCAGCCACTTCTACATTGGGGATGGATTCGTTGTGGTTTAGTGGTGAGGCCCTTGGCGAGAAATTAGAGAAAAGGCTGACTTTCTATCTGTGACCTTCGCCCGAACACTGTGACCATCGTTATAAACGTTAACCTCTCGGGATAGGAAAGATCGGACCATCGAAGCATACAGAGTTGAGGACGCTGACTGAGTCTCTTTAAATACGTGAGAAGTACCAGATGGGAATGGATAGTGGACGGTTGTGCCTAGTCGAAGTATGTAATGTACACGAATGGCGTCCTTTACTGAAGGCAGTCTCCTCTAGGAAGTGGTGAGCAATTCCACTTTAAACAAAATCGCGGTCTTGATGATCTCCTCATATGATCCAGAAATGGCATTGATTCACCAATACTACTAAATAAGACCTGTCACCCTGCAGAGTTATTACAAATCACCGACAAGCCCCTTGTAGGGCATACTCTACATACACAGACAGCTAGTTTGTAGGTTGCAGCAGGGTTATCTATGAGAAAAATGGGATTAGATAGAAATCAATTTTCTTTATCGTGCCAACGTTTCGATTTTTATTGCGATCATCTTCAGGGCCTTGAGTTGTCTGCATTTCAACAAAAAAATTCTCTGATTGAGTAGAATCCCATGTTCTTAGTTTTGCTCGAGTAGAAATGAGGCTATCCTTCAGAGAACGTTTTTGTTGAAATACAGACAATATAAGATTCTGAAGACGATCTCAATATAGATTGAAACGTTGGCACAATAAAAAAAATGTTCCTCTAAAACCTTCGTCCACCGGACCGCATCCGACAACCTCCAATCCATAAAGTAACGGCCACTAAACACCAAACAACAAAAATTGTAGTGAAATGGCCATTGAAATTCACGTCATATACACATTTTGCAAGACATCGACAGACAAACTTGCTAAAGAAGATGCTGAAAGACTTGTAAAATTATTTTACAAAAATTCCTATCAACTACATAAAACGAAATTGCAGGGAACAGACCGTTTATAATCAGGTAAAAAAATTAGAAACTTCATCGAAATTAGTTCGGATTAAGGATTACTTTTCTTCTGTAAGAATTACACACAATTATAAAATAACAATGATGATACGTGGTCATGGGAAACGTCGAGAATATCTTGATCGGTTTAACAAGACGGTTTACTAGACTGTCCATGTGGAGCCGTGATTCAGGACTGGGATCACATCGTTTTCCCTGCCTAATATACGAAGTCGAGAAAAACATCCTAATACGAGGAATCACCCTTGAAACAGAGGGATCCCTTCGAACCAGTTGAAAAAAAAATAAAATAACTGAAGTATTCATGCAAATTTCTCAATAATATAGACTTCAATTTGCTATAAATTCACCATATTGTGTCAGAGATTGAAATTTATGTAAATAGTTAATAGAAAATATATAACTATCCAGAAGAAATACATGTAATTACTGGAATAGAAGCATGCAAATAAATTAACAGTAAACCAAAATAAAAAAGCAAGTCATTAGCGAGAAACTTGAATGTACGGACCAAATTGCAAGTCCTAACTCAAGATTCAAAACTATCTCGTATAGTTTTGCCTATACATAAATAAAAATTTTGATTACTGCAAATATACAAAGTACAAGGCCAAGTCAGATAAAATGCAAACTTTATAAATTGCAAAAATTCACTTCCAACTTGCGAAGGAAACGGTAGTCAACCAAGTCGAAAGATTTGGTCCAACAAAAATACCAATGAATTTATTTTATTTTCATTTGGCTATGCTACCAAATGTTCTTCTCGGAGCATCTGAGCAGAAAGTAATTTTCTAAACCCCCAATAGAAGTTCAGATACAAATCCGATTTTTTGTACAAATTCAGACAATTTTATAGTACATTTTCGATGAACTTGTCAAAGGCAGGAAAGCAATGGAGCTATAATTGGATATATCCGACTTATTTCTTTGTTGAAAGCTGGATTGATCTTTGTAATAGTTAGCTCTGCTGGGTAAATTCCTGAAGAGAAAATGCAATTCAATGTATCAACCAATGGGCCCGTCAGGTTTCAGCAATCCTGCGGAGCGTCCTTTTTTTAAAAAAAACCTTAAAGTTCCGGCCCTATGCAAGAGTAAAGAAATGTATAACTTGGTTGCGCAAAATTATTGAAGTCCAAAGGAAAAGTTTAAAGTTTCGAATATTAGAGGCAAAAATATTAAAAACAATTCCGTTCTATTGAAAATATGTGATTAATTGTCTTAAAAAATTGAATATTAAAAGGAAATCATCTTTGCCCTGGATGAAACAAGATCCCCTCGACAATTTATACACTAGGGGAAAAGTCTAGTTGGTCGGGGGAAGAAAAAACTTCGTTGTATCTCTCCGTGAAACAACGTGAGGACAGGAAGTGGAGGGCGGACCTGAATTTTTAGCAGCGCTACATCAAAGGACGTTTTCTTTGATGCAGACGAGCAATAAAGGTGGCAGAAAATACCTAATTACAATTTCATGTCTCTTCCCTTGAACCTATCTCGTGACGGATAAATTTAGATAACCCCGCGTGTCGGGGTGTTTTACCAAAGCGTGGCGTTTATGTGCATAAAGAATATTATTCGGGGAACTATGAGACAACACAAAGAATATCGAAAAAGGTGTAAAAATAAGATTTTGATAAATCTGATCTTTGGTGTAAAGATTTTTTTAAAAAGTATAATTCAATGATTGTTTAAGCAGGTTCATTTTGTACCAGACAAATTTCCACAATTCCTCTCACCCTGAATTAGGTTGCCAATCCATATCCAATATAAAACACCAATATAACCCCCAGAACCATACGACAGAAAAGATTGCCACGCGACCTACTAAAAGAGTTGTTCTCGCCTATAGTTGTGAGAAAAACTATGTTAACTCCCCCTCACTACATACGTCCATGATAACGTCTATTAGCAGAAGTGCTCAAACATGCGTCAATTTCTTTCGGCCTAATAACACCTGAAATTTGTCACAACATTCATTAATCACCCTGCATAAATAATTGTAAAAAGGGGGACGTCGGTTGCCGTAACGGTTTATCGCATAAACGGTTTACAAAATTGATCTTTTCAGTACTTCTGAAATTATCTTGTTTCAGTTTATATGATCCAAATCCTTGTGACAAGTTATTTCATTCTCGTATTATTATTATTTTATATTTACAATCTCTGTTGGGCTGAGGTTGTATGCAATGTTTAGCAGACACCTCGGCAGTGTATAGGCGGACTGTCCCTATCACGAACCCCTTTTTTTTCTCCTTCTGTTCACAATTGGCTTCTCTCTCAATTTATTGTGAAAATGCGGGTAAATTATTTTACATCTCTTTGCGAATCTCCTACTTTCGTCTACCCCTCAGCTTTCCGACCCTCTACACTATTGTCTATCTGAGATTTAGCTTCTTGTCTGCCCAGTGCATATTTAGTTTTTATATACAGATTTTTCTTCTTTTTTTTTCTTTCAACTCTTGAATTAAATAAATCAGTAATCAGTATTTATTTTATTTTTAGATTATTGTAAATATGTATAATGTATATAATGACTACTCGTTGTACAAAATACATTTCCAATTTAAAAAATTCGGTTTTTTTCCTTCCAATTACTTATGTCTGTTGTAATATATAATATTCAAGCAAGTACTGTCAAATTTTCAACAGAATCGACACACTTTCACATTCACTTCGAATTTTGATGCGCAATGCAAAATAAATCAGGGGGCCGAGTACTGGCAGAAAATATAGGCAGGGGTATAGGTCCCGAAGAGGTATACACAATTTACAGGCAAGCAAAGCTGTATTTCATTTCATTTCTTTCTTTCAATTTAATATTAGTAGCCCACATAGAAAGATTAGAAAGTAGCTTATAAATTTCGAGTTTTTATTAAAAGGACTGAGGGCATGGTCACAATGGTTTAGTCGTTGAACACGGCAATCATCACTGTAAAGCGAATGTCCAGGGTTCGAATCCAGCGGCTCTGCATTCGAACCTGACGTACTTAAAAATGGTCTTTTTTTCGAGACCACCGCACCCTGAGGTGTGCTGTCGCGAACCCTTAGAAAAAATAAAATAAAAATAATAATATATGTATAATGTGTTCAATCAGATTTTTAACAACTTCCTGACAAAAAATTAACGATTTATGATCTCGTATTGAAAATGTTCATTTGTTTTTCATAGACAAAACAAAAACGCTGCGATAACATCAGAATTCGAGTTTTATTTAATTATAAAAACAAATAAATGGCCCTTGGTTACATGTAAATTTTTCATCGGACTGAAACGTATTTTGAGCCGTGGTGAGCCCAAAGAATTTCAGTCTAATTCGATTAGAAGGGCCCCAAAAGAAAATTTAAAAGAGAAAACTCACCGACATTAAATAAAGGAAAGCTCATGATCTCTGAATGTGATCACCCTATCATGTTTACCAGTCGGGGTTTATTGAAACGGCGGATTTCCCTCTTTTATGGAGGAATTTCAATTTAATTCAGATCTGTCAATGTTTACCGGGAAAGGGGAAAAATACAAAGGGATATTTGCAAATTTACAATAGCACTGGGATGATTTTTTTTTTTTTTTATTTCTTTGGTAGACTTGGTCTGAGAGGACGAACGCATGTTTCATCACGATCCTTTGTCGGTTTCATGCCGTATTCAGTGAAAATCTTTAGTCGAAGTCGAAACTCGTTGGGATGAAATGCGAGAATAGTCGAACCCAGAAAAATAATAAGTATCGTCAGTTGAACGTTTCTTTAAACTTTTTAGCGAGGTCAGATGTTAACTCCCAGAGGGTTTTTAGAAAAAAAACCCTATTTGTATGTTGGATTCAGGTCCGGTTAGATTCGAATTCATTGCACTGACCTTTTTTTTACTAAATAACTTCAAATCTTTAATCTTCAAATTTACCGTTAACATGAACTTAACTTTTTAATTTTCTATTAACATTTTTAATTTCATACTAACTTTTTTAACTTCAATTAACAATTTTAACTTCGAATTAATTCTTTTACTTCAAGCTAACTGGTTTTAACTTAACATTAACCTTGTTTTCTTGAAAATCACCTTTTACTCCATAATTTTTTTAACTTCAAATTAACTTTTTTTAACATCACATCAACCTTTTTACTTCAAAATGTCCTCCTTTTTAAATATACAATTAATTTTTTTAAATGTCAAATTAAACGTTTTTAACTTCAAAATGTAATTTGTTTAAATTACAATTAATTTTAAATTTTAAATCAACCATTTTTAATTTCCAATTAAACGGTGTTATTTTTAATTAACTTTTTTCAACTTCAAAATGTAATTTCTTTAAAATTATAATTAATTTTAAATTTTAAATTAATTATTTATAACCTTAAAAATTAACCATTGTTAATTTCAGATAACTTTTTAAGTTCAATGTAAACCCTTGTTAACTGAATTTTATTTATTTTTTTATTTATTTATTTTTTTTTTTTTTACTTGCATGTTAATCCCGTCTAACATCAAATTAACCCTTTTTACCTTCAATTTAATCTTCTTTTACTTCAAAGTAACCGTTTCTTTAAAGCATTAAAACATATAAGAGAGTATAAAGATGTAAAAAGTAAATTTCCTGTATATTTGGGAAATTGTTTTGTTTTTTCGAAATATTTTTTTTTAAATTGAAGATTCAATTTCAAATTAACCTTTTCTTCATCTCCAATTAATCTTTCATAATTTCAAACTAACCGTTATAAACTTAAATTTACCTTTTTTAATCGTAACTTTTTAAACATTATATTAAGTTTTGTTATTTTCAAATCGACTCTGTTTAATTACAAATCAACCGTTTTTTTTTTTTTAACTTCAATTCTTTTACTTAACCTTTTAATTCCAAATTTATTATTTTTTTAACGTTCAAGTCAGTCTTTTCTAACATCAAATTAACCGTTTTCATCAATCTTTTTTTCCTTCAAAGTAACCCTTTCTTTAAAACAAAAACACATAGGAAAAGTATCAAATAAGCATGTAAATTTCCTGAATATATGAAAAATTGTTTGTTTTTTCGAAAGAATTTTTTTAAATTTGAGATTTTTCAAATTTAAATTGGGTTTTTATATAATTCCTATATGCTTGTAGTCTGTATTACACTAGAAGTTATAAAATTAACTATAAAAACTAATTCTTCAATTAATTCAACATTTTTTTCAATTATAAAATGATTATTTTATATGGTCTGAGGACAACAGTTTAAAGATTAAATAGTATATTTGAATAAAAGATTTCAAATATGCATCGAGCAAAATTGCTCCCTAAACTGCTCATATTTTTAGTAAATTTTCATGTATATTGTATCCTGTTGAAAATACACAGCCGGTGTAGTCAAATTATTTTTTCAAGCGTTAATACGGCGCCAAATTCAAAGAGGGAAAACCAATAAGCGCCTTTTCCGGGTCATTTAGAAAATATTGCCTGAAGGGGAAAATAACGGTGGGGCTCCTTTGATTCCGCCTTGTTTTCCCCACAAAAGAAACTCTATATTTTGATGATGTTAACGCCGTATTGCCTCTCCTATTAAAGTTTATCGCCATTTAATTAGTCCTTAAACAAAAGTATTTTTCAAAAAGAGAATTTTATGTGTGTTCAGTACGTAAAATTCAGGTAAATATGGGATACTCCACCCAATGAGGACTATCTGCTTTGTGTACTTGTACTCCAGCAGAGAGTCATCACGGAATTTAGATTATTAGGCCTGGTTTGAATTCGATTTTTTCTAAAGATACGCTCTAATTTCCAAGATATTTCTCCAGGCATGTAGTAGGTACATTGGGGCCCCTCGTATATACCGCCACAAAATCTGAGCCATGTTGGTTGATACCATCCTTTTTCAAATGCCTTCCTCTTTTTTTTTTTTTTTTTTGCATTCTATTTTCTTGCCAAATCTCACCAGGATGTGTTTGGATTGTTTGTCTCGAGTGGATTGATTCCATCGTTTTCTCATTGTCAAAAAAATGGTTCAAGGATTTATCAGAGTAGTAGCCTTTTTTCAAGGACATACGATTCCTCGTTTCCCTAAATTCCTACATCTATATACACATAAAATTCCAATTTTCTTTTTTGTCTGAGGAAAAGAAATGAACATTTTTAAACCTTTATTTTTTTTTCAGTAAGTTGTTTAAAAACTGAACACTATACAATTTTTTTTCGATGTTTCGTAATAGAAGAGGTCATGTGAGCCTTCATGGTGGCGCAGTTTGTGAAAACAGCACATTTGTAAGTATGTCGGGTTCGAATGCAGGGCGCTGGGTTCGAACCCTGGACCTTTACCTTCCGTGATGAGCGCCGTGTCAAAGCCTACCGTTGCGGCCACTGACGGCCCCAAGAGTCAATTATTAAACGTTAAAAAACATTAAACTTTGATTATATAAATAAATTTTTTGCCTGTCGGTATATTTAACTTAATAGACTCGATACCCCAGAAGAAAGATAAACAATGTCTCAAAATTTCCGGCAACGATTTTTTTTAAGTTTTTCTTTTACATTTGAAAGCTCAAATTCGAATCAACCATTGTCTAATGTATAGCTCAAAACGACCCTCAACAAACAGGATGATCATAGGATGGAATTTAAGTATTCCGAGGTTTGTGTGGCATTTATGCGTGTATTATTTATTTACGGAAGGGCGAATGGAGAAAGCTGCCGGCTTTAAGGAAAGAAAACGCCCGGAATAAGGAATATCATAAGAAAGGGCGAATTCTTTCCATGGGCCGTTTTGCGGGGAGAGAAGAAGGTGCCAGTTGGCGATGCAGACGCTTTGGCAGATGGTGTCGAAATATATTCAGGGCCGTCGAACGGCCAGGGGATAAGAAAAAGACAAGTGCGGGTTACGGCGGATTTACATTTCCTTCCTTGGTAGGAAAACTTTTCTGGCCGATTGTCGGGCGTGGGCGCGGCGGTGAGGATATTACGGCAACTCACCATCCAACAAATCACTCAAATCCGTCCAATAAACGCCTCTGTTTTCACAACTAGCATATCTGTTCAATATAACTGATTTATATTACGGACCGGACCGGTTTAATGCCGTGACCTTCGACGTGGAAAAGTTGACTTTCCAACTTTTTATTAACATCGTCAATATTGCCGGGATATATGGGTTTTACCTCCTTCGTTCAAAACCTGACGTTTGCATTCAACCTTTTCCCCTAAAACCCTTTCTTTAATAGGCAATAATTTATGTCAGTATATCATATTGGACGCTATATAATCTAGTAAAAGAAAAAGAACTTATGTCAAATCTAAAATACACTAATATTTATATTGTAATAAGCTAATCTAATAAAATCTTTTATCTCAACCAATACCTTTCATAAAGATTAATTAATTGTAACAAGTTATTTGCTCGGTCAATCGGACCACGAAATCTAATGGATTTAATAAGTAAAATGATGTATATCTTCACGAAAGCTCTCTGTGGCCGTTTCATTTTTCAGCGAGTATCAAATAGATTATACATTTGAAAAATGACAAAAAGGAGGGAAAATTCTAAAGGTGAGGTTGAGATGGTAAGTTAATATTCGAGTGGATCGGAGTCACGATAGCTCAAGTGGTAGAGCAGCGCCCGCGGAGGGTCGTGGGTTCGAATCCCCCCCCTGACACTGGCTTTTTTAATCTCAACCAATACCTTACATAAAGATTAATTAATTGAAAGAAGTTATTAATTGTACCACGAATTCTAACGGATTGTATAAAATTTACAAGATGTCTCACTACGCAATTATTATCAAACGAAGGAGTATCTATCACAATATTAGTATAATTGTAATGATGTTGAAAGGCCATGATTATTATCAAAACACAAACACAGTAATAATCATGACTTTGATTTTGGGAATGTTAATAATACGACTACTGAGCATAACATGGGTCGAAGGGTATAAAAAGAAATGATTTCATTCATCAATATAACAACTCTTGAAATTTAAAAACATAATTTAATGATCTAAGTGATATTTATAGTGGAATTTTAGAACACGCTAAACCCTCTCTCCAAAGAAATCAGAACAATACACATTACATTTTAAATAGTGACAACAAAATATAAACAATTATTTATGTATATATTTATATAAAAAAGGATTGTGATGAAAAACACATTTTTTTAAAATTGAAAAACATTCTATGGAGATTCAAAACGACTATTTCCAAACCTAAAGACCAGCAAATTTCAGAAAACATAACGTTTAATATCATTTTTAGGGTGTAATGCTGTTTGATTAATTTTTTTCCAAAATGAAGAAATTGATGAAGGGAAATGATAAAAAACCGTGGTTGACGGATTGGTAAGGTGGAAAGATTAAAAATAAAAATAAAAACCTTAAGGAATATATTTCAATTAATTAAGGTTTTCAGTTGAGATAAAAACGTCAGTGTCACGAGCGGGATTCGAACTCACGACCTTCGGCCACACCGCTGCTCCACCACTTGAACTATCGTGACCTTGATCCACTCAGACACTACCTTCCCATTTCAACCACACCTTTTGAATTTTCCTTCCTTTTTGCAATTTTTCAAATGTGTAATATATTAGATTCTCGGCGACAAATAAAATGGCTTTGGCATTTAGAGCTTTAATGGCTTCATTTTTACTTATTAAATTCATTAGTTTTCGTGGTCCGCTTGACCAATTAATAATTTTCAATTAATTAAGGTGGATCCAAGTCACTGTAGGTCAAGTGGTAGACGGCGTATTTAGCCAAAGGTCCTGGGTTCGAATCCCGTTCCTGACACTGGCTTTATTATCTCAACTAAAAACCTTAATTAATTGAAAAATATTAATTGGACAAGCGAACCACGAAAATTAGTGAATTAAAGAATATATATTAGTTGGTCTACTAAGTCAGTTCTAATAAATGAAACGAAAAAAATAATAAAACCGTAATAAAATATTGACTACTTTGTTAATTAACTTAATTATGTGAGGTAAATTCATTTCAGTTGATAACATTAATCAATGATAGATAAGATAATTTCTTGATAATTAATGAAAGTCAAGTAAGCAACATTCATGGTTGTCATCATAAATCAAATTATGGTAGAGATTGCATCATTATTCAGCAGTAAGGTACGATGTGTGTAGAAATAAATGTGTAAGGGTGGGTTAGGTGCTAGAGGACAAAGCGTAATAAAAATTAAACGGATGTTTTAATATAGTGTAAGTTTATGTAAAGGTTCTTTAATATTTGGAGAAAATTTTCCTCTTTGTCCATTTTTCAGTGATACTTTCAAGTTTTTTCCAATTAAAGTTGCGTCAAAGGAAAAAAGTTTCAGATGATCCTGAATTATCGAGAGAAAAAAGGCCCGCCCGTTTGACTAATCTCTTTAAGAAGGCTAAGTCGAGCTCGGTAACTTAATTTACAGGAAATGAAGCAAGAGAAAGAACACGAAAAAAGACTTTTTAGTAATGTTTCTGGCTGTTTTGAGGTATTCAATGGAACTGAATTAGATCAATTATTTTTATTTTGTTTTAACAAATATTTTTGAAAAAAATTAACCTTACAGTGTAATAGAGCGTGTAAAAATTGCGATTTTTGCCGATGTTTTATATAAAATTTTGGGAATGCAAGGCTTTATTTGATTTTCAACCCACATTTCTCGAACCTGATAAACAAAACTAAACTTTTACTTGTAACATAAATTTTAATTAACGGAGTATAATTGATGACTTTCCAAAAATGGACGGGCTATCTCAACAGGGAATTGATCAATTTCTCCCCTTATAACCCATATGGGCAATTAACCATTCGGATCCTTAAAACATGCTTATGCGGTATTCGAGGGGTTTGGAGTTGTGAGGTGGATTCATCTGATTAGGCGAAATCCTCGTTCAGTGTGAGATACATAGCTTGGATAAACATACTTCTCCGAGGCTTGCATAAGATTGAAATTCAATCCTGTTGCTAATAATTATCGTTTACTAGCGTTGAAACAAACATTCTCGTTTCCTTTAGAAATAAATGACTTATTAGCAAGCTTACCAAGTAAAGCTGGTTGGGTCAGACAAGGAAAGTTTGCTTAATTTTTCCGCAGACTTTATAAAGGGGCGAATCTGTCACGATAATATGCCTGAGTTATCTTCTTGACAATGTAAGGATGAAGGTTCCATCAGTTTAGTAATTTTTGTTGATTATCATCGCGTATTCGAGCCAATCCAACAAAACCTTTTAACAAATAATCTTTACCTTACAACAAAGATGAAGGCTTATGTGAAAAATGGCCGATTATCTGAAAACACTAAGGCCGCCCAAGGAGTTCTAAAGGGCGAATCACGCGGACCGCTGCTGTTTAACATTTTCATTGCTTGCATTGAGCAATATCCAATAAAACGGCTCGATATTGATGGCTTCTCGTCGATTTGAACGGTACTATTTGCCATTTACCGTGTGGACGTTCATAGGAAGGAAAGTCGTCATCGTTCTTAGACCATCTCAGTGTTAACAAGCATTTACTTAATTCTTTCAATTATTGATTCTTTATATGTCATGGTCGAGATAAATGACACGAGCGGGATTCGACACCAACGACCTTTGGCTAAATACGCCGCTGCTCTACCACTTGAGCGATCGCGACTTCGATCCCCTCGGACACCAACTCTCCATCACAACCTACAACCGTTCGAATTTTCCCTCTTTTTCCCATTTTCAAATGTCGTATAGTCAGGATTGGATTCTCAGTGAAATATGAAGTGGCCACGATGAACTGTTTAGTGAAGTGATACTTTTTTGACTTATTAAATATTAATTCATTTATGTTTTAGCAGTCGATTGACCATGTTATCTCATTCAATTGATTATTCTTTGTATGTAAGGTCTTCGTCGTTGTAAACTCTCCATCGCAACCTTCAACCGTTCGAATTTTCTGCCTTTTTTCCATTTTCAAATGTCGTGTAATCAGAATTGGATTGGAGGGAAAATTTGAACGGTTGTTGGTTGAGATGGAGAATTGGTGTCCCAGTGAAGCGCAGACACGGTAGGTCAATTGGTAGAGCTGCGGTGTATATTAGCCAAAGGTCGTGGGTTCGAATCCCGCTTATGACATCTCGACAAAGATATTACACAGAACGAGTAATTGATTGAAAAAGTCACTTGGTCAATTGGCCACTAGATCGTTTAATTAATATTTTAAATACAAAAATAGTTCCGTTCACCAAGGGCTCTTGTAAACGTGAAGAATTGGTCTTCAACGAGCAAACAATGGAATCTATCAAGAATTATATACACTGCATTTTAAACACTCTGCTGCTGAGAAGATGAGTACGGGGTACATTCAAGAACCATACATTTTTCTCTATTCAAGATTGAAAATGTACCATATACAGCATAAGCATGCTGTTGTTCGTCACTTTAGGGATGGAGACAGCTTGATCATATTGACAAAGTTCTTATTCTTAAAACGTGTTCTGAAACATCCATCACCTTATAAGCAGTTGTATGTTTAAAGTCAGGAAGTGTAAAGCCACCTAGTGTTCGGATAGGCTCTAAATGGCATCTAAAGATCCTGGGAATGGACGATTGCCGCTATCTCGAAATTTGTTGAAAGAGATATTTCTGAATAGTGTAGCTAGGCTAGTTTCTGTTTACACAAATGGACACTTAATAACCTTTAATGGCCCTGAACTGAATAATCCAACGACAACTGAACAACCCCTGAACATATTCAATTATTAATGACTGCCAAAATGTTTACATATATTGAAGAATTCAAAAATTGGTTCATTGTTAACTTATAGTTATTTTTAATATAGCAACCTTATATTGTTACCAGCGTGTAAGCAATAAAAAAACCTTTCAGCCCATTGTAGAGTCAAATTTGCATTTAAACAGCTTTTGGAGTTGATCAGAAATATTTCACCGGGCGGAAAAACCTCGTTACTGACCAGCATCAATTTCTTCTTTTTTTTTTAACTTCAACCATTTCCTATTTGCCGGCAATTGGCAGTTTGATGGACGTGTGGCGAATAACAGCGGGATAATACGAAATTCCGAACAATAGACGACCTAGATAAGTCGAGCACCCGTCTGATAAATCCATACGGTCGTAATCCTGTCAGCGTTTATTTACATTTTTAAAAGTTTCGGGGGATCATTCGATCCTTTCGATATTGTGCAATTTATTTCACAACAAAATACATCGATTGATTGTTTATTTTTAGATTTGTGATCTTGAAATGATGTTTTCCAGGTACGATATGTTATTTCTATGTAACATTTATGTACGCTCGGGAAGTCACGAATTAGAGATAGATAGATAGATATACTTTATTTACAAAATGAAAAAAACATCTGAGTTAAAAAATAAAAACACAGTATTATTATAGCAGGGTGTTAAAACCGTCAGCCAGGAATTAGAGAACTGTATTTTGAAGAATAAAAAATTATGTCTTGATATTATCAATAAAAATGTGTTGTAATAAGTAAGGTGAGTTTTAAAAAAACAGTAAATAAGTTACTTTTCTTCTACTGTCAAGTTTGTCAAGTCTTAAGTCATCAGAAACCGGCAGGTTTAACTATTTTCTAACTAACTAATTTTAACTAATTGTTTTTCTAATTTATTTATATGAGTTAAGTTGGGAGCGCAGTGTATTGCACTACATTCTAAATTAGGACCAGGGAAGAATATAATATAATTAAAGGGTTGTGGTTTGAGATAGATTGATAAAGATTATTTTAAATTGACAGGATCCATGAATATGATACAATGATCAATGATAATCCCACACTCTAATCACAATGAAAAGGGGTGACCAGAAATTTGCGAAAAGTCATTAGGAAGCACTTAGAAAAGTTAAGGGACAATTTATTTTTATTAAACCAAAGAGCTAGAGCTTTTAAAGGCCTAAACAGTCAGCAGGAGATTATATTGCCATTGAGAGAATTTAATATCGTCGTTAAATAATAGGTAAAAACAGTCAAGAAATAGTAACATTTCATTTGTAAAAAATTGAAATAAGACCAAGGTGAAAGCTTGAGGCAGGCCAGAAACAGCCTATTTGATATGAGTATTCGTTCTATGTCAAATTATGTCATGTCATTCAAAGAATCCATTTAAGCCAGCTTATAAATCAAAATTTTTCAATTCTTCTTGTCAAAAGTTTTAATGTATACTGTACAAATATATCTACCAGGTTGACTTTTTTATAGTGGTCGAGGATGAAATTTTAAAATTAAGGAAGGACGGCGGTTGTAGAATTAACGATAGTACCGGATCATCTCGTGAGTTGATCAAAAGAAGAAAATCTTTCGATTATTGAGGATAGGAGGAAGAATTTAGTTATGAGGTGATAGTTCTGATGTGTGCAGTACTGTCATAATTGAGACATAAATCTTGTGTATTGACAGCAGGGTCGTTGTGAAGGTGCAACTGTGAAACTTTAATTTATGTATAAAAACATACAAATCAAGTTATATTACAAGTGGGTAGAATTTTTTGTGTGTTGATGCAGTACAGTTTGTTATTTAATTTATAATGCATGTTGTTGTCAGGCATTGCATAGTCTTTATAATTTAACTGAGGAACAATAATAAACCAATGCAAGGAATAAGGACGTTTTGAAATGAGGAGAGTGGCACACCCTAGATTTTGAGTTAAAATTACAACTCCCGCCAGTCCTGAATTATGTACGACACTCGGTTAAAGTAAGCATTACAAATAGGAGTTTGTACAAAGCGATTTAATTTCAAATGTGGCACACCGTGGGACTGAGCATGCGAACTCATGTGTAACAAAGGCTGGGGCACACGACACGCAAGAGTTATTCGTAAGCGGAGGCAACTTACAAGTGACACAAACACCCGAGGCTAAAGACTGACATTTTTCAAGCGTAATTTATGCGGACGATAAATTCAGGAGCCGTGCATCATGCTCCACCCTCGAAGAGCATCATTACAGGGCTATTTAAGCCACGGCATCGCCTAACCCAGGGGTATCCCCCCGGAACACTATTATAACTGATATATAGGCGTTGTATGCCACCCTGTCCATCCCCGACCGCTTATATTTATTATAGGACGAATGACACCCACGGGAAAGCAATCCAATCGTTTGCGATTGTTTAGGGCGAATCGTCGCCCCTTTATTACATGCAGGAATGAATCCCTTATCGGATGCCTTTGGGAATTCTCTCGGGTTGAAGCACGCGGCGGTGCATACCGTCAACGATATCCTTTTCTCCTTAAAATATGACAAAGTAATAATCGTATATGCAAGGCACGAAGGCCGACTCTTATCCGGGAAAATATTGTTTTTTAGGGGCTGGAGCTGTTGGCAGTCGAGACCTACCATCTCGCAGATACCCCCCCCCCTTCGCGGGATTTAAAACGGATAAATTTTACTGTACCAGATGAAACATAAAAATAGCACAAAAAACAAAAAATTTATTAATTATTTATATAGCTTTTACCCGTTACATTAATACTTGTTAACTTGTTTAATTTCAAATAAGCTTTTATTATTCATATTAACTCATTTTAATTTCAAATTAACAATTTTTATTTCCGTTTGGCCCTTTTTAACATCAGATTAACTTTGTTTAATGTCAAATTAACTTTTTAACTATATTATTCTGGTGTAGAAATTAAAAGTGTGTTATAATAAGTAAGGAGGAGGGGTCAATGGCCCAACGGCTTAGGCGTGGACACAACGCTCATAACTTTAAGGTAAAAGTCCCGGGTTCGAATCCAGGGCCCCCGACAATCTTACAAAGGGCATTTTTCAAACACCTCCAGGTTTAATATGACCTCTGCAAGTAAGCCGAGTTTTAAACAAACAAAACATTAAATAAGTTACATTTCTTCTCCTTTCAAGTTTGCCAGTCTTATATCTTCAGAAACCTGCAGGTAGTAAAGAATATCATCAAGAAAACCTCATAACCTTCGTGCCTTTTAATAACTAATTGTTTAAAAATATTTTCTAATTTATTTATATGAGTTATGTTGGGAGAACAGAGAATTGAACTATATTCTAAAATAGGACCAATAAGCAATATAATATAAAGTGTTGTTGTTTGAGAAATATGGTTAATGATTATTGATATATTTATGTTTTAGTTGTCAATTGGCCAAGTTACTTCTTTGAATTAATTATTCTTTTTATACAAGGTCTTGGTTAAAATAAAAACGTCAGTGTTACGAGCGGAATTCGAACACATGACAAATGAAATGGCCACGGAGAGCTGAGAAATGGCACAAATAAGGGAAAATTCGAAAGATGAGTTGTGGTGGGAAGTCAGTGTCACGAGCGGAATTGACCTATTGTTACTTCGATCCTCCCAAGCGATTACAATTAAAATCAAAAGTTGTGTAAAATTAAATTTATATAAACATATTGTTCTTAATTTTCTGAAGATAAAATAATAAATAAGCAAAATAATTCTCAAATTAAATAAAGTATCCTTTCGTTCTATACTTAATTAATTACATATCTTTTAATCTTAATTGTATTAATTTTATTTAATGAAAATACTTAAGTACTTAAGCATTATATTAATATTTACTTAATAAAATACTTTATTATTCGCACCTAGCTTAAGTGCAGTACATTAAAGCGATCAGGGAAGTAACGAACCCCCGTCCAGAGTCATTTTTTAACCTGGAAAATATCTAATTTTTGAATGATAGGGGTTCTCCCTGGATTTTGTTGTCTGAATGGGGCCCTCTGGCTGAGAGGTTTAGGTGTCCTGCTCTAGCCTAATAAGCTAGGGATGCTTAGAGATATCCGCACAATAATGATCTTGGTATGACCTATGTGCAACTTGGTACGACCTTCTAATGGGATTTTACAATCGTAGCGTTTAGAAAATCGTATTTTATTATTTGCAGTGTAAAGACACGGAATTGTCCTATATTTGTTACTATTTAAAAATCGACTTAAATGTAAACTGGAAAACAACCATATAATAATAGTAATATTTAGTCAGAGACCGTCTGTTTAGCGAGCCCTGATTATTCCATTAGTTCCTTCGTTATTATTTATAAGCGTATGTATATTTAAATGGGCGGCGGTGGCTGTCCCTACCAACTCCGAGTTTCATCAGCCTATTTCATTTTATCCTCCCTTCTCCATTCTTATATTTTATTATTACTATTCTGATATTGCTCCTCTTTTATTTATTTCATCAAATTCTCTATTCTCTTTTCTCGGGTCGTTCTGTCGTGTCCCCCAAACGGGAAAATTTTATTTTCATTATTTTCCCCCTCAGCTCATCTTTATTTGTTATAAGTGTATGAATGCACAATTCAGTCGGGCGTCAGTTGTATTGGTTCTTCGTAAAACAGAAACCGACAAGATTAAAAAACTAACCTTTTTGAATAAAAAACGATTAAAAACAACGTTAATTTAATGTAATGTAAGTTTAATAATAAATAAATCGGCAGTTGACAAACGGGCGTTTACTTTTGGACCTAAACCCGCGTATGTCCGGCATGTAGTGAATGTTTATTCCACGTGACTGATGCAGATTGTCATTCCTTGGCTCCATATAGAGAGCGAGTAGGAATACCGCCCTAGATAATTGTGCCTGAGCACAGGCAGCGAGTATTTTGCTGTCCTGTTGTTCATTGAGAGAATTGAGTGAATGTATTTATTAGTGTGAAGGTGATTAGCCCGATAGCAGAATATGCAACACTCCATCGTCAATTAGATTAGTTAGATGTAGATAGAATGTGTAAAGTGATGGAGGAATATCGACAACCCTTTCGACCCTACACAACTACCAACATAAAACCATCAATTAAATTAGTTACCATGGCTTCCTAATTTAACCGTATACGAGAATGTGTTTAGAATTAAAAACAGATTTGGTGGATGAAATGACATAGATGACAGTCACTAGAGCCCAACCGCGGTAGCTGGGAAAATTAGACTGTCACCCCAGACTGCAAAAACCCAGGTGATTCGCGCAGCCTACCGGGTTATAATTTAAAAGTTTACTCTATTTTTGATTTTGAGGGAAAAGATAATTACATTGAGTTTCAGACACCCTGTATATGATAAAAACATTTTTTTTAAATGCTGGAGGAAAATAATTAATACTTTAAATACCATGTTGCATAAACGGATTGAACATATACTTCCATTGAATTGATCTAAGTATGGAACAACCGATAAAGTTTGTAAAGTAACTCGGAATTAAATCAACATATGTTTTGTTTCATTGATTTTTTGTTTTATTTTATACGTGGTCAGAACCATTAACGTGTTCTATGTGTTTGAATTCCGGTAGATTTCGTTTGTATTATTCAATCGGATCGGGTGAGGCCTTATAAACCTATATTTCCAAGTCCTGTAGAAATGTCCTGTTTTCGATGTCGGACGAGGACCAACCGCGAAATTTATCCTTAAATTCGAGACGCATCTCTTCGGACACCCTGTGAGTACAGGAGAGAATGTTCCAATCGACTCTATCGTGAAAAGCACGAATGAAGTTTTCTGACAGATTCTGCACTTGGGTGATAGCAGTCCAAACGACTTTGTCTTGGAACTCCTTTATGAAGTTCTCGGACAGTTTCTGCAACCACGACACCGCGTGCCAGTCTACTTTGTGCTGGAAATCTCTGATAACGCTTTCGGGTAGCTGATGCACCCAGGACACGCCGACCCAGTCGACCCTGTCGTGAAACTCCCTGAGGAACGTCTCGGTCAACTCTTGACCTCTGGAAATGGCGTGCCAGTCGACTTCGTTTTGGAACTCCCTAATGAAGCTTTCCGACAGCTCCTGACTCCTCGATATCTCGCCCCAGTCTACCTTGTCACGGAACTCCCTGATGAAGTCTTCCGACAAATCTTGGTTGAACGAGACGACGTACCAATCGATCTTGTCGTGAAAATCCCTCATGAGGCTCTCGCTCATCGTCTGGCCGACTGACACTCCTCTCCAATCGACCATGTCTTTGAACTCCCTGATAAACGCTTCGGACAGGCTTTGACACCACGACACCTCCTTCCAGTTGACTCTGTCCTGGAACTCCCTGATAAAAGATTCGGACAAGATTTGCCACCGGCTCACCAGGTCCCAGTTCAAATGCTCGTGGAAGTCTTTCATGAAATCCTCCTCGAGTGTAACGCCGCTGGAAACCTCCTCCCAACCAACCGGGCCGAGTCTTTTCATTAAAACCATCTTCGACATTTTTCGGAATTTGGGAGACGCTTGGTAACAGTTGATCACATCTTCGACGCTCAGGTATTCGAATACCAGGCTGGCGATTGGATAATATTGTGTACTAAGAAGGCTTGCCAAATTATTGTTCATGATACTTATTTTGTTTTGTAGAAAAATTTTGAAAAAAGAAAACATACCTCCTAAGGAGATTGTTTTTATTTTGCTAATTAACGATTTACTTATGTTTTTTTATAGTAATGAAACATAAGTTTTTATTTTTTATTTTTATGTTTTCTCTAGTGTTGTAAGTAAAAATGAATGACCAAAATTTACAATTTTTACCTTCGTTGTCTAGCCAGTTCCATTAGAATAAACAAACAAAATCTAATATAATGGAGTTAAACAAAAGATTTTTATTGCTGAACTTTAAAATTTCCTATAAATCAATAACAAGATTGCACGAAAACTAAAAAAATAATAATTGAAAAGTAAATGGCAGGGTTTAGTACTCTGGTTTAATAGGAATGAATGGTGATTGTAATTTATTAGAGTGAATGGAAGGGCTTTACACTGAAGATCGAGTAATGTGGACTAGTGTGAATGAATTTTAGTGTGAGCATGTAGTATATTAGAGTGAATGGAGTGGCTTATCCGCAATTACCGCGAGGAATATCAAATACTCCTGGGTGGTGTCAACGAAGCCTGGTGTGTAAATGTGATTTATTAAAGAAAATGGCACAGTTAATCACCAATTACCACGAGGAAAGGCCTGGCCCTGGCATAGGTCTCTGGGCATTCGGGGCAAAGAGGCAATATGTTGTGCAAAAAGGGAGCCAACATGGACTCTATGGGCCCAGAACCCTACTGCGGCCTAGCATCCTGCCACAAAAGAGGTTACATCTTAAAATGAGTCCAAAACCTGGTGGAACAATACCGCAGGTATGAGGCACGCGAAGAGATCCTTAGAAGGACCATCAGTAAAACCTACAAAAGAATTAATGATAGGCAACCACTACCGAACCAGTATTCTGGTTGGACCCTGACAGGGCACTACCACTTAAGAAAGTATAACGGATAGGAGTACAGACAGAAGAAACACTGTGCAGGTACTGCCAGGAAGAGGAGAAGATAGCAGAAGACATTTTCTATTTCTTCGAAGGTCAATGTAGGTGCAGGTACTTGCAACTAGACAGGATAAACCACAAGCAAGATCCTACACCAAGGAGCCTCTGGCATAGCTGTGGAGGCTGGTTAATAGCCTGAAGCTGACCAGTGAGTTATAATAGAAGAGCACAATAAATCTATTCAGGTCGAGGTGCAGTAGACCTTGTGGCCGCATCTCTTATCCCTATACTTATCCCTATATTACCCTGAGGAATATCAGTACCGATGGGTAACGTAAAAGTTATTAGCGCAAATGTTGGCTTATCCCCAACTACCTAAAGGAATATCGAGTACCTTAGGTAGAATGAATGATAAACCAGACTATTGTTTAATTTATTACGTTTTTGTACTTTTGTACTTGTGTTTGTTATTTTACCCATAATTAACGAAGACTTAGGTACAAAGTGACGTGCAATAGGTTAAACAAAAGAGGACTGAGAAATTGAATGGAAGAACATGACAAGAAATTAGAAGGAATAAAACACGATAAAGATAGTGAAATCATTGACGGATAGCGATAGTTTGCCGGCCCTACAAAATGCGGATATAATTAATGCGTCATTATTTTTTATGAAATTCTGTTGTGTAAGAACATATGGCTTGAATAACATTCAACCCAAAAGTGTTACAATAAGTTTTTATATTCTACAGCCTACAATGTAGCGAGAGCATCGAACTCGTTTTTCAGTAGTAGTGAGAAAATATTTTAAAATTTAAAAACAATTTTCCTCTACATTTAGTAGTCCGAATCTATTTCAGAATGGAGGGATAAAGTTTGTTGTATATGTTGGTGTGTAACGCATTCCGACTTTGATGGAAAACGTCTTTTGATTGAGGGATGGCCATGATCAAAACAAGCCCTGCCACTTCTCCGGCTAATTTGAAAACAATCGCCATTAAAAAATGTTCAGTCGACCTGGGCTTTTTCCTTTTGCCTCTCCGCCTGAGTCCCCGATGTCCCCTTTTAACTAGTATTTGATGGCCCAGTGCACAATTAGTCCGCCATTCATTTTTCTAACGTGGACACATATTGCGCTTGTAAATTTTAACCATTTTTAACTTGGATTCGGGCCGAACATTATTTGAAACGTGCTGTTTAAATATTTAAACTTTGCAGCTTACTGACTTTTATTACATTCCTACTGATGAAAACTAATCTATTTTAATCAAAAATTCCATAAAAGCCTACCATCTGAACTGCAGGAAATGTACTGTCAATAATTAGCAATTATTAATTATTGCAACAAAGAAGTCATTAATTTCAAAACTCAAAACTATATAAACTATTAAAAAAAAACACAAACCTTAAGTTGCAAATTATACATGCACAAGTGAGCTGGACGTGGAGTCACGAGACTGAAACGACCGGACTGAAGCGTCATCAAAATCAGACGGGCCTATAACAAAACGAATACAAAACAATACTTCGACCTAATTAAAGTAAGTAGAACTGGGGTACAATGAAGCTATCCAACATCCAACCCATTCATGCATTCCAATCAAAAGTCCTCAGAAGAATTTTCCTGTCTACTACTTCTCTAGCTTCACCATCCACAATGACCTCAATGATGACCTCAACATTATTTTTGTTTAATACTTGAATCATTCGCTTTCTGCACTTCTTCTCTAACCTTTAATCTCGCACCAACCTTTTTCTAGATTTGGTCGATTGAATCCTGATTTTATTTAAATCTTTACGCCACTGCGATCTATGTTGATATATTGTGAAATCCGTTTGAATTACAACCATACCTTGTAAAGTGTACTTTTTTCTATCTAAAACTAAGTACTTTCCTCCAAGTTTTTTCGCGTACCTCTTATGGTGTGAGAATTTTTTAATGAAGTGCCTGTGCAGCCGGGCAAATTGAAGCTTTCTTCACATACAGGAAGGTCATGTCAAGAGCGAAAAGGCAGGTACAGAGGCCTATAATTATTCTCAAATTTCCTGCTGATAGAGGACCTTTTCCATTTTGAAAGATTTATAATCTCTTAGCTAGCTTCATACCTTTTATCCCGTTCTTGAGTTTTTCTCTCTCAAGCCACTTTTCAAGTTCAAACATAAGTGGTTCTGGACCCAAGTAACCCAAGTATGAGCTAGTTGGGCAGCCAGTTCATCTCCTTCTTCATGTCCGAGAACCCACTTTGGTATAATGTTTTTGTGTTTTTCCAGAGTTACTAGGCAATTTAGGCACTCACAGAACAAGTCTGGAGTTGAGAGCTTACGCCATTTAGTACTTTAATGCCTGGGTGATTAAAAATATGTAAATATGTTTAATGTTTTTATAAACTTTTCTTCAAAAGACATTGGCCCAGAAAGCTACTCGCCCCTAAATCTCTCAGCATCGAGAGTGTCATCCTAGGATGGCTTCTTAAGACATATGTACTCATGAAGCAGTGTTGACCGTTGTGCAAATTGTATGTACAGGATACAAATAATTAAAAAATTGTTTTTTAAGTTAATATTAAGTTTTAAAAAAGGAACACGACTCTCGTAAAATTTGCAAAGAACCGAAAATAGTAGTGAAGTAAGATGAACTACTAGTCACTAACAGATGTAAAATTAATATACCTATATTTTGAAATTAAAATTTTTAATTATAACGTTAAATAAATATTAATTAAACACGAAAAAGTTCTCATGCATAAGTAATCATTGGAAGGAAGAATTAACATTCTGAAACACTAGAGGTCCCAAGAGGCCTGTGAACTTTGTAAGGAAATGTCAGAGTGATGCCTGTTAATTCAAGGAACGGGGCCCAGGTCCCGGCCCTCCATTAATGGAAATGTTGCCAGATTCCCTAGCGCCTCGACTAAATATGTTTAGGGCGCGGGGGCATCTGAAGGTAAATTGCCTCTGGCCGGAAGGATCTTTTCTCTAGAACGGTTGTCACACAGGTGCCTAGAGAATTGTGCCAAGAGGGAATTGCCAAGTTGTTAAACGTCCTCGCCCCCTTCTAATCTCGACCGTTCCTGTCGCCTGTTTTCGTCGTTCCTGAGGATTATTTCAAATGAGTCGGTCCACCTGGATTAACAAGCATGGCTGATCTTCCTATATAAACAAACTTATAAAATGTTTACTCTCACCGAAAAGCGCATAAATAGTAGAAATTCAGCAAACAAATTATTTAAACGGAACAGATTTTCCGTTCTTCAATTCAAATATTGCATAATGAGTTCAACACCAACTGCAGCTTTGGAGTCTGCATATTGATATCCGAGTAGAAGCCATAATGGCAGTTCACAAGCTCATAAACGGGTAGGCTATGTCAATGAACAATAGAAACTGGGGGAGGAAATACAAGCAGATGCTAACCTAGGTGGGCCATTCGATACCAAATATTTAACCAAAAATGTACAAGATACTAATGCCAGAAAGGGAAGAGTAGACAAAAGGAATACCTCAATCGGTCAATCCCTCTTACTGGTATACTGGCAGCTCAAAAATGAATAGAAATACGGTAAATCTGAAGAATGATCTGACTTTAAACTTATGCAGATACGGCATAGTTTTCTAGTTTGAAATTATAGCAATTGAACACTGCGCAAGAGAAATAAAAAGGAACACGTCATAGGCGATTTTTTCGACAGTCAGAACACTTAAGACCTTAGCTTATGGGAGAAAAAACCTGGACTTGTACTGGATTCTTGACACAAGCAATGACTTGACCCTGGGCATTCGGGACAAAGAGGCAATGAGATTGCGGATTGGCAAAAAAAGGAGCCAATATGAATTCTCTTTAGCTATTGCGTTTTTGCCACAAAAAAAGATACAGTCGTTCCCTAGTACTCATCGTCAACAAGACAAGAGGATCTTTATCGTCCGCACCTAGCTTATTCGACCCATACGATGGAGCAGTGTTACCGCCGTAGCATTGGTGTAGAGGAGCTCAGCCCCTAAGGGCCAAGACAACAACCTCACTCTCCGCTTGTCCACTCCGAATGGTTCGGCCCGCATTGTGCATCGGGTCGTATGCCGCACGCAAAGGGCTAACAGGCCGAAATACATCTGCCTCCTCTCCCGCGTACTCCCTAGATAGAGAATCCTCTATCTCCCTGAGTGTAGGGACTTCCCCAGCGTAGAAGTTATCGGATCCGCCCCGGCCGCGGTTATTATGTTTAGTGTTTTTTGTGAAATCTACAAAATCCACAAAACAGCATACGTGCAAAAACGGATCCTTCATTAGCCGCACTGGCATGAAGCATGCGAGGAAATTCATAGAAGGACCATCCCAACAGACTTAAAAGGAATTACTGGACGGTAAACCAAGATTCCGGTTGTTCTCTTGACAAGTTACTGCCGCCTAAGAAGGCTTGTGTACCCAAAAGAAGTACAGACAGAATAAGACGGAATAATAGAAAACTGGTTAGAAAAATGTTTCTGTGCGGGTGATTCTTGCAAATAAGAGAGGAAAGGCCGCAAGCAAAACTCAACAAAGGAGCCGCAGGCAAGCTGTGGAAATTGATTAATAACCTGAAGCTAGCCTGTAATTTATAAAATTAGTGGGGTTAAAACAGATCCACTCATGTCGACGTGCAGAAAGCCACAAACCACCATCCTTACCCCTGTTCCTATTGGCGGTAAAGTGCAAATGTGTTAATTTTTGTACACGTGGAATCGCCATTTATAAAGTGCAAATAGCTTGGAGCCTCCAAATCAATTTAAGCGGAGTATATTTGACATTTCTCGAATGTAAACAGAATTAATCAAAAAACAATTGTTACACAAGGATCGGATTGAAAGATTATATTGGGTAACAAACATAGGTTCAAAACAAAGTAGTCCTTCTACCCACCAGCGAATTTCGAATTAAAGTAGGTGAAATAAACGAAATATAATTGACGAGGACATACCTATAAATAATAAAAATAATAAAAGGCTTAATAAAAAGCGAATCATTGTTTCCCTTACTTATTTTAGCTTGTTCCATTTTCATTTGATTTCATTTCAACCCTACTGACCTTTATCAAAAATAGGAAGGACTAATAGTGATACTGCTGATGTTTTAGGGAAAGACGTGATGCTGGGCTCAACCTTATTTTACAGTTACATGTCCTACCCTACAAACTAAAAGCGC
>CM077111.1:15957980-16013403 GCA_039619505.1 Cimex hemipterus | reverse complement strand
AGAGAGAGAGAGAGAGAGAGAGAGAGAGAGAGAGAGAGAACCTATGCGGATCGGTTCCTGGCCAAACTGGGAAATCCGCTTGGGGGGGGGTCTATACTAAGATAGTATGGAAGAGTGTACAAAAGCGACTTCAGACTAGAAAGTGATTCCTCAGGAATACGCTTCAGAAGGATGACATCGAACGGTACTCGAATTAGCAACAGACCCCGGGTCCTCCCTGCCGTACTTGTCGGAACATGTTCGAGTGTTAGCCAAGTCGTCTACACCGCCATATCTTTACGTACACTTCATAGTCGCTCCCAGCGCACGGGGCTAACAGCTGCACGAGACCCTACGTTCCACCAAGGAATAGCTGGTCTGCAGCACGAAATTTGGGAGTAGGCAGAGTAGGTCGTAAAAAAACCCGGAACAAATTCCTATGAAACGGTACGAGATGGGCTCTTAGCAACATATAAGGGATCAGAAATGACAGGATTACTCGGGAAACTTCAAAGAACACACCACTATTCAATTCACTGGTATTCTGGTTGGTTCACTCCAACTTTCGGGGAGCCAGTGCTTGAGCAATGATTCGCCTTCTAAGCAACATATAATAAGCTTCCAGCACGTCTATATACAAGCAGAAGTTCAACCAGCTTAGAGTAGACTCATTGTCAATATCCCATGGAGCAGGCCACAAACCAACAACAAACAGCTAGGAGTCTTTCAACATACCGCTCTATGGCAGCCAATGTGGCTGACAGCTATACGAGACCCTTCGATACCGGCGTCGCTACATCATCCGGTTCAACCAATCCCAACATAGATTTCAACAGCATCGCACGTCTCACATGAGCTAGCAGACCATTAGGACCACCAAAAGACCACAAACTAAGCCAGCTACAAGCAGCAAAAGTACACTCATCGCACTCTCACCCGACGTGGTCGTTTACTGGGGTCCTACACTCATTCTCCAACACTTGCTATCTACTAACACTACGCATAGCTGGTGTGTCAAAATCCAACACGTTCTTTTCAAGTCTACCAAAAGCCCCGATCGGTAAAACAAGAAATCGTTTAAAAGTTGATTTAATATCGTTTTAATGTAGCTTACAAATGCGACATATTGTATAGCTTCTCTCAAGATTCAACCTAACTACCAATTATTTGTATAAGCCGAAAGACAAAGACAGACTTTGAAAGAGACCGACCAAATCAAAGATCACATGGCCCTCTACTACAAATGGCTGAAGACAGCAGGCCAAAACAACGAGGTCAAACGGACCATGATTAACTACGGGGTCATCTCGAAAACTTCAAGGCATCTCACAAAATTTATCATGTTCTCGATAACGTTGATATCGTATTATTTCAGTCATGACTGATCGATTTCTTTCTTTCGAGATTGTTTCTTAGTAATCAACTAAACTCCTACACTACTAGTCAAAGGGTTTCGAGCTTTTGTAACCTCCCCCGACTGTTATACCTAACAAAAGTCACTAGTGATAACTGACAGTGCCACTCAGTTTCAAACGTTCGTCTCCTCGTAGGCTTCTTTGCTTTGGATGTGCAAAAGACGTCGGCGGAATCTTTTGAGATGGACGAAGCGAGACCAACCGCACCGTTGGCGGACGCTTCCAGGGAAAAGCCCTTAAAGTTCAAGATTGACGTTTCTGCCATAGAATCCGTCCACGAGAACCAACTGGTAACAATAAAATAATATTGATACTTTTGTTTTCTCCTTCTTTTAACATTAATTAAGCAATGAGTTCATAATTTCATCCACTTATATTTTTTGTCATTATTCAAAAAGCTTTTTAATTATTTACAATGGGTCAAGAAATAGTTGTACTCTTTGTTTTTTGGATTTTCTTCTTTGGTTTTATTTTATGGGAAAATCCAGGTACTTGGACTCATTTATCAGAGGAAGTCATTCGATGGAAATCTGGAAATTCCCCAGGAAAATTTATAGAAATAACTAAATGAAGAAAGCATAATTGATGTTTCTGAATGACCAGAGCACTTCACCAAATGCTTTAGTGAAAAAGCGAGCCAATGCATATGAAGAAATCGCAGCTCCTGAAATAGAAAATACACTGAAGAAAAAAAGGCAAAGCCCCCCCCCCCAGGACCTGGAGGAATACCAGTGGAACTTTTTTAATAAAATAAATACATTTATTTAAAAAAAAAAAATTGGAAGTCTTAATTCCAAATAAATTGGAAGTTAAATCAATAAATTCAGAAAATCAAGCATGCTTCAAGACCAGTAAATCATTGTATCAACATCATTTGTCTGTGCCAAATTATGAAAAATTTGTTACCGGAAAGTAAATACTTCCTGCTGGAGTTTATAGACCTTGAAAAGGCATATGGCTTTGAAGTATGGAGGACATGCTAAAAGGTATAAGGAAATATCCTGGCATAATTTAAAAAAGTACAAAGAAGTTGGGGATACAAAATATTTAGTTGTACCAAGACAATACCAAGACCAACCAAATAACGATTGCCAATAACCCCAAATATTCAACCGTAATAACAGACAAGTCCTCAGTCAGTATTGGGTACAGTGCGCCAAATTGAAAATTCATGTTCCATGATAAAAAGGAAAATTTTAAAAAATATATATATATATTCCTCAAATACCTCAAGAGACCCTTAAACCTTGTAGAATGCATGCCAAGAATAAAATGTATTATTGAACCGTCTGGTTTATTGTTCAAAGAAGGCTTTAGTAACTAACTACTATTTACACATAAAATTAGAATAGAAGAAAATTCCAAAAAGCCGACTATGAATAATTTTTTGATCCATTATGTTCATATGGATAATATGGATGTCAGTTTTTTCCCCTACACCAACCTACAAATGGTGTCATTTGACTATACACATTTTAAGTGTTTTCTCTAAAATGTCAATGACTTGTATATAGCCCTCTCCCCCTTTTACCCTATATAACTTTAACAACATGATTATTATTATTTTGTCTGGCACCTCTGGAGTCGTACCCTTCTCCTTTTGGTTTTTATGGACCCATTATTAGCTGGAAGAATATTTTGAACTTGTTATCCCAGTTACAAATTTTGCAATATACACAGCTTACGCTATTTGTACAGCTCAGTTCCAGATGAGTTTTGAGTTGATCTCGTATACTTAGAGAGTCTAGAGGAATTACTTTTGAGATGTTTGATTTTCACTTCATGTCCAATGGCTTGAAAGAGAATTGTGGTGTGTTCGAGGGCCATATTGTGCTGATAGTTACACCCCTTTATTCCCACCCATTTTTGAGTTTCTCCTTATTTTTTCTGATAAGCCAGAGATAGTTTTAACCATGTCAGTTGTTTTATGTCAAAAATTTTGGTATGGTCAACATTTTTTAGGTGCTTTTTTTCCACTGTCCAATAAATTCTCAATTCCTCAATTGGTGACAGTGTCAGTGTACATCCACTGTATTGTTAATGTGATGTATATTTTACCGCAATCAATTGAATTTTCCAGTTTGAAATAAAAATTTCATCAATCAATTAATCAAATGTTCATGACCTCTCTGTGTAAAGGCTAAATGCTAGATACACAGGTTTACATAGTTATTGCAGAAGTGCTGAACAATCCTTCTTAAACCTTAAATAATGTTAAATTTATTTTATTTTTATTTTTTTTGTACTTTTTCTTCTCAAAAATTTTGCTCATGAGAAAATACTCTTTTTCAGGCTTCGGAGCTTCAGGCATTAGATTTAGATGTGTACGATTCGAATACCCTCGAAAAAGGAATAATTGCACAAGTCGAAAAGGCTATTCAAGAAAACGATATCGAAGAGGGTGAGTGTTTCGATGATGATTATGATGGTGAGCCTCCCTCAAAACTCAGAAAACTACTTACCTCCAATAAAATCACGACTAAAAATATCAAAAGGTAAAAAATTATATAATAAAATTGTGCTTTTTAAAAAAAATTGAAATGTGTCTTCTGTTCAAAGCAAAAATGGAGAGCTGGATAGTTTTAATAAATACCTACAAGATCAGGCGAGGATGCAAAAAGACCAGATAAAAACGAATAAAAATTCTCTAAAAAAGAACTTCAGCTCAGCAATAGTGAAAGTCACCAAACCTACAAAAGGGGAACAAGCAAAGGATAAAATTTTAAATAGTAAATTTCCTGTCAAAATTAAGAAAAAGAAGAAAACAAAATTGCCTAAAATGGTTATTGAGCCGGATTCTGTTCAACCTAGTGAGATTGACCGTAAATATAGAAATAGTTCCGGTTCTGAATATTTTCCATCATCCAGTGAAGACTCTGAAGGTATAGATACAATATGTACTACAAACATACTAGACAACTGTGATTATGATTTCTATGTAGTCAGATATTTTTGCATCGACCCAATTTTTTTTTACTTTTATTTTATTATATTATTGTAAAAATTTCATTGTTCATGAAATTGTAGCAGGATAAAGTTTTTTATATGTAAATAATTTGATAATATATCAATGATACAGTGAAGAAAAATTGATTTGAAGTAAGTTTCTTTGACGCACGGAGAAGAAATAACTTTTGCAAAACCTGGGAAATTTAATTATAAAGTAATTCTTTTCCCTTGGACGATTGCACTTTCGAATTAATACAATTTCAATTTTGTAGATGATTACTTTACGGCCAGAGCGAAGCCTGCGAAATGCAAGGTCAATTCATCAGAGATGGATTTGAGCAGTGACGATTCTGAATGGGCATCTGATAATGAATCGAAAAATGCAAAAAGTAATCATAATTAATCTTTTTAGAATGATCACATTGCATATTTTATATATAATAACATTTTATTTGCCAACGCAGAGACACGAGAACAAGATGACGGTAATTTGGAGATTTTTGAGAAAAGGGTTAGTAAATTCAACAAAGATATATTCAAGGAATTCCATGTCGTCAGTGAAGGAGAGCAATACAAGTGTCCATCAGTTGTTTGGGACAAATTATACAAGTACATCTACATAATATTAAATAATCACTTTTAACAAAATCATCCCAAAGAACCAGTCAATTTCATCTTTTAATATTACAGATATCAGCAAGATGCTGTTGCCTGGTTTTGGGGTCTGAATAAAGAACGTTGTGGTGGTATTCTTGGAGATGAGATGGGCCTCGGAAAGACAATTCAGCTCATCGCCTTCTTTTCGGGCCTATACATTTCTAACATAGTTGATTTTGATACTGAGTAATGACAAAAACCTAAACTTATTTTTTCTAATAATATTTTTGTCACTTTTTTTTCTTATTTTAAGCTATAAGGGTTTAGGCCCGACTCTCATAGTATGTCCAACCACTTTGATGCACCATTGGGTTAGAGAACTCCACAAATGGCTTCCTCCAGTCCGCGTCGCTATACTACACGAAACTGGTACTTACTTGGGTAAGCAGCTTTTCATAGAAATATTGTAAAGTCTTAACTTCACAAAAAATTAACTGTTAACTTGGCAAAATAAAAATTGTAATTAATTGGAAAAATCGTTTCAATAGCTTCAGGATCTTCCTACTCTAGGCCTTCAATGTTAACTTTGATTTTCCATTTCCTCAAAAGTCAGAAAATTAATCATCTAGCCGAAAAAAAAAAAAAAAAAAAATTAAAAAATGGATAGTGTTTGTCAGCTTCTTTAAAAAAAATTAATATAATTTTTTTTTGTTACAGGAAAGAATAAAAATAAACTGATAGATTCTATCCACAACATTTGCGGTGGAATTTTAATAACTAGTTACAATGGGCTAGTTCTTTATAAAGAAAAAATATTATCTAAAAATTGGCACTACATTGTACTTGATGAAGGGCACAAAATCAGGAATCATAACGCACAAGTAATCCAGTATATTTATTTTTGAAATCGATTTGATAAAATAAATATGTTATTTTAGGCGACACTTGTGGCCAAGCAGGTTTTGACACCGCATAGAATAATCCTTTCGGGATCACCACTTCAGAACAACCTCAGGGAATTGTGGTCTTTATTTGATTTTGTCTACCCTGGAAAGCTTGGAACACTCAACGTGTTTATTGCCTCATTTCAAGTCCCAATAGTACAAGGAGGCTACATGAACGCCTCTCAGGTCCAGATCAAGACGGCGTACAAGTGCGCGTGTATATTGAAGGAGACGATATCGCCTTACCTCCTGAGAAGGATGAAAGCAGAGGTAGATCAACACGTCCACCTGCCTCCGAAAACAGAGCAAGTCCTTTTCTGTAAACTCACAGATGAACAAAGGGCGTATTACAAGCACTATCTGAGCACCTTAGATATCGAGGGAATAGTCAGAGGCAGGGTCAAAATATTTGTCGGTCTTATAAACTTGAGAAAGATCTGTAACCATCCTGATCTGTATTCTGGCGAGCCGAATAAAGGCTTTAGACTGGTACAGTAATATATATCTAGATTCATCTGTCAGAACATTGATCACGCTTTTGGTCATTTTTAGGATGAGGATTCTAACAACCAGAATCCAGAAAATTGCTTCGGCTATTATAAAAGGGCTGGAAAAATGATAGTAATTCATAAATTACTGAAAATATGGTTTCAGCAAAACCATAGGGTTCTAATTTTCACCCAGAGCAAAAAGGTCAGTGTTAATTTAAAATTAAAAGACTCCTTTCCTTCTAAAAATCCCCTTAAACCATCTCCAAATTGTTCTACATGTGACGAACCTGAATGAAGCTTTTTTTGCGCATCTTTTTCTGTATGAAATACGAAACAACCAAAGTTTGTACTTTTAAACTGAATCTTTGAACAGAGGGAGGTGATTAAACCATTTTGTTTCGAAAGTCTTGGCATCTGGCAAAGCTATAATTTTTTATCTCATACAAAATCTCGGACTTGACATATAAAATGATCTGTAAACGATACAGGAAGCGTCGGGGGTTCTACTGGCCGAGTGGTCATCGTGGGTAGGAAAGGAGTGCTCAGGGTAAATTGAGCCCTATCTGCGAGGAGGCTGTGGGAGATGTAAGAGGTTTTTATCCACATCCTCCCAAAATGCAGCTGTAAGAAAGGGCCGAGAAGACGTCAAGACATAGACTATAAAAGGGGGCACTCAGGACATCTCTTTGGCAGTGGTTTCAGTCAGTCCAAATGGGTTTTATGGGCAGGATATGCAATATCATGTTATTATGGATGGATGTGATAAACAAAGCAAAAAAAAAAAAAAATACTAGCAGCACCATGAACTCAAAAATTTCTGTGTTCTTACTACAGAGGTTGTCAGTCCGTTTAACTTGGATCCAACTGCTTTTGATAGTAATATTTATGATTGATTTATATAAGCCCAATTTCTGAATATACATGTACATGCATCCAAACAGAATCAAACTAAATCAAGACTTCTCGCAACCTGCTAATACCTAAGAATTTTCCACCTTGGGTTTTGGCAGTCCAGAGTCTTTGGTTTGGCCCATCCAGTCACTGAAGTTAGGCTCCAGAGAATGTCAATTACTAGGTCATTTCAGCCCCAAGCTTTTCAGTTTTAAATCTAAGCCCACTCATACTCTCTCTCACTCTTAAATAAATTTTTTCCTGTTTACATCACATTTGATTCAAGTGAGGATAGTTAGAGATCTTAGGATGATGTCAGTATTCATTGATACTCATGATGTCAATACTAACTCAATACTCCTCAACCTGTACATATACTGGTGTAAAGGAGGAACTATTTATTACCCCTCATTAAACCTTAAACATAACATTTACATGCGAGGGTGGAAAGCCTAAAAATTCTAAGCCTAAAGGGGACAATAATTCCATTCTCCAAGAAAACCAAATGTACAAGGTTACACTAGACGGCGGAAATCACACCTAGTTAAATTATCTGAGGTGTAGAATGCTCTCTGCTGAAAGATGTGAACTAAACCCCAAAATGACCTATGGCTCTACCCACATCATAAGACCAAAGTTGAAATAATTGTCAATGGAGTGGTGGGACTATGACTTTGCAGGCTAAGGCAATCAGGTTATTGTCTCAGTGACAGCAGAGCCATGAAAACAGCACCAACTGCAGTCTTGGAGGTGTTGCTAAATAACCCTTCTATATTTTAATTCAATGAGAAGCCAGAGCAATGGCTTATAGACTCAAAAATGGACGACAGTCTGTAAGGATATGCCACATCAATGGACAACAAGAATTGAGGTAGGAGATAAAGCTGTACTAGGCATGCCAATTAATATCATTACTCCTAACACCTTCACCAAGTACAAAGTACATATACCTGAAAGGGAATAACAATGACCCCGGAAGGTCAATTCCTCCTGGCATACTGATGGCTCAAACCAGTTAGAGGCAGAGGAGCTAGAGTCCTCATGGTAAATCCGTTGACAGAACTGACTTTAAGGTTATAACAATTGAACTAGACAAAGAAATAAAAAGAGTAGAATAAAATAACTATTTTTGCCGAGTCAGGTGGCACTTAAGGCCTCATATGAAGTAAAAGCGAAAAGCATATGTAATTGTAAGGAATTCCTGGCACAAGTCCCTTGGAATTCGGGAGAGTGAAAGTTGGCCAAAAAAGGAGCCATATATTCTGTATGCCTACTGTGGTCTAGCAACTTGCCATAAAAAAGGATATCCAAAATTGGATCTTTACTGAGACCAAGACTTGGTGGAGCCCCATGCAGGAGGCATGTGAAGGATCAAGGGCCATCCGTAAGACTTACAAAGGAAGTATCGAAAGCTAACCGCAATAGAACCAGGACTTGACAGATCACTGCCACCTAAGAAAGAGATGCGCCGGATACGAGTACAGACCAAATAAACACCGTCCAGATATTGCCAGAAAGACACATTTTATGTTTTTGTGAGGGTCTATGTACAATTAGGAGAGTAAAAGCAAGAACCAAGGATCCGCAGACAAGGCTATGGAGGTAGCCTAACAAATCTGAATTGAGTTGTAATATATCTACTCGGTCAAGGTGCCTTATTTATCTCTATGGTATCTAATTGAGTGTTGGTGGGTAAATATTCCAAAAATCAGTCATTTCACACTGCACATTCACACTAATTAATTTATTAACTCATAATTAACACTCATATACACACTCCTGCCTTCTCGGCTCTGATGTGACCCCTCACATGATTTATCATCGTACATCAAAATTAATAACATTTGCTTTTGATCGCTTTTACTCATTTTTATTTGCCATCTCATACTACCAATCCACTCTTTTTAATATTTTTGTTGATTATTAACTTGATTATTATCAGGGCTTTTGTTTCTCAATTTTTTTTAATCAGTGTTACATTAAAATGAAAAAAAAATTGTAATAAAATATATTAATCTATTTATGTTTAGTGGTATAATTGACCATGTTAATTATTTCAATTAATTATTTTTATTATAATGTTATTCCTTTAGATGCTACTTATTTTAGAGGATTACGTTAAAACACAAAAATACCAGTACTTAAAACTTGACGGTGGGACGAGCATTGCTTCAAGGCAGCCGCTGATTGATAAATTCAACCAGGTAAATATTTTGCTTCTTGGGTTGTTTCGTATTTTATCATTTTTGTTTACAGGACACCAGTTATTTTGTTATGCTCTTGACTACCAAAGTCGGGGGGCTTGGAGTGAACCTAACTGGAGCCAATAGAGTGATAATTTACGATCCAGACTGGAATCCTGCTACTGATACTCAAGCGAGGGAACGTGCATGGAGGATTGGGCAACAAAGAGACGTCACCATTTATAGATTCATCACTACTGGAACGATAGAAGAAAAAGTCCGTTTCACTTATTAAATTTTATTTTTATTTTACTTGAGTATTTATTTTTTGAAGATATACCATAGACAAATATTCAAGCAGTTTTTAAGTAACAAAGTTTTGAAAGATCCAAGGCAGAGGAGATTTTTCAAGTCGAATGATCTTTTAGAGCTGTTTACGCTTGCTGAAACAGTCAGCGGTGGGACAAGTGAAACAGCGGCTATTTTTGCCGGGATTGGCTCTGAGGTACTTTTCCAACATTATTTTCACATTTCAATGCCATAATATGTATACTGTTTTAGGTGGAGTTACCAAAAAAACCTCCAGGTAAACTGAAAGATGCTGTTGTTATTCCTCAACCGTCATTTTCTGCCTCGAAAATTGAGGAGATGAAAAAGCTGGCTCAAGAACTGAGCAAGAAAATAACAATCAGCCAAAATCAGACCGAGAATAAACTCGATGAAAAGGAAGATGAAAATTCGAATAAACGGCTCTCTTCGAGTTGCGATGCACAAGCGATTCCATCAACGAGTAAACAGATGCTTATATACGGACCAGATGGAAATCTAGTCTTAACAGATATAAACACAAGCCAAGAAGACAAGAACAAAAATGACACCGAAGATGTTAAACCGGCTTTGGAGACTGAAAGCAAAAAGAAAAAGAAGAAGAAATGTAAAACCGGCGGCTCTTTTGAAGGTCATGTTATACCGCATCTTGTAAAATGCAAATCCGTTAAAAAACAAAAAATCGCAAGAACTCTAACACAAGATGAATACGTTCTTCACAAACTGTTTTCAAAATCTGGAGTTGAAAGCGCCATGAAGCATGATGCTATTATGGAAGGAGGTCCGAGCGATTATGCCCTTGTAGAAGCGGAAGCGGACAAAGTGTCCCAAGAAGCTTTGAAGAAACTTAGAGAATCTAGTGTGCGAGTAATCCAGCCAAGGAAATTGACTTTTCTAACACCTCTGTAAGTAAATTTTTATTTATTTACAACTTCACTTGAAATTTGAAACAAGTATGTTGTGGCAGTGAACATAATTTGTTATCGTTTACTACAAGGATGAGTTTGTTTGTCTTGAATCATATTGAATTGTACAGTTCGAAGAGAATGAACCTTCTGTAAGGATATTTTTGACTTTGCAATGCAAGGTCATACCTTGGATTTTATTGTTTTCAGTCCAGCTCTCAGGTGGAAGTTCTCTACTTAACTCCACCTTGGTCTGTTGTGATGAATTTTTGGGATTTGATCTGTTACACCTGCAACATGATCATAATGTGGGCAAGGCTGATGAGACTCCATGCCATGGCTGCATAATGTAGCAAAGGTCCAACTGTCATGTACTTTATGTTATCAGATTAGATAATCTTCTTTGTATGTGGCAGGTGAACATTAATTTTTTATTCATTACTAGGCTCGAATAGTGCAGTCAGACCATAAATTGAATAGTGATCTGCACTTGGTAAATAAGATAGCTTCATTTTTTATTGGGTTGTTTATGTTAAGCTTTCATTTTCTGCAGTTTGTGGCTATATTTTAGCTGTAGCAATGGTTAAGCGTTTGGAATTTGTGATTTATTACATTCATTACAGCTAGATTGTCTGCATACGAGCAAAAAAGGGAAGGTACTGAAGAATGCGATAAACAGCCCAGGCCCCAATACGGAGCCCTGTGGTACACCATTATGGACAAGTTGTTAGTAATGCCTAGTTCTGCATAAAGTGTAAGCTTGCAGTTTTTGTATGTCAGCAAGGTATTGAAGAATATGATGAACAGTATGGGCCCCAATATGTAGCCCAGCATGAACAAGTTGTTGTCAGGTCGTCTGCATATAGTCTAAGCTTGTAGTATTTATATGATGGTGTATTGTTGAAGAATATAATAAGCAGCATGGACGCAAAATGAAGCCCTGAGTCAATGTGGATTTAAAGAGGTGTGTCTGCAGGAGACATAAAAGTGTTTTCCTTTCAGATGGGATTGCCCAATTTTGAGTTTATACATGGCCGGTTTGTCTTCATTGGTAGGAAAGGGGAATTGGTGGAAGTAGAGGTGTATGTTGTTTGGTAATATTGACAGAGTGGTCTGAATCATCAGGGGGGTATGGACTGAATATTTTTGATAGTGTACTGATTAGCATCAGATTAGCCCAAGATCTATCTGTCTGTTCGTTAGAGAGGGTGGGACTTTTTTCTGCTTTACTATTTTCTTAATCAAAGTCCATGAGTTGTCATCAGTAGTCAGTGTCTCTTTATGTGTTGAATATTGGTTGTGGATTTAATTGGGACATTTAATCTGAGGGGTGAATGATACTAGGTTACTCGATGCTTTAGTGTTTTCAGTTTTTACTCAAACTATTATAACTTTCTGTCTTTTGCTGCTTCTGAGTTTAAATTTATGTGATTTTTAAAGGCCAGTGAATGGAATTGACAGTAAGAATCCAATATATTCTTCAATAAATAAAAGAAACTTGGAAGTTGAAAATCGCACCCCAGAGACAGTTCTAGTAAAAAATATCATCGATTGGATGTGTACTCAGGGTGGAACTGTCTCAACAGATTCTGTGAGTATTTTTTTTTTTTTTAATGTGTTGCTTTAACAAACTTCTTATAATTTTTTTATTTTTAGATAGTTAAAGAGTTTGCGTCCAAAGTGGGTTATGAAAAAAATGCCATTTTTAAGTCCATTCTTTCTAAAATAGCAGTATTTTTCCGAGCTCCTGATAAAAAGGGCTACTGGACAATTAAGGAGGATTTCAGACGATATCCACGATGATGTTTTTTTTTATTTTTTGTGATTGTTCATTATTCACTTTATGTGAAAACAAATTAAAGAAATGGCTGTGTAATTTTAAAGAACTGCGTTCTTTAAGCTTAGGTTGTACTTCTGTAAGACTGATTAGATTTATAATTGTGCAATTTTTTATTATTAGTGTTATTCTTTTTAGCGTGATTTAAAAGAAAAACAAAAAGGTTTAGAATGATATAAAACAGTTAATTTTAGGTTGTAATTATTTGTGTGCACGATTGATGTACTTTATTCATTGAACTTTCATGTCCTCTACTTTGATTTTTGTTCAATTAATTTATGTTCTGTTCAATAATGTTGTGTTCATAAATGAGGTTTTCTGTGTTCAAATCCTATGGCAAAATTCTTAAATATTCATATTATTTATTGTTGTTTTTTTATTTTTTTTATACAATTATTTTTATAAACAGTGTAGTAATTCATGAACTTTACACCAAAGCAAATTGTGTAAAAAATGTTTGCATGTTCAATTTATTTATTGTTTATGTCTTTCAGTTTTCTGTTCAGAATGTTTCTGGAAAAAAAATCAAGAAAAACCTATCGACAATTCTTGCACCCCTTTCCCTTCATTTTTGAATTAAGTAATATATTATAATAATATGAAGTAATATATTATATAAATATATATTTTTGTTGACCATTTGCATTTGTTTGTTTATTAATTTTAAATTGTGTATTTCTCCAAAGCACTTTTCAAAACTTTTCGGTGAAGGAAAACCAGTAGAGTGGTCATCATCTCGTTAAGAAGGAAGTCTGCTCAGGTGCCTTTTTTAATGTTAAAGGCTTTCAATGAATTTTGACACCTGGGTTTGCTCTGAAAATTCAGATCATCATACCCTACGCACACTATCTCATTCTTAAATCCTACCAGGCCAACAACATGGAGTCCCTCAGGGTATCAGCCCACTGCTGGTATCCCATCTCACCCTGCATCACTTAGGAAGCACCTACGCTAGAGGTGCGTCCCCATACGAGGTTTCGACAGATCTGCCCTCTCTATCCAAAAGGAGTACCTTTGGCTGAGATACTGGTCAGGTGGTCTGCAGAAGGGCCAATAGTGAAGAGCCCTTTTAAAGGTTCTACGTGAAGACCCTTAGTATTGCTGTACTATAGGCGGAGAGAATCTTCTTCCTTCTTGTAAAATGATCCCATGTTTGCACAAAGGGCCGATTGGGCTAGGCACAATCTTAAAAAATCCTCGTGCCCTTTTCATGACACTGAGTAAGCCCAGCTCACCACCCAATCCCATAAAATCTTGGCTCCTAATTTTCTGGATTTCTCAATACCAAGCAAATTTTTGGACAACTCTTGTGCAATCCGACTATTGGTAGGTGTGAGCGATGGTCCAGCAAACATAATGACCAGCATGTTCAGTACATAGAGTTACATTTCTTAAGCTGAGTTTTTAAATATATCTGGAGTTCCTTCCCCATCATTCACTGCAGGATCACATGAAAACCAAAAATTATAGAGCAGAGATTCTAGAGCGGCTGGCTTCTAGGGACAGAAACCACTGTGGTCACTAGAGAAACCAATCATTAAAGTCAATGGGCTTACAATGGGGAAAATTTTCCTGTGTCTTTCAACCCTATAGAGTAGTCGCTTGAAACGAAGGTTGGTCTCCACCAGTAGTGGCAACCTTCGCTATTAATGCTCACAGCATAATGAGAAGAGTACCAAGGGTTTCTCACCTGTCAAGGGGGCAATAAAGCTTTTTCATCAGCAGAAGGGCATTTTGATTTAAGGTAGGTTGTGTTCATTAATAAAGATTTCAAATAATACAAAGAAATCATAATAGTCAAGAGCTCTTTCTGAGAAATTAATTGAAGTTGAATCAGTAAAATTTTCTCTGCCACTTGTAAAATTTATCAATTCACATTCTATTTGAAAACTTGTGCCTAGACAAAATTTCTGCAATATTTTAAGTCCAGTTTTGTCAGGGGACTTATCTAACAATTTATGAAGGCTATTGTAGATATTGAAAAAATATAGACGTTAGGCTGTACAAAAGACAATGAACTCTTCTGGTTTAGTTATTTTTTTTTTTTAAACAGTTGCTAAACTTTTAAGTAATGAAATACGTAGCTTTCGTGTCAGTGATTTTGATTTCAATAGATTCTTTGACAACTCAAAGTAGGTATATTATTTAACATAAAAATCCCCATTTTCAAATACATTTTCGTTCAGGTCTTAGTGGAGCATCTGAACTACATTCTCATGAAACTCATTCGGTAAATCTCAATTCCAATTTTTATTATTAATCTGACACAATTTCTTATATTTTGTATATGCATAGATATCACCAGCAGCTTTTTCAAATGAAGGCGATTCAGCGGATGAATTGTCTAGCTCTCAAAATTATGACAAATACGATCCTCTAGTGATACAAGACAATGTTTTGTTCGATCAGATTCAGTCCCTTAACAGAGAGAGAATTCCACAGCGTATAGTTCACCCCAAAGGGCCAGGTATATTACATATTAACTAATTTGTTTTGTGTTATAATTAGCTGGGTGGGGAAGTGTCACTTGACAGAAACTCCACTTTACTAATGTTTCTGCTGGGTGGAGACTATTGGGGTGATGGGAGAGATTATTGTGCAACATGATAAATTTTTGGGAAATTATATTTAAGATAAATAGGATTACAGATGCAAACTATAAATTTGCAGAATATACTGTAACATCTGTTTGGGTCTTATTGTTTTAGTCGTGTGCTTATTCCACGTTAAGTATAAACCTTGGTCCTTGGTGGAACCAGAGGTAGTGTACACAGTCGTTTTTGGGATATGATCATTGTTGTAGTACATTTGAGATTTGCTACATTAACATTACATTTCATTTCATTTATCTTCACTCTCCACTATTAAACATATGTGTGATATGTCCCTATCTTTTGAAGCAACTGCAATATTAAGTTTGGGGGATAGTACAGTTGTTCCATCAGCAAAAGATGCAAGAAATATGGTAGGTTTAATGGGATCATCTGCTAAAGGATGTAGATTGGCCCTATAGTACTCCCGCATGAGAGCAGTATTCAGAGCAATTTGATCCTTGCCAGACCTGAAGGAACTGCTACGTTCTGCTAAGAGCAGAGGATTAAGTAGAGGGTATTTTGAAGGGCGTTCTTTAATTTGTACAGAAAAACTTTGCACCACAGTCAAGTAATGTTTTCTCATTGATAGTTTTGCACAGCCTAGAATAAGTGAAAATTTGAAAGGGCAGTGTCAGGCTAAATGCAATGGGTCGAGTAGCACATCACAGCCAAGCTCAAGACGAATGTAATCTTGGTGGAAATCAATATACTTGCCATTTGCCAATTTTTTTCATGAATTGCTAACAATGCTCCAATTGTGTGCAGTATACAATTGAGTTAAAAGTTTAAAAGTTAGTTACAAGATAAAAAGAAAAATCTCATAATAAAATATAATTTATTCTAGCTTTTCAAATTGCTAACAGTGGGTTACTGATTTTCACCTCAGATTTTTTTTTTTTTTTTAATTTGGTTGTAAAGAACCCACTTTTTCCAGTCAATAATTTTAAACCAGCCTTAAAAATAGAAGGTAATGGCATCTCATAGAATCCTCCTGACAGCTCTAGGAAATGCCTAAGATTACATATGGGCTAAAGGCTAAACTGGAAGTACCACATAAATAAAAAGGTGACCGAAAGATTGCTTGTCTGAATATGCTACACCTTACTATAAACCTCAAAACCAAGATACGGACCAAACTCGTTATGCTAATTTATAATTATGCTTATAATAAGGCATTATAAAAATCCTTGGTGGGTGCAAAAAATTTGGGAGCAGTGTCTTCATCCAAAATAAAGGATATCAATGCAAAATAAAATAGCACGAATGGCAAAAAATGTCGATTGGTACATGACAACAATCATATACACAAAGAACTACAACTCCCGCCTATACAAGAGACATTTCATGAGTGATACAAGTTTCGTTCTGGATTTAGTAAACATGCTGTCCATTTCAAACTAGGAGGAAAAAAGCAAAATGTATGAAGCCACAATTGTAAATAGTGCAAAAACATCTATAATATAGAGTGATAATTTATATTAAATTATGATATTTATTAAGTAACAATTTCTCCTACAGTTAATGCTCTGATAAAACTATTTGGTCAATCTGATGTCTCAAATTGTAAAACTTGAAATATTTGTATATACACCCTAATTTAAAACTCAAAATGTACTTTACTTTTATGCAGTAGGGGCTAATGATTTTAATCAAATAAATGAAAATAAAAATAAAATAAAAAATGCATTTTAGGGTAGAATCACAGTTTGAGATGCAGTTCAATAAATTTTTTACAGTTGACATATGAGTGAACCCACATACTCTCTGACAAACATCTCCGGTCGCTCTTAGATACGTTGAACCGCTTCTATGATGTCGAGTGTCACATGTAGTGGGGATGGGGGTTATTTGCAGCAAAAGATTTAGTTTGATCGTCGACAGTTGAAGGATGACCAGAGATCAAAATTTTCGCTTCTGAGCAAAAGAACTTGGATGGTGCTTTCTCCTAATCAATCACCATAATTTTCCTAGTCACTTGAGCCTTGCTTTTCTCTTTGTTATAATTTGAAAAAAATGAAAATACACAATTTTTTTCTTTTTTCGAAATTAGTAAAACATCTTGTAAAAATAAGAGATCTCGAACAATACTAATGAATAACTTGATAAAGTATAAAACAAACTTGAAAAATAACTAACTACTTTTGGGAGTGCATCAACAATAATGTCTATTCAGAACAGCAATAGAATGAGATTATTGAAAAAACTTTATTTTATAACCCAATATTAAGCAAAATTAACACATAACCCAATAAATTCTAGGTGCTTCTGGATATCTCGTTATAACAAATGACATAACAAAGTATTCAAAAGCAAAAGTTTTCACAGTTCAAAAGAGGACACGAGTAACTGTCAGGTTTTCTAGAGTTACAGGTGACATTGCTTCATCCGATACAGTAAGGTAAATTAGAAAAGTGAGACTATTAATCAAAGAGGATATTTTTATGTGTGTGTGTATATATATATATATATACATATATATATATATGTTTTTTTTAGAGACACTAGGGGCTTTGCGATGAAATTTTTCACGGACGATGGCATTTGGGACTTACTTTGCAACAATTCACCTGTGTTTTTTGTAAGAGATCCATTGCGTTTTCCGCATCTGATTCACTCATCTGCAAGAAACCCTATGACTCATTTATTAGTAAGCAATTTTTTTTTTTTTTTGTATTTTATAAAGCGAATTGCTATTCAATGATCTGCCGTGAATCTTTACTGAAAGCTGAGCTTTAGAAGAAGGCAAAGGCAGCGTCCAACAGGCCGATTCCTTGAGGGATCAGCTTACTATAGTGTATTTACTAGCAAAAAAGTTTAAAAACCAAATTTATACGTTTCATTTTGTCAGGATCCAAATTCAGTATGGGATTTTTTCACCCTAGTACCGGAAACATTGCTGCAATATAGTATCATTAACACTAGGTTTGGCCTGCCGGCCAGCTTCCGTCACATCGATGCATTTTCCATCAACACATTTGAACTAGTAAATGCGAATGGGACAGTTGTATTTTGTAGATTTCATTTTTCGGTAAAAAAAAAAAAACTTAAAATAAGTTAAATACCTAAATATATAAAAAAAATTTTAAATTAGACAAATCAAGGGCTGGAGTTCATGCCTATCGAACAAGCAAACATTCTCGCAGGAACTGACCCAGACTACTTTGCCAGGGACTTGTACAATGCAATAGCGACAGGCAACTACCCATCATGGAATATGTCTGTTCAGATACTTAATCAGGACCAGGTGTCTTCAATGTCCTGGAACCCTTTCGACCCCACGAAGGTTTTATTAGTGATTTAATAAATTATCAAAATTTATATTTCAATTTTGAACTGTTAGATGTGGCCGACCAATGAGATCCCAGAAATACCTGTCGGAAGACTAGTCTTGAACCAAAACCCTAGAAACTACTTTATTGAGGTCGAAAGTAATGCATTTAACCCGGCTAATCTTGTACCTGGTATACAACCGAGCATTGACAAAGTTTTACAGGTAATTAAATTGTTTTCTCTACCTTTATCTTAAATAATAATATTTTTTAGGGAAGATTATTTGCTTACCATGATGCTCAATTGTACCGTACTGGAAAAATTTCTACTCTCTTGACAACCAATCCTGAAAATAACAAACAGAAAAATGGTTATGCACAATACAGAGAAAAACAATGGTCTAGTGAAAATTTCTATTCAAATAGTTTCAACGGACTTCGTTCTTTATCAAGAAGAACATTTCTGTTCCCTGTCGAAGGGAATGTTTCTAGGTAAAACCTTATAACAAAGTTTTGTGATCAGAAGTAACATTTTTTTTTTTTAAAGATATAACACATTAGATGAGGACAATTTCAGTCAGTTGGCAACGTTTTGGGAATCTATGGACTCTCTCCATCAGTCGGAACTTGTTGCTAGCCTTTCGAGCAGTCTCATCATGACATACCCACATATACAGGTATGTATGTGTTAATGAATGATGAGACTTATTATTTACTATTGTACTGTTGCAGGCAAGAGCGGTTTCGCTATTCAACAGAATTCACCCAGCATTTGGTCAAAGTCTAAACAATTCACTACACAAAGATGTCATTAGCCCAGGGAATTCATAGAAACCACTGTTAAAAATACTTTTAGTTACACTAATAAACTACTTATAACAAATATGTTAAACGTCTTCTTTTGTATAGAATCTAATCTTACTTTAAACTCTCCTTGAACCTAGAAATTTAAATAGATACAGCAATCTACTTCACGTGATGCTATATATTATCCGCACACAAAAAAATACTTTTAAAATATTTGTTTTTCAGCATGACACGAACAATATTTCTTGTATTGTTTAATTTAATTTTTTGTTCGGGACAAATTCCACAAAATTTAAACAGTAAGTTAGTTGTACTTAATTTATTTTCAAACAAGTAACCATTTTGGTTAAAATTTTATCTTACATTATTAATTGTTAGCCTATCTTGGTTATGGGCCGAATAATCCGGCATCCCTTCAATTGGATTCATTTCGACAAAATACAACAGTAAGTCAAAATACCTTTTATATTTTAAACAGCATTTTTTTTTTTTTTAAATTCCGTAATCAAGGCATGTTTTAAAAAATTTTAAAGTTTCTTACAAATTATTTTTTAATCTTTGCCACCCAGAACATTCTAAATTACACACTGAGCTCTGGAGCGCCGATTTATGATGTTATCGACGTACTTACTGCTGGGCCCAGAGGACCTATGCTAGTACAGGACATCACATTCTTCAATGAACTCCAACATTTCGACCGAGAGAGAATCCCCGAGAGGGTTGTGCACGCCAAAGGCGCAGGTTCGTCAATTTTATACTAGTTAAGAAATAAAATTTTAAAAAATCTTATCAGGAGCGATGGGTTATTTCTTGTCGACGAATGATCTGTCTGCCGTGACGATGGCGAATGTTTTCACCCAAGTCGGAATGCAGACGCCCGTGACTGTCAGATTCTCACAAGTAGCTGGAGAAACAGGAGCTGCTGATACAGTCAGGTAACAAAACTCTGATCGTCATAAAGGCCAGAATAATTATTTAGTTTATTAGGGATGCGAGAGGTTTTGCAGTGAAGTTTTATACAAATGATGGTAACTGGGATCTAGTAGGACTCAATCTACCCATTTTTTGGATTAGAGACCCATTGCTCTTCCCAAGTTTTATTCATGTGGTTAAGCGCAATCCAGTGACAAACCTTCACGTAAGTTTTTTTTTTTTTTTTTTTTTAATAAAATGTTCCACCTCATTGGAAATTATTTGTTTAGGACAATAACATGTTCTGGGATTTTGTTTCATTAATGCCAGAAACAACATTCATGAGTCTAATGGTATTTTCTGATCTTGGGTTGCCAGCCAGTTATCGCCAGATGAACGGTTTTGGACCGAACACATTCTCCCTCACTACGACTACTGGAGAATATGTTTTCTGTAAATTTCACTTTATTGTAAGTGAGTTTAAAATTTTGTTTAGTTCAAATGAGTAACAGTTTATTTTGTAGTCGAACCAAGGGTTGGAGTTCATGGATCCAAACACTGCCACAGAATTAGCAGGCATCGATCCAGATTTCTTGACAAGGGATCTTTATAATAACATCGCCAATGGAAATTTCCCATCTTGGAATCTGAGCTTGCAAATAATGACACAAGAACAGGCTAGAAACTTCTCCTGGAATCCGTTTGATGTGACCAAGGTGAGATTTTAAAATTATTACTCTTGAAAGGTGTAATAGATATCGAAAGTTGGTGTTATCTAGATTAGTTATATCAAAATTATTTTCTTTAGTTGTGGCCAATCAGTCAATTCCCATTGCAACCCGCTGGGGTATTAGTTCTTAACCAAAACCCGAGTAATTATTTTGCCCAAGTGGAACAAGCCGGATTTGACCCGGCTCGTCTTGTTCCAGGGATTGAAACTTCACCGGACAAAATTTTACAGGTAGGACAAAACTATAAAAATAATTTCCAACAATTAACATTAAATTAAATTCAGGGAAGGATGTTTTCGTACACGGACACTCTTATGTATCGGTTGGGTGTAAATCATGAAATTCTTCCGATCAACCGACCGTACCGAGGACCGCCTGTTGCAAACAGGCAGAGAGACGGAAAAAGCAGATCTGACAACAACCAAGGCGGAGAACCAAACTATTATCCCAATAGTTACAATGGACCTCAGGGGAACATATGGGGAAAGCCTGCACCATTTCCAGTATCTGGAAACGTTGAAAGGTTTCATTTAATCTTCCATAGTTATGCTAATTTAATATAATCCCCTCTTATAATTTTTCAGCTATAATACAGCTAATGATGACAACTTTAGTCAAGCCCAGATGTTCTGGAATTCTCTAACAGAAGACCAGAGGAACAGAATTGTCCAGAATATTGCCGCATCGCTTAGTTTGGCAGCTCCATTCATTCAAGTAATGCTGTGTAATATCTCATTGTGTTGAGATAAAAATAATTATTTGTATTTTAGGAAAGAGCCCTTCAGAACTACAACCAGGTCAGTGAAGAGATGGGCACCATGCTCAGTCAAGCACTAGGGAATTCTACTGGATCAAGCACTTCTTCCACTTCTTCATGAATCAGACTTACACTCCCTGCTTTGTCAAAATAGTAGTAGTTGCACCTACACAAATGGAGAAACCCATATATAAATCTAATTAATTCATTACCTTTATTTATTTTCACATAAATTATCTGACCTTTTACTGTTTTGTACACCCTCTTTGACAATTAAATTGTCTTTTGCCTCTTTGAAACATTTTATATATCTAACCTCATTTAATACCTTCTTACATACCATTTTCTTATTCTTATTTTAATTTATTGGAATTGAAATGGAAATTTATGAGGTTTTGCAGATTTTGTTCTGATTTTTCTCACTTATAATGTCATAAAATCTAAACACTAGCGTGGAAGGAAAAATATACTGGTTTGTTTCCGGTGTAATAATAATAATTTGGAAGGTACCCAGTGGAGTTATGAATTTTATGAAAAAAAATATATATATCAGATATTTTCAAAAAATGCATTCAGTCAAACTGACAATTTTCGGTTTCCTAAAAAAAAAGTATTTAAGTGCTTTAAACATTGCTTAATATAAATCCGACTTTTGTTATAAATCCATTGTTGGGCCTATGTTATTTCCTTTTCATTTGTCTTCGCATTCCAAATGCCTCCAAATTTTCTCAAAAATCATAAAACTTGTGATAAATTTGCAAAGACTCCATCAATTTACATGGCACTTTATGTAGGTTTTGTAAACTTAGCCTTAACAAATAGTATTGTTGATAAAAATTAAACTTTGAGAAGTTTTTGTTGATTCTAGCCATCTTTTTCTCACTCGCAATGTCATTCAATTTAAACATTGTTGACATTGTCTGTAAGAAGAAATTTCCATCTTGCAATGGTTGGACTTCCTATGTAAATTACAGATAGAAAACTCAATTTTAATGAAACTTGTTTTGGTGATACCAGGCTATATACATGTATGATCATATTGCCAATGGGGCCTAGGAGCCTAGAAAAAATTTAAGTATTTTAAATGTGGTTGTCTGCCTTCATTGTGGATGTCTGTCAGTTACTTTACAGTTCATTTTTTTGGGGGTAAAAAAATTAATATTGAAATAATAGTGACATAGCAAAGTAGGCTGAATTATTTGTTTAATCAAGGGACATTATTTATTTTCTGCACCTTAAAACACTACTGGATACTAATTTTTGGTTAAAAAAAATTTGTATCCAAATGTTTTGCCTTATTATTTCACAAAAATCATAAAAATTATCACAACTTCAAAAGGCTCTGCCAATTTAGGGTGCAATAAAGCACAATTTTGCTGCACTATTTGCTCCAACAATAATTAGAAACTGGTATTAAAAAAAATTAAACCTTACTACCTTACTTATAATGGCTGAAATACAAAAACGCTTGTTGGTGTAGCTTGAAAGAAGAAATGTTCCCATTTGCCCTAATTATAATAGCATTGAATTTTAAAGGAATCCAGAGGAGTTATGAATGGTCAAGTGAAAAACACATATCGGAGGCAAACAAAAATTACCCTTGTTACATCCAGTCCAATATGAATCCAAATTGTTTTTCAAAAATTCTTTTTTGCCTACTTTACTTGAATCTTTTATCATTTTTGTATTTTACCATTTCAAATTCCTACAAATTTTCTTGATATGTTTGCAATCACCGATTACTTTAGAGAGGTTTTTAAAAATACAATTAATGTTACAAACTCGGCCTTAACAATAAATTAGAATCATAATATAAAAAATAAATAAATAAAAAACGTTTGAGGAGTTTATGTTGATTTTATCCTTGTTTTTCTCATTAACCATGGCACAAAATCTAAGCATTGTTGACACAGTCCGAAAGAAGAAATATTCCTCCTTGCAATGGTTGTAATAATGTTGAAATTTGAAGAAATCAAGCAAGTGGGCTGTAAAATTGTCAAGGCGAACACCAAAACAAGTCGAACACGAAAAAAGAGAAAAAAAGCGATTTGATGGTTTTACACCGTGCTTTAACCAAACCCAAATTAGTTTATTTCAAAAACTCATTTTTTGGCCTACTTTTCTCCAAAATATTTTTTTTGTTTTAAACAAAATATTTTCTACATCTCATCTAGGGATAGAAATATCACTAGATAGCAATTTTTATAGCAAACCAAAAATGTCTATTTTTTTATTTTTAATATAAACTTTAATGTTAAAACAACCATTCCAGGGTGGAATATATCTTTTAGGCTAAACCAAGTTTTCCGTATATTGGGTGAGATAAAAATTTATCACAAGTTTTCTGATTTTTTGAGAAAATTTGGAACATGAAAGTATAATACTAATAAAGCAGGCTGAGAAAAATTATTTTTGATTAGAATATAATAATAATCTGTAATAATAAAATCCATTCAGATTAGTATGAACCACACATTAAAGCCCTTAAAAATTTTTGTAAAACTAACATTAGACAATTTTTGTCTGGAATCATCAGGAAAGCGTTAAGTGGAAAAGGTTCTTTGAAAAACCAAAATTTTAGTTAATTGGCACCGGTATAGGGTCTCCAAAGGTATGGCAGGGTAGTTGAAGGCAAAAAAAGAGGGCAAAATCAGCAAGAACTCTTCAAAAGTTTAATTTTTTATACCCGTATCCTAATTATTGTAGAAGCCAAGTTTTTGTTGAACTCTGAAACCCTTTGAACTTTCCTGTAGTGTCTTCATGAGTCTTTTAAAGTTATGACAATATTTTTGATTTTCGAAAAAAAAAAAAATTTTAGCCATTTGTAAGGGAAAAAATTGTGGCAAAATTATTTTTCTAAAAATTTGTATTCGGGGTGTTTTTAGACGCAGAAAACCAATGACTTTGTTTCTTGATAAAACAAATTTCCACCTTCTTTGCTACTTCACTCCGTTAAAAGACAAACACAAAACAATCAAAATGTATCTATACACACTGAATGATAAGGTGGAACAAAATAATGTAAGATGAACAGCCTACTTTCAGTAAGTTTAACTTGTGTTGACAGCAGGAATAGTTGAGCTCACAAATAGTTTTATACACTACAAAAATCAACAAAAAATACTAGTTTTATACTAATTATAGGTAGCAGTATGCATACAATTATTAGACTATTGAAATTTTATATTAATCTTTAAATAATTATTTAATTGGTATGTTCACTGAAAACACTTTTTTAATTTATTGTAACAAGATGTTTGTGCCATGTAAACTTATTTCTAGATCGGTGGATTCGGAGTTATGACAATTTTTATAGTTTTCGAAAAAATAATGCTAGACATTCGTATGGTGAAAAATACCTTAAAAAATTTTTTTTCCCAATATTCCAAAAATTAGTTTTCACGTCTTTTTAAGTGCAGAACGTTGAATGGCTTTTGTTTTTTTTTATTAAACCAATATTTCAACCCACTTAGAAGTATTTGAAACCAATATTTAAACCTACTTAGAAGTATTTGTTGCTCAATTAAAAATGATGTAATACACAATATTTCAATAGACAGGTATAATTTTCCCAAATGTTCTGTATAATTCTTTTCGTGTTTTTTGCACGGTAAGTTACAATATATAGTAAGAAACTTATTTTATAATAATTTTTTGTACCCCTCCTCCCAAAGTAACTAGCAATACAGTACAATGAAGGCAGAAAACCTTGTTTAAATCACTAAATGTGTTTCCTTCTAGGCCCCATTGGCAAGCATCCTCGTACTTGTAAACTTTCTTGTAGATCAGTGGTGTTGAGTTAAAGTAATGTCAATATTTGAAACACATTCATAGCCATTGGATTTTTTATGGATTTCGAAAAAATAATCGTAGTCATTTGTGAGGCGAAAAATTCCTAAAAAATTTATGATTTTGATTTTCCCAAAATCCCGAAAGTTAGCTTTCGTGGCTTTTTAGGTGGCGGACTTGAACATCGGCTTTGTTTCTTTGTAAAATAAACATATATATATTTAGAAATAATTGTTGCTCGGTTAAAAGTTATGTAATATACAATATTTCAATACTCAGGTATAATTTATTCGTCCCTAATGATTGATTCTTTTCGTGTTTTTGCACAGTAAGTTACAATATTTAGTAAGCAGCTAATTTTATGTGATTTTATGCACCCCCTCCTCTAGTAACTAGTAACTAGCAATACATGTACAATTTAGGCAGAAAATCTCATTTTAATTACTTCAGATTTATTTGTTTTGCAAGAACCCTCGTAGACATAATATTTTTCGGCCAATTTTTCACTAATTTTGCACTAAAGCACTTGTAGATCGGCGGAGTCGGTTTAAAGTTATGACAATTTTTACGGTTTCCGAAAAATAATCGTAGACATTTGTAAGGCGAAAAATTTGTATAAAAAAGTTATATTTTTGATTTTCCCAAAGTACCAAAAATTAGTATTCACGGCTTTTTAGGTTTCTAGGCTCCATTGGCAATCACACGTAAACTTTCTTGTAGCAATTAATGTTTGTGATATTTGAAAAACATTCACAGCCATTGGATTTTTATCGTTTGCGAAAAAAATCGTAGACATTTGTAAGGCAAAAATTGATTTAAAAAAATTATATGTTCGATTTTCACAAAGTGCTAAAAGTTAATATTTTTAGGTGTAAAATTTGAATATCGGATTTGTTTTTATTTCAAAAAATGTAAAGTAAAAAAACCTACTTTTAAGTAATTTTCGCTCGGTTACAAATTATGTAATTTACGATATTTCAATAGCCAGGTATTCATTGGCTCTGTGTTTTTTGCGACGTAAATTCAAAAAATAAAATAATTGGAAGAAACTAAGTTTGTGTTAATTTCTTCGTACTAAGAATATACTGACAGCACATATTTCCCGTCTAATATTTTTTGGTATAGTATCGCTAAAAAAGTTTCATTAAAATTCCATTTAAGTTACATACATCAGTCACGAGACTATAATTAAAGCTAACTGTGAAGTATTTTCTCCTAAAATCAGGCTTAAGTTCGCCTAGGAAGCCCCTTTTATATATTGACGTTACTTATCAGCTCAATTACAAGTGTAATAATTATGTTTAAAAAATTCGTGCGTTTTGAAAAAATGGAGGTTCGGTTTTGTCAAAAGAACTGGAAGACGGCTGGTAGTCGATTGGATTTGTCAATGGCCATGGGCCGAAGAGCGAAGAATGAGGATTTTGGACGAAGAAGCACGAGAGAGCGCCTTGAAGAATTGGAGGGGAGGAACTGTCAACCGGCCGTCTTTCATTCAGTCGCCGAACGCGGGGGTGAAATGTGCTTCGTTTAAAGTGTCAAGTGTGCCCGATACTTCGTCATGTGCTAACTGAACAACCCGAGAGAAAAAAAGAGGAAACAATGGAAAACGTTCATTGGATAGTGCTTCTGATCACCTTGCTCGTATCTGGATTACAGGCCGGCTTAATCGAAGAAAAAGGTAAGATTTTGGTTTTATCAGATCTGAGATGAAGTCTACGGTCTTGTCTCAATTTTGTCGTTTTTAGTATGTCATCGAGGAAAAATGTATTTTCTCACTCCACATTCAACGGCTCGACAATCGCCGCGAGGAGTGGCAATCAATTATAGAATAAAAAAGCTGAGTTTTTAATTAATTCGCTGATTCGGAGCTGGTGAGCGTTGTAAGCCAATATCTTATAACCGGCTCCTTTTACACACAGAAAGGCTGACTTTTTAATTGCGCGAAACGGTAAAAAATGCGAGGAGATTCAGTGACTTAAATGATAAAATGTGACGACTCAAAATTGAAAATTTTAAGCAAGCGGGATCCATCTCATCCCCCAAAAAAGCATACATTTACAAAAAAACATACTAGCTTGAAAAACGATTAACGCTGAAGACTGTTTTTGAATATTCCCCAAAATTAAAATCTATTATCTCAAACTGACTTGAAATATTTTTAACAATGATTATAAGCAAGCAATATGACTTAATATGATGATATCATTAGTTTTACAGGTGCAGTTAACATTATCAACATTTAAAATTATTGTAACGAATAAATTTTCTACTTTGTTGTAAAACGTGTATCAGCGAAATTAAAAAAAAACATTTCGCAAGTTTATCTTCCACATTTGAAGAACAAAGCTTTTAAAAAATATTGTCGACCTATGTAGTTTTATTGGTTTATTTTGTCAACATTATGTCCTCGTGGGACGAAACTGATGACAAAATCGCCAAATAAATCTTGTTAAATTTCGGGAAGAAATTAATTAAAAGTACCATCGAGGTTTCGTTTTTGTTGTACCCACTTACGTGAATTAATTAACGAAGATTTAACTGAATGTAGGCTTTTTAAAAGTTAACGTTTCCTAAGCTTCTACGATATCGTTAAATCCTATTTTTCTATTATAGTCTGTTTTTTAATATTTCAATCAATATTATTACTATAACTTATTCACCGAGCAATAGTAACAAAAGTTTGAAGTTGCTTTTTGAACGTCATTGAAATATTTTTATAACATTCCCTCCACCTACACATGATTTATCCTATTGTCTTATTCATATTGTAAAACGAAGGTCTGGCTGGTCCACCAAAATACCTTGGTCTTTATGTAAATGTTTTTTGAACCACAACGACCTCTCTGCCCAAGTCTTTACGTCGGGTGTTATGCCTACTCGCTCCCTGAGAGGCGCCATGGACTGGCACTCTTCCGACAAAGTGTGACACATCGAACGACCTTTCTCTACAAGCTGGACATCTGCCCGGAGTTTGCCCCATTCAAAGTATATACACATCAGTTTATATGTGCATTTATACAAAAAAATATGAAAATAATATGCAAGAATATAAATGAAATTGATGTACGAAAAAGTATAAAACTGAAAAGACGCTTCAAGTAAACTAGGCCAAAATAATTGTTTTTAAGGAATAAATTCAGATTCGATTTAAGCACTCTTTAAAGCCCAATCAAGTTTTTGGCAAACAAAAAGTATGCTTTTTTTGGGGTGTTTTACTTTCCACCGTTTGAACGGTGAATTTTTCTTCTTTTAGATTACGCTAACAATGTTCAGATTTTATGCCAATATAAATGGGAAAAAGGATAAAATCAACAGAACATTCTTGCTTGATAATGGAACCAAGAAACAAAAAAAATATTTTATGTAATTTACATAGTTGATATTATATCATCAGGTTTGTTTTGTTATCTAGGCTAAGAAAAAATGCTAGATTGTATTAAATATGATAAGATATATGAAAAACTTCGAGAAAAGTAGGTAAAAAATTTTTTGAAAACAATTTAGGATCATTTTAAGTACTCTTTAAATCCAATAAAAACCAATTTTTATGATTAAAAAAGACATTGGTGCTATTGATTAGATTTTTGTTTCGGTGTGTCTGGTTATTCAACGTAAAAATTCATATCTCGTCTGGATTTGATCCGAAGTTAACGTTATTATGATCGTTGGAAAGATAAATTTCCTTTCTTTTAGATTATTTCAGAATTGTTCAGATTTTACGCAATTATAACTAGCCAAAAAAAAAAGAAGAAAATACGATGTATCAAACTGTTTGTTTGTTCTAATTTGGAGCCCTTAGCAGAAGTGATATCTCAAATTTAAATCATACTTTTTGGTGATACTCGGTCGAAAATTACATTAGACAGAGCGTTCTTGCCAATGGTTAAACAAAATTTTAAGTATTTTACATAATTGTTGTTATGTTTTTCTTTTTTTGTCGGGCGTCTATTGCAAAGTTAATATATGCAGGGTGTTTGGGAACTCGTGTGGCAAACTTGACAATACATTGTACATTCAAAGTAGAACTAAAAAGTCGTAATTAACCATGGTCCGTCCCTATCTCAACGGGTTCGGAGTTATTTCCCTTTTTCTGATTTTTTAAGGTTTCATGACCTTACTTCAAATAAACAATGATAACTCCAAAATTGAAAGGCTTTGGACAAATGTACAGATACCGTTGAAAACTAGGTTAAATTTCCAATAAGATGTAATCAATACTAAACTTGTCAACCTTGGTGAAATAAGCGTTTTCGTTGCCAAAACTTTGAAAAAAACTAAGCTTCTATTTCCAAACCTAGAGACCAGCAAATTTCAGAAAACGTAATCAATTTAATATCCTTTTTAGTAGTGTAATTGCGTTTTTTAAAATTTTTTTAATGAAAAAATTGAAGGAAAGGTAAAAACCATAACAAATTGGTAAAGCGAGACGATTAAAAGGTAAAATAAATACTTAAGAAAATTTTGAATGAATTTTTTAATTTGAGTTCGAAAATAAAATTAGTGCAATTGTTTATTATTTACCAACACGTCTGTTTTATTATTCCCAGGAATAAAAGCATTTTAACATCCATAACGTTTTTACTTCTTTCAGGAAACGGAGTACGTTTTCTGAAATTTGCTGGTGTCTAGGCTTGGAAGTAGTGGTTTAAAATCATCGTAGTAAGTTCATCATTGACAAAAAAATTTAAAAGTTTAGGCTATTGAGACGCTTATTTCCCTAACGATTACAAGTTTAGTATTGGCCATCTTATCGGAAATTAAATTTCGTTTTCAATGGTATCAACGGATTTGTCCAAAAGGTCAGAAAACGGGGAATAACTCCGAAAATGTTGAGATTCGGACCATAGTTAATTATGGCTTTTTGGTTCCATTTTGAATGTAGAAAGTTTGTAACACGATCAGCCGAACTCCCTATATATATTTTTTTTAAAGGATTATGTAGGATAAGATTGTATTAAATGAAGTTAGGCATATATAAAGTTGCAAAAATTTTTCGATTTAATTGGTGAAAAAAATGTTTTATGAAAAACAATTGGGTTTTTGTTTAAGACCCTTTGAAGCCTATGAATACACGTTTTTATGACAAACAAAACGTGTACATTTCTGGGATAGATTAGCCCAAGGTTATATTTTGTTCGATGCCCTTTGGTTGCACTTCAAAATTAATAACTCTTTACATTTACTTAAGGTTTTTAGTTGAGATGAAAAAAAGTCAATGGCACGAGCGGGCTTCGAACCACGTGGGGTTGAGAAAGGAGATGTCCGAGTGGATCGAGGTCACGATAGCTCAAGTGGCAGAGCAGCGGCGTATGTAGCCGAAGATCGTGGGTTCGAATCTCGCTCGTGCCATTGGCTCTTTTTAATCTCAACTAAAAACCTTAATTAAATGTAATGTATTATTGGTCAAGCGGACCAAGAAAGTAGTGAATTGATTAATAACCCATCTGATATTCAAAAACTTTATGACAAACGTTCCAAAGGTGAATTTTACTATTTTTCGATTGTGTCAACAATGATTTCATTTATAACATTCTATACCCTTACACCTGAGAAAAGTAGATAAAATTAAAAAAGTGTCCATGCTAATAGGCCCCGTAAAAGCAGATAAAAAATATGTGAGCTAATTTAAGTACATTTTTAAAACAAAGTTTTCTGCCTGCGATGTTCCTGTATTTCAAATGGATGTTACAGTAGATTTGAATTTTTTCGAGACTAAGAAAATAATATGTCAGATTGTATTAAATGAGTAAAATGTACGAGAAATATGAAAAAAACGAAAGAAGTTTCTAGAAAATTGGGCCAAAAATTTGATTTTGTAATAAATGATTCGAGTTCGTTTAGAAATAGTGTAAAACCAATAAAAACCAATTTTCAATCTAATATTTATTTATTTATTTTTTTGGTTGGATAGCGGGAGGTCAATTTTCTTTTTTCCCCCCGATGTTGGTGTTCCACTTGACAATTTCGTAACTTTTCTTGATTTCATCAAAATTCAATGTTATTACCACCGTTGCAAGACGGAATATTTCTTTTTCTTTTCGGGTTGACTCAGCGATGTTTAGTTTTCGTGACATTGCAAGCGAGAAAAACAAGGATAAAAATAAACAAAGTTTAACAAGTTTTATTTTTTAATTACTCGCTTTAAATTATTTGTTCAGGCCAAGTTTGTGCTATTACGTATAATTTAAAAAAACCTCCGTAAAATTTCCTTCAAGTCGGTAGAGTCGTTGCAAATTTAACACAAATTTTGTGATTTTCTAGAAAATATGGAGGCATTTGAAATGGAATAAATCAAAATTGAAGAGATTCAAACAAGTAGGCCAAAATTGTTTTCGAAACAAAAACTGAAAAAATTTGGATTCGTGTTACGCACTGTTCAAAAGTGTTCAAATATTAATTTTTACAGCGAACCAAAAATAGACATTTTTTAATTGGATACGCCAGGTTTAGTTAGGTTAGTTAGTTTTAGATGTCTTTAAACGTCTAGATTCTCGATATAAAAATTAAATGTTATTGCCACCATTAGTGCAAAGGGGAACATTTCGTCTTTCAAGCTACGATATGTCAGCAAGTCTTTAGATTTCATGCAATTATAAGAGAGAGAAACAAGGATTAAATCAGCAAGAACTCGGAATTTGAATCTTTTGTACCCGGTTCTAATTTATTAGAGCCCAGGTTTGTGCTTTATTGTGCACTGAAATCATGTAAACCTTCTTGTAGAACGTTTTGAAGTTCCGACAAATTTTGTAAATTTTTAAAAATATTCGCACCCATTTGGAGGGCGATTTGTTTTCATTTCCCCATAAAATTGTTGTAAAAATTTTTGATTTAACAAATATTTCAACCTACTTTTCTACGTCACTCGGTTAGAAATTAAATATTGGACAGTATTTCAATAGCCAGCCCCAATGATTGAATTTTTTCGTGTTTGCATATAAGTTATAATATTTAGTAGGAGACTAAGTTTATATTTGATTTTGTGCCCCACCCCATCTAACATTAAATACTTGTACATTAAAGGCAGAAAATCTCATTTAAATTACTTAAGATTTTTCTTTGCTCCTAGATCCCATTGGCAAGCACCCTCGTACACGTTCTAATAAATTTTGGCCAACTATCACTAAAAAAAAAGTTTCATTAAATTTTATGATTCCGTGTTCTAAAGTTGTATTGAATGGCTCAAATAAAATTTAACTCATGAAGAAACCGAGGTAATTATAATTATTAAGATTTAAAACGAATAGGTGGTAATATTAGGTTTGTGATGAAAAGGGATGACATTTTTTATATTGCAATAACAAAAAATTATGCAATAGCCGTATAAACCGTAGAGTTCATTGTATTATTTAAGTCATGTTGGAATTTGAAAAATTATTGTTTATAATTTGGCGTTGCTGAGGAATTAGAATTGTTAGAACGTTTGTGTGTAACATATCTTCGGTATAAAGAATTTACTTCGAAGAAAACCGTGTGCCGGTTGTAGTTGACGTCAAGCTCGGTTGACCTCAGACAATGAGACCGTCCTCCTCTTTATATAACAACATGCAAGAAACATGGCTACCACTCCCACTACATTAAAACCGGGTCGGTTCGGGATAATTTTCGCCTCCTTCCACGGTTAGGATACTCGAGAAGTCGAGAAGGAAGAATGAATGGGTCTTCAGACTTCCTGAGAGGCCATTCATTATTTTAATCCCAGGCCAATACCTCCGTTTCCCCTCGGGGATAAGACCGTCTCGGCCAGACATCTCGTCTATGACTGAAAAGACTGAATTGGTCAACAGGAAACGTGTGGCCGTAGTTACCCTCGCCTGTTAATACCATATTTAATCAAACGGAACACAAGGATTATAGCAAAATGTGTTTGAATAAAACTTATACTTAATTGTTTGGATATTATCCATCATCAGTTGGATCCGTTCGGTTTTCTGTTTGTCAAGACTGAGTGTGACGATGTTACATCTGAATTTTTTATTTACTCCTGACGGTCGTCTTAAAGTTCGTATAATTATGCTTATGAACGGTTGTTTTATCGTCCATTAATTTGTCCATATGTTCGTCTTTGTTGTACACAGCAGTAAACTTGAATGTGGATTCATGATGGTAGTGTGTGAGTTGATAAGTTTGATTTTCTGCCGTAACCAATTGACGTTATATATGCTTTCTGCTTCTTAACTCCATAGCAACCAGACAGTTGTACTCATGATTAAAAAACTTAAACAAAAATTTAAAAAAACACTTAGATGATTGTTAGGGTAAACACTGTACACTGGTAAAAACACTACACCGCCCAATGGAGATATAACACTCAAAACCGTTAGGTAAGTACACCTCGGTCTTTCAAGCTGAAAAACATGATATCATTGTTTGTACAATAGTAAGACTTCAAAGAGGTTCCATTGACTAAAAATCTTTAAAAGATCAGAAAGCGACGTGACAAGGTCATATCAAAAATAGGGTATGGTATACAAAATCGCCAAGCTCTGGGAAACCGTAACTGTTAACTGCCGGGGCACAAAGGAATTCTGGGAATGAACAAGCGACAAACTGGTCAGAGGAGAACCTGCAACATAAAATTACAACCCTTGTCCAGAACCACAAGACGATTCTATAAATGTTTGTGCCATAGGAAAAGAGGTTTTTTGACCAAAAACTCCTCATGAGACAAACTGGCCAGTGACATCCTTACATAGAATGGATCCACATAAACCAAAAGAAAAAGTGGACGAACGCCAGAGGTGCCAAACAAAATAAACTCATTACACCATCACCAAAACTGTCGGTCACTACAGTCAGACAGGATAAGTCAGAGGGACGCAAGGGATCACTGTACACCGGCATTTGAGAAAACACCTGGGGGTAAATTCAGTGATGACCCCCATTTGAAGATTACGCAATAAGGAGGACTATACTGTCACCCATATAATCTTAAAGTGAAAATGACATGGGAAAAAGAATTTCTGCAAAGACAGTCAATGAACTATTATATCAGTAAAGAATGATTGTCTCAACTGATCTGAACTGCTACATCCAAAGTCGTCAATGCATTTAATATATTAAAAACCTTGGAGTTCACATTAACCTGACAAGACACAAAGTTCTGTGCAATGAACAAGAAGACAAACTGGCCAGAAGAAGACCTACAAAACTTACAACCCCAAACTTATAATTGCGATAACGTGATCAAATAGAAATTCTTCTATTAGATGGGCCCATATGGAGAACACACATTAGAATCATGATTTAAGAAACCTAGCAAATACTGTTATAACGTTATGTACTGGCAATAATATATACTGGCCACTGGCATCCGCGAAAACATGCGCATAAGCAACTACGACATTCGAAGATTATAAGGAGGAAGAAACTGCCATCCATATCATCTGCGAATACAAGGCAGCCATTCAATGAAATCATATGACCAAAGAATTGTAGCGATCTCGGGCAATGACCTTGTACTTCTTAAAGAGTGAAGTTTCAATTGAACTGGCCTAAAGAACTAGTAGAAGTCGTGAGGGCCAATACAAAATTCCAGTTTTCTAGTACCCTACATCACGGTCATCAATATCCCTGGGAATGTGAATGTGGTTTCTTTAATGTTACCTTCCTTCTGTGCCTAGATACACTATTTTATGTATAATTTAGCCTGCTAGTATGTTTTCTATGCTTTTCTTGATTGCTACTGTCGAGCACAACATCTGCGTATATCTGCTAAAATTTGGAGGTAAGTATTTCTCTTCAAAGTTTTATGAAGCGATTGAAAATATTCGATCGTCCCAAGTGGTTGTTTGGTACATTTTTTTGTTCCAAAAGTATGTTCCGCCTCGGAAAAAATTGCGTCAGATCAATTAAAGAGATGTTTAAGGAGTCATGCCCCTGTGTAATTTGCCTGGATAATTGTACGGCCGAGTCGTACAAAGTCGAATATCCCACGGTCTCCGTCCGATGAAGTCTTCCTTTTGTAAAATAAATTTAAGGCGTCGGCTATCCCATCGTCCGTTCATATAGGGTGAATAATTAAGGACGGTCGCATGAAAAATCCGGTTTTGATTTGCATAGATATTAGGACCATCGGATCGAGTAGGGCCTCGGGATTGTTTTCCTTAACTTCTATTAGAGTAATTAGGGCCTTTTGAAGTTTGGGAAGGCTGATGGGCCTACCGATGGCTCTCTTTCAACGGTCTTTCTTATAAATGATTTACAAGCTTGAAAACATGCTTGCGTTGAGACAGTTGCTTCTTTTTTGCTTGTATGTTTTGTTGATTTAGGTAAAATTATTGATTGGCTTATTAATTTATTATTTTAGAGACATTTTTAACCAGAAATAATTTCTACCCATTTCGAACTTTTAGTAGTTGAGCTTTTTTATAAGTCCGTCTCGTGATTTTCTGCAGTCCCACTGAGGTATTCCCCAATTCTAGCCAAAATACACCAGACAGTTTTAAATAAATTGTAACTATACAGCATGGCTAGTCGGAAGCAAAACTTGCAGGAGGTGGCTTTTTTTGGTGTGATACGCAGATTTTTGAATAGCTGTAGTGACTCCGAGGATATCCTGAGCTCAATGCCTTGTTTTATTGACATGGCAAGAAGCACCGGGGTATGAAACTGGTCCCTTGATTGGTCCTGAAGAAGTTTCCAGGACTTTTTTATTTAGTTATTTTTAAGCAGATCTGGTAGTGCCATATCTACCTTGGCCTGCAGTCTAGCCTCTTCACTGCGGAGGCATTGTTTTGGGTGACGTAACTTTCTTTTAGATAATAATTATGAAGCGTATTATTTCCTTTCTAATTTTAGACGTATTTAATTGAGTTAATTTAGCTAAAGATGAACTTTGGCTTAATGCACGCGCCAGGACTTAGCCCATTGATTTTTAATTGTGAATAATGTAAAGTGGTTTCATCGCCATCAATGACTCCAATGTATTTGGACGTGTAACACTCCTGTATGACAAGACCTATTTGTACTTTTTAAGCAGGTACTTACTTTTACTTACTATTTCTTTTCAAGCAAAAGTAAAAAACCTTTTCTTGATAATATTGTTTTAATACAAACTATATTTCAAAACTGTGAGGCAATATTTAATCAAATTATCAAATTTTTCATCGTGAGAAAAGAAATTAAACAGACTACGTGTTTGTGGTAGTTTGTGTGATCATGGATGTGATATGTGATGCCCCTGCCCTCGTGTGCATTATCAGCTAACCGATATTTCTGTCCAAACCACTTTCTACCCGTTCGACTATTGAACAGACTGCTAATGCGCGTTTAAAGTTATATTTGAAAAAACGGCCTGGAAGCCCCGGACCGAGGCCCTTGACTCAATTGGACACCCTTGAAATTATGAGGAGTTGACCTAAGGGAAAAAAGTTCGGCCCTGATTTGATGTAAAACACGTTTGCCACTTGAATTTGAACAACTGTTTGTTTGAGTTTCATTTCCTTCTGTTCCGAAACTACGTAGCTAACGATTCGTATAAAAAGTCCTACATCTATGCAGTATCTATACAAAATTAACGTACTCTACTAAACTAAAGGGCAATTAAAGATTTCCCCGCCGAGTTATAAGGACGAGAGGTAATGAAAGAGTTAGGAGTTCGGTTGAAGTTCGAGTCACGGCTGAGGAAACAACGATTGAACTCACAAGTTACATGTTCAGGAGGACAGAAAAGGAGTGAGACAGAAGGGAGCTAAGGGAAGATATTACTTAATGGGAAGTGTTTCCAGTGGAAAAAGGGTACATCCAGGATCATCCATTTAGGATGTGGGACCTACATGGAGAGCCGAAGTAAAAAGTGCAAAACAATTCATTAAACGTTTAAGCTTATCTTTAAGCTCCCCAATCAATACTATGTACAAAATACAAGCGAAATCAAAGCTGAACAGAATAAGGGAGATAGAAGTTAAAACGTACTGAAGAGAAGAAGGTGGATAGTACAACGGTACTCTGATGGAGGATAAATAAGTGAAATCTAGAAGATACCTTTCAAGGCGAGCATTGATCATGGGCAACCACAAAGTTCTTGATCATGAGCCAGAAGGAATTTGAATGATTGGAATTGATAAACATAGAGATAGGAGAAAAAGAACGAAGGAAGGGACTGGATCCAAACAACAACCTGGGAAATTATTACGTTCAGATTAAGCCTCAAGTTTACGTCCTTCTGAATTCTCACAATTGCTTGTTAGTCAGAAGATGAGAAGAAATGGTAAATTTTACGGAAGAGAACAGTCAAGTCCAAGGACTACTAGCCCCAGCCTGCCAATCACAACGGAGTATGTGATTCTAGCGAGGCCTTAACAATTTCAAAGTATCCAAAGCACTTTGTTAAACTAGACAAATCAATCTCTAACCTAGGGTTCAAAAGTACGGTCGTTATGTTTCAGGCTCTGCAGTGCCAGTCATCATCACAGCTGCTTCGGTAGCCTAATTTTTGTGGCCAGGACGGACAAGAAAGGGGTTAGAAAGATGGGATAATAGCTAAACCTTATTTCTTTTTTATAGACTTTCACATATTTAAAATGAATTACAATAGCGAAACTGATGATTAATAATAATATACAGCACGCCCAATGGGACTCATCAAATTTAAGTGCACCACGTGGCCTAAGGTTTTATAGATCGTTTTGGCAGTTTGTTTTCATGTTAATTTTTTTGTGCGTTGGCAAACTACTATTAAATACAACTGTTTTGTTTCCTGGTAAATGAAATTGTGTGAGTTTTGTGAGATTTACTTAGATGCTCACTATTCCTTGACCATGCTCAGTGCTATTTGGGTGAGGTATTTTTACTGTTGTGGCGAATCTCTTCTTCACCAATTTAAACTATGGATAATTACTTTAAAAACTGAGATGCTGACTGCTTCTTCCTTAACATTCACGTATACCATGTTCTTACATTGCTCAAGAATGACTTTTCCAGGTAATGTACTTTTTTCCTAGTTATAGCAAGGCATTTGCTTAGGATATGTACTTTACACATGTCTCTTCTAGACATAATCGAGATTTTTGATAATGATATTAATGACTTTTATTGGTAAAAATTGAAGGACTTATGCCATATACCACCCCGAACCGATTGATTTTTAATGGGGTTGTTCAGTTTGGCTTTTGTTTGAATTGGGGATCTGGTCATTTTGGAAATCTGATCGACTAAGTTATACTGAAGCAGTGGTTCATTTTTTGGTGGATAAGACGTCAAGAAGTCTTATGTTTTTATTGTGTACATATTTGATCAGTTTTCATCGTATGTTTTACTGGTTTTAATCAATTTTGCTTTGAGATTTGTAATTATTATATTTGTTACTTTATTCAACTGTGCACTGTGTTGTGAGGGTGCTCACCTTCCGGCAAGGTCAAAAGTTTTACCATTTTAGATCCGTGCCCGTTAAAACAATAATAGATAAGAATGAAACGTTTGATCTAGCGTTGCATATCACATCTAAAAATCGGATTGTTTATGGTTACCAGCTCATGAATCATCAAGATGCGAAATTATTCAATTAGAGGTCACAATAGGAGACGGGACTGTGGGTCAGCCCCGATTCAATGTTTAACAATGGGATCAATGCGACAGGGCATACCTCAGATTTAAAAATATACTTGTTGATCAGAGTCTGTTATGATTTTCAGTCCTAAGCGGGGATCGCGGGACGATGACATGTGGCCGACGTATGTCGCACCGTGCACACCGAACATATGTTCGTTCGACCCCCATCGGGTTTCAGCAATCCTGTCAAAGACACATCTAAGATTCGCATTTGCACCAACATAAAAACATATTCAACATTAATCATAGTAAACTTCGTTGTTAGGAGTAAAAGGTAGGATTTTATCCAATCCAACGGATTCCGACATTATGTCAGGTCTACCGGTTTTTTTTTTTAAATCGGGCCTTGGTAAAGAAACTCGGAGGCTTTATGGGAGCAAGATATTGTCAGCCGAGGTTCGAGTTACCGGCAGAAGAAGAGACAGGAGAAAAAAGAGAATGAAAAGGTGGCCAGGCCCCGCACGAATTCCAAGGCTCCACCCTAGTCCTCGTCTCGAAGAAATAATCCGTCTTCCTTTTGTCGGACAAAGGTATAATAAAGCATAAATTTTATCTCTTTTAATATGTATATGACACTTGCACTGATGGTATAATATGGTCCTTTTTGAAATTAATTGTCCTTACTTCATCCGAAACTTAACGATTTATTTTAATTATGATGCATTTCTTTACTCTCTTGTCCGAATATATAAAATTAAGATCACGTCGCCAGTCTTTAATTTATTAACACACCAGGAAAAAGTTATATCTCACTTGTTACGAAGAATGGATTAATTATGTTTTATAATCAACAAGAGATCTCCATCCTGTTGAGATCCTTCAAACTTCTCTTTTCACAGATTTTTGAAAATATTCAAGTAGATATTTCCTTATGGCTGAATTATCAACAAAAGACTCATAAAGGAAGAAACAATTTAGACAATTGGTCAAAATAGGATAAAATTTAATTTTTATTTCCGTCAAGGAATTTTTCAACAGATTACCATTTTACTAATTTTCCCTTCTAAAAACAAAACACAACCTAATTAATCAGGAACAGGTGCCTCAAAATGCATGAATAAAATTCCCAACGCACATATAAGTAAGGTTTAACGTTTATTCATATCTTCATAGAACAAGTAAAAAAGTTGGTAATCTTATATTCTTTATGATGTTGAGAGGGTTTTAGACTACTTGGAGGTCAGGGGTTTGTTAATCGATAAGCACTGCAGAGTTTTGGTTTATTTTCCTTTACTTGGTTCATTACGTAAAGTTTAGGTCATTGACTGTTGTTGTGAGGTCTTCTTAGTACCCCGGTTTCTCTTTACGTTTAAAAGATGATATTGGTGGTAGTTTCTTCCTCTTCTTTGCATAACATAACTATTGGGCTTGTCGTTGAACTTCCCCATGTTGTGACACCTCGGGTGCCAGTGACCGGTATATAACCCTCACATCACTGAGTTTTAGTGAGGGTTTTCTTAATTACGGATTTACTATGTCTCTACCTTTGAACTTTGTCTAATAAAGGTAAAGAAGAAATCAGGAGAAATGTAGTATACAGAAGGCTCCAAAACAAATGAAAAATCCGGAACAGGTAGATTCGCAAACCCAAATATTTGCAATTAAACCCACTAGTACACTCGGTCATTCAAGCTAAAATTCATGCTAAAATAGATTACTTTAAAAAAAAGATTCGCTGAATGAATCGAAAAATCTTCAAAAACCTAGGTATACAGGTATATGATGCAGTGTAGAAGAATCGTCGGTAGAACATGGGGTATTAAACCATGGGTGGCCAAATGGTTATACACCATGATTATACTACCAAGATTTTTATTTGCAGCCCTAGTTTGGTGGAAAGGGCTTGAGAACAAAGGGGCTATTAACAGGCTAAGGTCTTTCCAAAGACTGGGTTGTATGATGATGACGGGAGCTTTTCCCAGTACACCAACCCTAGCTTTGGAGGTGATAACCAACACCACACCACTACATATTGAGGTCAAGGTTAAAGCATTAACCAGCTGCTATAGACTAATCAGTGAAGGCAGCTGGAATCATAAGGGAAATTATATAGGACACTCGAAAATTTTATACTTATTGAGTAAGATCAACAACCAACTACTGGGTGTAAGCGACAAAAAGGTGAAAACACCTTTAGGGAAAAAGTATTTTCAGGTAGTTACACCCTATGACGGTAACTATAAACCAGAAGATGACCACCGCAGCCTTGAATGCTTCACTGATGGTTCACTCATTAAGGATAAGGGAAGCGGTGTTGGAATACACATACCCAAATTAGGGATCAGCATCTCCTCCCCTCTTGGTAATAACACCTCTGTCTTTCAGGCAGAGGTCTGGGCCATTAATATCTGCTGCAGAACACTTATGGCTAACAGGATAAGGGGAAAAGACATAAAAATTTTTTCTGACAGTCAGGCCAGTCTAAAAGCATTACAAAAAGATTTATCAACATCTAGACTGGTGGAGGAAACGGTTGAACTCATTAACAGGATCATTACCAGGTACGAGAATAGGGTAACCCTTATATGGATACCAGCTCATAAGGGACACTACGGCAATGAAGAGGCGGACAGCCTGGCCAAGGAAGGATCAAATACTGTGTTTGTCGGCCCGCAACCAGTATTACCCCACTCTTTAAGCACGGCAAAAGAGAGTATAAGTTGCTGGAGAATGAAACTATTCCTCAAGGAATGGAATACGTCCCCCGGATGCAGGCAATCGAAGGAGTTTCTGAAGGAAATCAAACCCAAGGAAGCGAAATGGTTACTCTCCAATTCTAGGAGGAGAATTAGGAGGCTGATAGGCATCCTGACGGGCCATTGCCCCCTGAGAAGACACCTCTTCATAATGGGCTCCCTACCAGACCCCTTCTGCCGCTTCTGCGAAACTAAAGAGGAAACGGCTCGACACTACCTAGCCGAATGTGATAGGTATGCTAGGGAAAGATTCAACACCTTTGAAGGAGAGGACATAAGTAAAACACTCCCCAGGTTAAAATGGTCCAAAATCCTGGGGTTTGTTAATAAGTCCAATAGGTTTATGCAGGACTCGTGAACCGACCAGGTCCCGGACCTTTTAGGGATGGGGTACGGGCCAACCCAGGCTTCTAACCCCTCGGGTCCTGGTCGCCCGCCCTGCGTAATATATATATATATATAGGTATACAGGATGTTACAGTGTTAAACATCGATACTGCCAGTTTAGACTCACTAGACTCACTAAATTAAATGTAATAGCTCAGTTCAATCAGAGGAGTTTATATATTGACCCTTTCCTGAGATTTTCGCATAAAATTGTAATTCCTCAACTTTAGCAATGCAATTTGACAGACTACATAACATTTTGTACAACTTGTTGAACATTTAATGTAGTTTGCGAAATAATGGCCAGAGGTATGTTTTAATGACGCTAGAGTTGAAGATTTATGATTTTATGTAAATAAATCCGATTTAAGACTAAAATTACAAAAACGTTAATATCTCAGGAAAGAGTTGAGGTAGGAACCTTGTTTTGATGGCACTGAACTACGTTTTATTTAGTGAATCCATCACGCCAGGGTTGAAATTTAATCCTGTACCGCCGTTGATAATAACCTGAGTGGCAAGTGTTCTTGAGTGGCAACGCGCAAAAGGATTTTTGGTAATGCACAAGAAGACAAACTGGCCAGAGGAGGATCTGTGAAACCTAATAGTTCCAGGAATTGAGGTAACATGATCAAAAACAGTTGATCCTATGAGAAAGTAGAACTGGACGGACTCCGCAGATACCACTGTAAAATCATTATTTAAGAAAACTGGTAAAAATAATCTAGGGCTACTGATCACCGGATCTGGTTAACCGGACGAGTGCAATAACCTGTTTCCTAGCATCATACACATCAGCACTGTTTCTTTAAAGAAGCTCGATCCTTCTCTAAGAATAGGAAAATTAATCGGTGAATGAATCTCATCCTAAAGGCAGTAGCAAGTATATCACTTCGAAAACAGTCAACGAATGTATCTATAATCTCCAAAACCAATTAAAACAAGACAAGCTATCTCGGCTGCCAGAGCACAAAGGAGTTCTGGGTTCAAGCAGATAAACTGCCCACCTGAGGATCCTATAATACAAACCAAGAACATCAAAAACTGGCAAACAGAAATATTTTCCGAAGGATGTTTTCGTAATCATAGTCAGTCAATTCCATTAATATATATACTGCCTGTTTTGACCTCCGGCTAAAAGTAATTTATATTTAAACAAAAATCGAAAATTTAACTGTAAATGCTTATACTTCAATTCCAGCCCCTACGTTATTTTTATTGATTTAAAAGTTATTGTATTAAGATGACATTAAAAGGGGTTAATTTGAAGTTAAAAATGTCCAATTTGACATTCGAAAGGGTTATTTTGGAATTCAAAAGGGTTCATTTCATAATAAAAAGACCTACTTTTCTCATTAAGGTGGTTTTTTTTAAATACTTGTTAATTATGTATTTTTTACCTGCAGAAACGTTTAACGTTATCATTGGTATATAAAACTTAACTGAACATATTTCTAACATTATAAAAAAATACTTTCTCAATGCTCAAAGTGTTTTTAATCGTTCTTTCCTGGCTTAAAAATTAGCATGGAGAAAACTGCAACTGTTTTGCACCAGGTTTTATCTTCCATGTTGCTGAGCCTGCCTCTCAATCATTATCACAACTGATTGATAAATGTTAAATCAATAAAAGAAGCACTTTACACATTTTCAATTATTGCCTCTGTTATTTCTTCTAGTTCAGCGGAAAATGGGAAAAATTGAAAGATGCAAAGTTTGTTAATAACACACCTGGTATTCTCCAACGGGAGAAAACCTTAAAATCTTTCTCTCTTCTATCTCGCCGAGCCTGCATCTCTATTCCATCTATTCGTACAGTGAAATTTTCGCTTTGTCATGTTTTTTCTCAGAATGTATGTGAACCGTGAAACAATTGTGAGGTGGGAGGGCTCCCGTGGGAAATCAAACTCTAATTCTTTTGTCAGATATAATTGCTATTCACGCATCTTATACACGGTTGTGCTGTCTCGAAGTTTCAAGTCTCATTCAGTATACGATTGATGGAAATTAAAAATATTCAATGAAATCGGGCGTGGCAGTATATACTGGAACGAGTACTATGTGTTTTTTTTTACTTATAATTAGGATTTTTAATATGAAGCATTAAAGATTGGAAAATCTATGCCTCAAGATGATAATACCTAAGCTTTTTTGGAAAGCTATCCTAAGATTTGGTATTGTTTTAAATAAATGTTTATTTGAATTTAAAAAGGGTTATTTTCATAATAAACAGGATGGGTGACCGTACAAATTGTATAAATAAACCTGGTAAAGAAAAGATAAAATAAATTCTTTGCTAGGAGGTACTTAACAAAGTAGTTAGAGATTAGTTTACTTGGTTTCTATGAGAGCCTAGATACTTTTGTGTTTTCTATGGCACTGAACATAAAATAAAATATAGACCATTTCTTAGCTTTTGCTCTAGTTTATTTGTAGCTTTTTCTTCTCCAAAGTTAATGCAAATGAAGCAAGAAACATTTCAGGCCTAGCTGATTATCGAAAAAACTTTTCACTTGACAAATATTTTAAAATAACAGATATTCAATTGTGAGAAATGATATCTCCTTTACTTACATTTAAAAAAATAAGAAGACGAAAGAGACTAGTGGATCGAAGATGATGCATATTAACGACCGTACAAGGTGTACAAATGAAGCAGGTATAAAAAATACATTCCTTACTGAACGAGGTGATTAGATATAGGTTTTGGTTCGGGGTTTCTGGGAGGGTCACGATTAATTTGCATAGCACTAAGTCAAACCTATCAGAAAGACCTGTGTCTCATATTGAGTCAATAAAATCAAAGAATGACTGAACAGCCGTTTCCTCGACACCATTAAAATTGACATTTTAGTGCTGTTTTAAGGGTGCCTTGTTGTGAAATGTAGTGTTTTATGTTCCATCGTTCTGAGTCAAACTAAATCGAGCATTATCACAAAATGATCAATTCGATGAGCTGGGGAATCACACCTTTTTGTGATCCTGTATGTTCTTTTGAGGGGTGCAGGTAAAATAATAGACATGCTTTGGATGCTTAGGTAATTTTAAGTCCCGACCGCGTTCCATGAATGAATACCACGAACAGAATAAAAAGCTCTTCCTTGTCTGTTTAATAGAGCAATTTCTTCGTCCTGTACACATATTTATGTTTCTTCATTTACAAATAAAACTCAATCCTTTGGCCTGTTGTATTCAGACCACTACACTCTGCTTAGATTGTCATTTGTTTAGATGGATTTTTAATCAAAGCTTTCATATAAAAAAATCGCCCGCGAGAGTACTATTTTCCCAATCATGCTGCTCTTATAGTTTTCCGCTCTTAGATCGCAACTATCTGTTCTCTGATTTTGAATCAATTCCAATGGCCAGCATTTCAGGTCGCTTATTGGAGCACCATTAATTACCAAATGGTGGTTATTGAGAGACAAATACGTAGTTATTAAACAGCTAACATTCACTGACACATGAAACCCATTTTTCATAAGAGCTCAACCTATCACACTCGCCAAGTACTTATTTACAAAGCTTCGTGGAGACTCAAGGTACAACAAAAACCGTTCCTTGCTGGTTTCTAAGTACAATATGTAATCATGACAATGGACTTCTGCAACTTTTTCAGAAAAAAATTATTTATGTTCTGAACCTCATTAACTAAAGTCACGAAGCACAAGGTTGATCGTCTTCGAGTTATACCTGTACCTCAGGATCAAAAAATAGTGACTTTCTAGATTGCCAATGTGCAGCTTGGAAAAGCCTATTCAGAGTCATTCCAATACATCAGTTTTGCTTCTTTGAGTAGGAGAACTGTATCAAAAAAAATTTTCATACCCAAAATTGTCTCAGTTCATGGAGGGATGTTGGCCGAAGGATATCTAGAATGACTACAATTCGATTTGGAGGTACTATGGCCCATAGTCTTCCCTTGTATTTCTGAAAAACTTTAACTGTTGAGGTAAGCGGGATACAATTAAGTTGATTTTATTGCGTTTAGTTTAATCCTCACAAGTATTTTTTGAAAGGGAAACTACTTTAAAGAGCTTTGATTGTGTAGGGGCGTTGGTGGGCCCAACGGTTGACAGTCATCACGGTCACGGGTACTTAAAAAGTACTTAAAAATGAGTGGGTTTTTTTTTTTTTTTTTCAAAACACCGGCACCGAAGAGTGTTGTGTACCCCTGTAACAAAAAAAATCATCCCTCCAATGTTTTTCTTACCCGTATTCAGTAATCTTTCCACATTGATGCCTTGGTCTTTTTTCTTCTTTTATCCCCTTAATATCAATCTATCGGTTGAATTTTTTTCTTCTGAGAGACAAAATACAAAGGTCTTTGTACAGCACTGTCCAGGGTTGAAATTATCGTAAATGTGGAACAGTGGAATGTCAAGGCGGATATTGAGAGTGATCAATAGAGTCGGTCTTCGCGTTTATATCTGCTTGTTTTCTGTTTTCACGCGGTCGCGTATCTCCGATTCGGTCAATTATCCCGCCAAAAAGACAAAATCGCCTACAGATTTTATTTTAACTATTTCCCTTCACATTATTTCACAGGCAAGCCGCGCTATCCAAGCCTTTAGCCGAATTTGAAAGTTTCTGAGACAGGTCGATACTGAGCTTGGCTAGGTGGCACTTAGGAGACTTCCGGCGGTCGGGCCACACCCGATACCCTCCCCCGATCCTTTTTCGAAAAAATATGCGGACCACACACTAATTGATGGGGAAGATGCATCCGAACTAGAATTCCACATCTCGTTCTCTGATGGGAATGGGCGTCAATCAAATTCGGCCAGACGTTTAATTAGTGTAAATTACTCGGTGGCACATATCGTCTAACCGACGTAAATTGACAAAAATTTTATTGGACACGGTGGCATTCCTTCCGATAAAGCCGTTTTAATTGCATTTGAAGAGGTATCAATTAAAACTGGATAAATGGAACATCGAGGCGGGCTTTGTCATTCTATTTCTGTCCATACTAAATATACGTTCTGCCCATTGGATTCGGTTTTTCGAAAATTTCAAGAAATATTGAAGACAAGTATATTTGATTTTCAACTATTTAAATTTTTCCAGTTTTTATACAGCACAGGAGGGTATCTTTTGAGGTCAAAGAGAGCCCATTCTAGGTTTTCATATATTTTGATTTAGTGCACGCTAATTTGTTTAGAATAAAAATGACCATTATCAGGCCATCGTAAAAAATTCCCGCTGGAGTTTCACAACGTTCAGTTCTACGGCCAATGTTTTTAAAGCATTTTGTCGACTGTTTACTTTTACTACGTTTCATTAAGAGGCCGTCATAAGGAACCCAGTACAAATATGAAATAGGGAGAAGGTTTTGGATTAAAACTCTAAAATACACCCTAGCACAACCCCTCCCAAAGCTTCAACGCAGTTCAACAACTCTTTGTACTCGAGCTTATAAAGAAGAATATGAAAAGGTGCACGGATTTACGTACTTGTTTACATATATCAAGACACAGTGTATACTTTTAGCTTCAAACTAATCTGGGAATTGCCTTATGACCTATAGAACTGTAGGCTGACTAACCAGCCAAAGAAGAGGCATCCTTCTCGACCATGGATCTGTTGAAGACCAAGGGCAATGCTACAACAGAAACATGCCGACGAATCAAGAGAATCCAAAGACATCGGCAAACATCACATGAGAGTGGGCATTAGACTACGCCACATCTTCTTCTGTTGTGCGATTCTTACTCGATAAGTGCTTAGTTTTTCGAGAAAAGTCCTATGTCAGTTAAAATGCACATTCATACTACTTAAATGATCATCTTATCTAACTTTGTCGAATCTCAAAGAGTTCTCATAACCTCTGAGAACCCAGCCTACAATTACGCCAAAATTATGTACAAACCTACGGATGGAAACATGGCAAGACGATTTCAACTTGGCATTAACACAGTAAAAACCATGCATTCACTAAGTGGTTCGATAGGTCTTGGTATTCCACACTGTGTCCTTATACAATGAACCACTCACGCAAATTAATACATTCATGGGAAATCACCAAGGCTCTTGATAATACGCCAGTGACTAACACAATGCAAATATATAAAACTTTACACCCTTCAACGTTCACGCTAGTGAATACATTCACTCGAATTATGAAAGGACTCCCTACATGAGACTGGAGAATTTATTTGCTTCACGTATCGAACTTCCTTCTAGAACTACTAATGTAGCTTAAAAGTTGAAGTCTGCGGTTTAAAGTTTTAAATTCCTTGCGACCATAATTCCTCGCACTCTGTTAACATGTGTTTTATAAACACTTGATACAGTTCCTTATATGGCATATTAGTGGTCTTTCTTTAGCTATACAGTCAGCCTGGTTTGACCTATCCGCAGGCGAGTCAACAAGTTTCAATCTATTTTTCCAATTTCCTCCATGGTCCACGATTTGGCCGTAGGGTTTCATTTCATGGAGTTTGCCCAGTGGTTCGGCCATTATTTCCAGCACTAGTTTTAAAATAATTGAGAGCCTGTTTTACTATCAAAACAAGGACAAAAAGACATTTTTATATTTTTTAAAATTCCTAACTACTTAATAATATATAAATGCAATTTTAATAACAATTTCCGGCTGGTATATTTCTACTGCCCTTGGTGATTTACAAGCTTTTAACCATGATCTAAATAGAGCCATTGTGGTAGACTCTATTTACCTGTCTTCCGTATAAAATGTGACCACTTTTCCTTGGTGCCGTTTCGCCAGTTTATTTTCTAATTGCTTTCCCAAAGTGGCGGGATCGTATCCGGGCTTAGAAGACTACACAGAACTAAATCGTACCTCATTTTGGCAGTCTATCTTTGGCAACTTTTTTTCCGTGGATGTTTTAAATAATCAAGCCTGAGAACTTTATTTCCTTTTTGACTTCCCGTTTCGACTGTTTTAAAGAATTAATCAAACCAAATAGTGCTTCAGTTGGATAACTCCATGATTAGACTTACGATAGCAGGTGTGGGACGTTTCGCTTGTTACACACGGCCTTCTTTCTCACTCTTTTGTTCCTCGCTGTACGTAAAAAACCGAGGAAAAAATAATTCACTCTTCACCAGAAAATTTGGTTCCTTTTCACTTTTAAGACTTTTTGTTTCTTATTGTTTTGACCCTCATACATTTGCCCGCATGGTCACCAGATACGGCCAGCGTCGATGCTGGTCTTCAATTAAACGGGTGTCGACGCCCCGGTCTCGATAATATTTGATACTTTGACTTGTCACCGGATCGTTTTGAATTAGAAACCGTCGCATCTTCATTCAAGCAACGAACGCCTTTCTAATAAGCGCATTGGACAACGATCCTGTCTTCCAAAACGGACAATGTGCATTCTTAGCGTCTTCTAAACTTGAGCAACCGTGAAAAAACTTAATCTTGTACTTAAGAGATCCAGTACACCGACTTTGTCAGTGGCAAACATATGTGCTCGAGACATCTTGCGACACCCACGCCGTTTTTCACGTGCTGACAATAAATTAACCGTCATTGTTCCTTCTAATTACTGCGCAATAACGCTTTCGAGAGCGAGACGTATCAATTTATAATTTAAAGTACTGCATTAGGTTTATATACAATTACAATATAAATTTTACCAACTATTAGAGTCGATTCTTTATTTGGGAAGAACCCTTAATAATTTTCATGGCTCTTTTCACTTTATAATTGTTTTCATTTTAATTACTTTCTGTTTCTCTGGTCAACGAGGAAAAGTGTACTAAAATATTCTCTTTGTACCGTTATATTTACAAATGGCATGTGTTTGGACTGTTACCGTACAAAAAACTATAAATCTAATTCGTATTCAGAGAATCAACAGAAAAAGAAAGAGTTGTAATTCTTTTAATATAAAATAATTTTTTTTAAAAATTATAAACTAAAAATGGCAATTAAAAAAAAATTCTTTAAAGGTCAAGAAAACTATTAACAATCTCGTATAGCTTTTTCCCGTCAAATTATCCATTTCGAACATCAAGTTAACCTTTTTTCATTGTAAATTACCATTTTTTTTAAATTTCATATTAACCTTTCTCCAATTTAAATAGAACTTTAATGCATAAAGAAAGGATATGGTACGAAATGTACGCATGTAAAGTAAAATCTCTGTATATTTGCGATTTTTGTTTTTATTTATTTTAATGGAAAATGTTTGGTCTTTTAGAAGAATATTTTAAAATTAATTACTATTAAAATTAAAAATGAAAAAAAAGTGTTATTATTGTTTTTTATTACTTATATTTGTTTATATAAATATAAAATGAGTTTTTATCTAAAATATCCCATAAAAATTTGCTACAAATAAAATTTAAATTGGCACAAAATTTAATATATGAACAAATGATTTTCTTTAAAATATAAAACTATGGGTCTATAAAATATTATTTTATATTTAATGAGTAATTTGAAATGGTAAAAGTTCAATTTGAAATTGAAAAACGGTAAGTAAAAGTAAAGAGGGTTCATTTGAAATTAAAAAGGGTTAGTTTGAAATGGTAAAGGGTAAAAATGAAGTTAAATTGACAGGAAAATGGTTAATGAAAGTTAAAAAAACGGAAAAAAATTACATATTAGTGAATATAAAAAATGGAAACTCAGAGTAAACAAAGAGGAAGAAAAAATATTCAGAGTATCATCAGAAAAATAAAGACTCCAAGCTCCAAGCCTAAAGAACTTTATAGGAAAAAAATATTTTATATTTAGGAGGTCCAAGAGCAATTTTCAAGATCTGTGGGGTTAAATAAATGGCCGAGAAAACGTACTCTTGAAACGTCTTGAAAAAAAAAGAAGTGAAATTGTGTAATAACTAATACAATTTCTAGACGATCCCGAAGTTTCTTCGGCCAATTTGTTGTAGAAGATTCTTATTTTTGTTCTTGTACATTAATAAGCTGATAAGAAAGCACGTTTAAAGTGGGAATTTTGGATAGTTGTACTATTACCAGGATAAAAATGGAACAATAGTTTCACTAAGGGAAAAGTAGAGACTGGATAAGAATTTTTCAATATTGGTAAAGTGGGTTTTGGGTAGGAACGAAAATTGTTGATTTTGTGGTAATTTTTTTTCAGATTGCCATTTCCGATACGAAAGATTACACCTACGTTAGTAATTGCTTTTGAAAATTTAATTTGTGCAGAATTTACTTATATTTTATGGATTTTCAAAAGGTCAATATGGTTCAGATGGTTTTAACTTTAAAATATGTTGCATTTGGCCTCATAGGCCTCATTAAATTAAATTAAGGAAGTCAGTTGACACAGATTTGGGAGTCAACAAATAGCAAAATTTAATTATATAGGTAACTCAAATTATCTAACGTAGTACACATAATTAAAATTTAGTTTGGGTTCTAGCTGCTGAACACTTACGTGATCTCATTCTGTTTTTGTGATAATTTGTGTAATTATTTTTTATTGGGTATTGTGAGGCTCAAACGGACCGTTGTCCAGCCTAATTCCGGGGGGTTAAGGACAAGGAGACCTCTGAGAAGGAACTACAATACTCAATTGATATTGAACGAGTGTTCAAGACAAAGAGAGGCTGTTCTAAACTCTTATTTATGGTTTTCAAATGAGACTGCACTTCTTTTAGTTTAATGTTAGGAGTGAGATTTTTTTTTTCGACAGCCTGGTTTAAAAATCTCAAATTGGTTAGGGATCTTTGAAGACCGTTGGAACCTCTCGAGCCCCGTTTTCCTTCTTCTGGAATCACTTCCGACGCATTATCATATAAATGCTATTGGGGGCTCGGTAGGAGTGGCTCCGGCGGAAACCGAATAACGGAGTCGAAGAAAAAGGATGCCGGTCGAATCGGAAGACAATGGGGAGAAAAAGGATTCCCTTGGGAAACAGACGATACAGACGTTCAAACGGTAGCAAATAACATCTCCCACAGAGGAAATGAATATATAAATATAATAATATCGAATATAAAATAGAGGAGAAGATTGAAAGGTCTCACTTTCCTTGATACCACTGATAAATGTCTGCTATCTCAAGTACTCTGTTGTTTCAAATTAACGATTAAATCATTTGGATAAAATGAAGATTACCTTTTCATATTTCCTTCATTAATCATCCAAATCGTTTGACCTCTTTTTCTAAAAAACGTGTAATTTCTAACAAATTTATTTTCTTCTTTGTTGCTTTTATCTTTTAATGAATGGACGGTGTTGCATCTTTGGAGTGTTTCAATAGGTTTTGTCAGTTCAATTGGTAGGTTACAGGGGGGGGGGGGAATCATACGCTAATAAACTCCTTGCTAATTTAGAAGGTTTTAAGCCACAATGACGAAGTCACGTCTCTGCTTGCTTCTTGCTTACGTTCCACATTTAAGTGTTATTATGAATATACATGGACGTGGGTGCCGCAGGAGTGGAAGCGAAACAAAAGCTGTGAAGTCCATCGGGCATTCCAGAATCCCAGCCGTCCTTGCGGTGGACCGCAGGACCTAATCTCGTCTCATCTACAAGTCCCCCTTTTATCGAACTACGTATTGAATTTCCGGCGGGAAAAACATCAACCCTTAAAATCGTTCGTCGGACCTGGTTTCAAAGAAACAATCACCATGAAAGACTTCAGCCAATTTCTTGCTTTAAAAAAAGTATGTGAAGTGGCACTCAAACTTTGCTCTATAGTGTATCTTTGTCAATGGTATTTTTTGAATATATTTGTTTCTTTTTAAAAGTACAGAATCCATCACAGTGGTATTGTATCAAGATATGTATAGCTCAAGAATGGTGTTTTCCTAGGTGCCATAGCCTTTTCCTTAGTATTGTAGAGTAGTTGCAGTAACTCTGTTGCTCCTGCCGCTTCTAGATATAATTTCTTTTTTTATTACATTGTTTTTGAAAATAGCTTTGCTGTCCTAATGCCTAGTTTATGCTTCCGTTATTTATTTTGCACTTCAGGAGTTCTTTTTTAATGTGGCCATGGTTTAACCCGCAAAATGGATTTGGACATATGTCGTGTTCCTCGGCAGCTTTTTTATAGATATTATTATCTACTGTCTCGTTGCCTAAGACTCCCTCATGAGCTGGGATGTAGCTCCAGACAGTTGATCAGTTTTCTGGGAGATTATTTATTTTATGTTTACATGTTTCTATGGTTTGAAAGATGATTGTGGTGGGCTCGAGAGCCATGTGGTGCTCATATGCCCTTTATGCCTAAACCCCCCCCCATCTCCATAAAATAGAATAATTCCAAGTTTATCTTAATTCATTAGGCCTTTTAATTGTCCTGATCTGCAATACCTCGGTCTAGAACTTATAATTATGATAAGAAGATCCAACATACTCTTTCATCACCAAATTGGATCACATAACCAAAAGGAGAATTGACGAGCTCTAGAAATGAGCACAGTAATATCATGATTACAGAACCACCATGAAACCTCAGGGAGAGAGAAACCCGACTATACAGTATCTGAGAACACCAAAACATGGACCTTTCAACGAAGACCTCATGTTTAGATTTTGAAATGAGGAGAAAGAAACTGCCACTCATATTAACCTTAAATGCGAAGAGACGTAACCTAGGGTATCAAAAAGATCTCACACGGACATTCAATACTGCCTTTCAAAAGAAGGACCGAGTTAATTAAAATGAAGTAAGAATCAAGTAAACACGCAAGCCTATAGACTGCAGTGCTTGAGAAATACAAAACCCACGCTTCCCAATATCCTTCTCTCGTTATCAACAACAATAAAAAAGAAAAAGATCTTACAAAACGGAACGCTTTAAAACGTAATAAAGAGACGATGCTTATGGAGAGGAATCTTAATCTTACACTGAACGGACCTAACGAAATCCTCGTTGAAAGGTGGATCAGAGTTTTACGGTACAACGGAACTATTTCTTGAGAACTTTTTTTTTAGAACGGATATGGGCGACGCCGATGCGGGTTCAACTTACATCTAGTTTTCTTGAGGTCGGGCTTCGACCAAATGAGGGAAGTTGTCTTCCCTTGTAAAAGACTCGACAAGTGAGTTAGGTTCAACGTTCTGGAACTCCTATATAAACAACCGGACCAAATTCCAATTATTACCCGCAAGTTTTCATTATAACTACGTTCCGTATAGAAATAAATAAATAATCTATGTACATAAATTTCGAATCTTTTCGAACCCAGTCACTACCCTCTTAATGTCACTTTTCCACGTTGTGCTCTTTCTTTCGAAGTCTGATGTAAGTAAACAGACGATGATTTGTGTGGGTTCCCACAGAGTTAGCCAATTTACATAGTAAGGTGTCAGTGACGGTCCGCCGGTAGACCGTGTCTTCCCACCTTATCCGATCCTCAACCCTCGACCTTTCCATCGTCTCCAATTAGTAGCGGCTATCTTAAATTAGTCAGTTTGGTTCCTTTTTACTTGTCAAATAATTCTCCTAAGGGGGAATACTTGTAAAAGCAACCCTCAATGAATTCTAAATTTATTCCTTGAATATACAGCTACATACAGAAAATATATAAAATAGATTAAAATAAAACCTATAAATGCAAAGCCAATGAATGTATTGAAAAAATATTAGCCCTGAGTATAATTCCCGTCAAAAAATGTTTGGCTAATAAGTTTTAATGATGATGATCCTGATGATAGAAATCAGGACGTGGTTTTTTCCCCAAACTTCTGGTTAATGTGTAGTATTTTTGGTTGGTTCACTAGTTCCTTCGTTCAGTGCAATCAACTCGGTCCTTAAAGAGTGCTAGTAGGATGTTCAAACATAGAAATGCAAGGCCTATCTGCAGCATACTATATCAAAAAGTAAAATATCCCTAATGGTCACAAGAAAAACCCTAGGCAAATTTTGGGAATTAAAACTGAAAATGGCCCATTTGCTATACTCGGCAGTAGTAAGACATAAAATAACCTATGGATCATTAATATGTCCGGAGAAAGCAGTCACCCAAATACTAGCCAGCACACAAATATTGTACAAAGATTTTGCTACTTAGGCAAACCTATGTATCACAGAGGCAATGAGAACAACCCTTAGAAATGCACTAGAAACACTGCTCAACCTACCTCCACTGGATATATTCATACAAGGAGAAGCTAGTAAAAGCTCATACTCCTCTCATGCTCCAAAAACAATCAAATTGGATGGGAACTAATCAATTCGGGCAGGTAACCATCACATCAAAATCAGATACTCATTTTTAGAAATAGGGACTGACTATGATCCCGTATCCCGTTAACATTATGACATGCTATCAGGTCTCTATACAAAAATCATCTTAGTCACTCCCAATTTCTATGAATGGGTGTCTAATTTGGCCAATTATAGTTATCTTGCTCGAAGTACTTTCCTTCCAGTCTGCTTACTTTCGATGCCTAATTGATTTATTCCTCGCTTTTTCTTGTACGAATATATATATATATATATATATATATATATATATATA